>JADLZN010004126.1:622354-692354 GCA_018155175.1 Sinocyclocheilus anophthalmus
TATCTATCTCTCTCTCTATCTATCTCTCTGTCTCTCTATCTATCTATCTATCTATCTATATATCTATCATGTTCTCTGTCTCTCTATCTTCCTCTATCTATCTTTCTCTATTCTCTCTCTATATCTATCTATCTATCTATCTCTCTATCTATCTCTCTATCTCCCTATATATCTATCTATGTCTCTGTCTCTCTATCTATCTATCTATCTATCTATCTATCTATCTATCTATCTATCTATACAGAAAAAAACAGAGTATTTTGTTCCTAACAGTTTCTTTGTGATTTCAACAAGCAGAGAAGACTAGTCTGGTTTAATCTAGCTGAGCATCTCAGGCAGTTATGTTGCATGTTTAGTCAGAAACGAGACGGAGTGCTGGTTCATAGGACAGCAGTCAGACAGCGAGAGCAGTGAGAGCTGTGGATATGAGACGAACAGCAGCTGAACAATCAGCACGAGTGATATAAGCGGTGATGCTAACGAGCCTGTGATGAATACTAGAGAGCAGCGGACGCCTGCTAACTACAGCGTCTCTGTGGATGTTACGACATCAAACCACACAACACTGAACACTCAGCTACAGTGCTCCGCTTCATTAGAACAGTTCAAACAGGGACATTCAGTCAATGATTTCATGACAAGATTTGATGAATCAGAGCAGTGTTTATCTGCGGTAAACACAGTTCAGTTCAGTTCAGATCAAATGCCTGCAAACGCTGAGTGAGGAACAGCAGAACCGAATCATCTGATGATTCACGTCTTCAAATGGTTCATGAATCAGAGTCAGACACAAGCGGAGCGGTACAGAGACATCAGAGACAATTAAAGAGCATTTACTCGTTAAAGAAATGCTCCAGCTCCAGCACGAGTTCAGCTCATTTGATAGCTTCTGTTTCATAGGCATGTTAACGAGTGAAAAATGGCTTACTGACCGTTTCTGTGTAATAACGTGTAAACTATCCTGTCATAAACACTAAAATGACGAAGATTTAAATCGAAGGCTCAAATAATATTCAAGATTTAACTGAATAAATGTACGTGCTTGTATAAAACAATGTACATTTCATCCCTATTTACAGTTTTTCTCAGTGGCTTTGGTGCATTTCTCAGATCAGAAATGAAATTCTCAAAACTACTTGTTCAACCTCCACATCTTCTAGTCACTTGTGCTCATCATAAAAGCAGTTTCTCATTTGCTTTGGTACAGTCATGCAAATGAGTATGCATATGTGTCTGTGGTTTCCTACAGGATCAGCTGCTAATGTCACGTTGCTCAAAATGTATTGTATAGTTCTCCTAGCAGTAGTCTTACCCTCAAAACATCTAGTCATTAGTTCATCGTATAAGCAATTCAATGCAAAATGGTTGATCTAGTTGTCATAAACTGTCAAGCATATTTTCTACACATTTCTATTAGACTTTTTTGTAAATCTTGTTTGTGAACAATGACACAAGGACTTTTCATTCTGATGGCGCTGATATGTTCATTGGCATAAATACTTACTTTTGAGAGATGAACTAAAGATTTTGAGTAAGTTACAGGCTTTTGCAGGTAATCCATCGTGTGCTGCTGTTTGGACGAATTGTTTTGAGAAATGCACGTACTTCTTTGCAAATATTAAGGATGATTCGAGAAATGCACCAAAGCGACTGAGAAAAACTGTAATTCTGCTGTAAGTGCTTCACTTCACTGTTTTCTCAAAGAAAATGAGTTTATGTATTCATAACTTGTACAAAACCTTCAGCAAATAGAACAAATCAATGAGTCAGCAGTGTAAAACACGGTAAATGATCACCACACGCCTACACGACAAACACATCTGAATGACTCTATGAATCATTTACAGTCTTAAACCATATGTTTAACTCAAGTCATATTATGAACTCAGATTGAATGATGAATAATAAAGATGTTTGGAATGTATCAAAACAGATTTTCAATATCTAACATAAGACAAATCCTTTTACAAAAAAACTACTGTTAAAGTGAGCATAGTTTGAGCGTTAAAGCATATAGTTTTAAAGAGAAGTGAGTCTTCATGAATCAGTGCTCATCCTGAGAAGCCAAACGTCACAATATCTCACAAACGCCAATAAGCAATTAGCAGCGCGAGTCTCAATCAGTGGAGTTAAGCGGCTTACAGCGCCTCTATTAACAGCGTGCGGGTTCTGGATGAACACATCACTGATATTACACGCCGTCCTCATGCCTTCATCCACAGCTCTGACTGATGAAGAAAAACCTTGTAGTAAAAACTGCTACAATTCAGAATGCTGTAATTAAAAAAAAAACATTAAATAAAAATATGTTATATTGATGCATGCTTATGAAAAGCTTAAATGATGGCAGTTCTGGTGGATTGTCTGTTCATTGAGTCCTGGACATCAGACGCTGGTGGAAATGAGCAGCCACACAATCCTGATGAATTTGACACCACACTGTTGGTGTGTGTGGCATACAAGGACACTACAACACACACACACACACACACACGCACAGAGAGACACACACACACACACACGCACACCACACACACACACACACACACACACACCCACGACACACACACACACACACACACAAACCCCACACGCGCACACACTCTCACGCACACACACGCACACCCACACACGCACACACACACACACAAGCACCCACACACACACACACACACACAACACACCCACACCACTCCCACACGCTCCCCCACACCCACCACACCCACACACGCACACACTGCACGCACCCACTCCACGCACACACACACCCACCCGCACGCATACTCACTCACAGGCATATATAACCCACACACGACACACACTCACGCACACACTCACAACCCTCACGCACACACCCCCGCACTCACTCACTCACACACCCCCACTCACCCACACACCCACACACACACCCACAACCACAAACACACACTCACACACACACCCACCCACACACACACAACACACACACACCCACACACACAACACCCACACACACACACCCGCACACACACACACTCTCTCTCTCACACACACACACACGCACTCACACCCACACCACACCCACGCACACTCACACACACAAACCCACACACACACACGCACACACACACGCACACACACGCGCACGCGCACACACATACACACTATCTCTCTCTCACACACACCCACACCCACCCACACCCACACACACACGCACGCACTCACCCACTCCACACCCACTCACCTCACACCAACACCATCACCCACACCACAAACACACAACACGCACCTCACACACACACCCACACACACCACACACCCCACTCGACACACGCACACACACCCCACATACACACACGCCCACACAACTCACACCACACATACACACCCACACCACACCACACACCACTACGCACACACACACACACACCACACACGCACTCACACACTCACCCACACACACACCCCCACCACACGCACACACCACACACCACACACACACCCCACATACGCCACACAAACACACACACACACCCAAAACCCACAACTCACACACGCCACAACACACACACCAACCCCCACCCCATCACACAGGCAACTCCACACACACGACCACAGACACACACTCACACACACTCCGCCAACACTCACACCACACACACACACCCCATCACTCAACTCCACACACACTCCCCACACCCCACACACACACCCCACACACCACAACACACCCCACACCACAACACACAAGTACTCACTCACCCCCTCACTCACAGACACACACTCGCACACCACACACACACTCACACACCACACACACACACACACCCACACGACACAGAATCTGATCATGAGATCTCGATCATAACGGATGCACTTCATTCAGTATAAAGTGACAGAGACACACATTCATCTTCTGCAGCTGTATGAGAGAAAAAAGATCTCTTTAATATCTCAAGTCAGGTTAAATGGAGAAAACAACCTCACAATAACAACAATCCCTCAAACTGAGCTCAAACGTCTCTGAAGCGTATGTTTGATACTGAAGACCGCAAAGAAAAACCATAATAAAGTCAGATTTCATTAACAGCTCGTGGTTTTTCCTCAGATTTCCTCTCAGATCTAATGTGTGTCTCAACACAGACTCAAACACTTCTCAGAAAGAGTGATCTGAGCTCCTCAACAGGGTTTCTGAAGAGTCTTTAAATCATATTAAAGCGCTGCAGGGGCGCGTGATCTGTTGAATCCATCTTACACTATCCTCGGATAAACTCTAACGCATTGCCATTGCTACTTCAGTTACCTGGATGAGTTCAAGTGAGCGTTGGATGCTCCAGCGAGCACTTTGCATATCTCAACTCCTGATTGGTTGACAGCAAATTTAAAATATTAAATGGAACGATAAAATAACATTATTAACCAGTTAATGGCCATTTCAAATTTTCGGTTCTGTTCGGAACTATAAAATTTCATTTAATTTCTGTTTCTGTTCCTGTCAAAATTTCATTCATTTCCGGTTTTCGTTCCTTGAACTGGTTCAGAGTCCTGAAATCAAGTACCTCTGACTAATTTACTTGAAATGAAAGAGGCTGCAGCTCACAAAACAGCATAACTGTGCGTTAAACATATGCTTTATTCAGCATGTACGTATGTAGTGAAACTGGTTCATGTTCCAACATATCAACACATATGAATTAGAGGTGGACTGATACTGGATTTTGCTGATATGATAATAATGTGTCCAAAGAAAGGTGAAAGATACTAGATACTCAAATCAATATATTGAGCGTGTTAAATAATATACTTAGTCTTTCTTCCTGTGACTGGTGGCCTAGAGAGAGTTTATGTTAAATGAAAGGCCAGATACCAGATGTCCAGAAAAACAAATTATGCTTAATTCACGACTTTTAATTATAAACTAGCCTAAAACACACTGGGACTCTTGAAATGCATTGAAAATGCATTTAAAGTGCATTAATGATGGTCAACTGCTCATTCAAAAAGATGGAAATGCAATATGCATCTTACAGCATACTACAGTATAAACACCTCAACACAAACACAGGCATAATTCATCAGCAGACCAATAAGTGTTCAGCTGGAATAAATGCGTAGCGTTGATTAATCTGAGCGACAGCCTGTAGAACGAGCAACAGCACTGTGTTTCGACTATGCAGCGCTCATATTTATTTCATTAAAGGTTGATAATCACATTAAACTGTATCACGAGTCCTGCTTTCCCAAAGCCCTATGAACATGACACTAAAGTCAGAGCGAGCAGACTGATTCTCCAGTGAAATCATCCGTCTGCTCAGGACAGAGAGAGAGCGAGCCTTCGAGAACATCAGAAAACCTTCAGAAAATCATGTTTGTGGTATTGACCGAATCCATCCGTCCCGCAGGTATTCCAACACGGATCAAAGACTACTACACTGTGAAAGTTAAAACTGAGCAACCTTTTGGTCTTAATGAAACTTTAAATCTTTCTTTAGAGGTTTTTTTGTTGTTGTTGTTGTTGTTACAGATTAAACCCACCCATATGGGCGGTGCTTGGTAATTACCTATTGCATCTTTAATTAATTGTCCAGCTGATTCAGTTGAATCATCTGATGTCTCTGTTTCGTGCCCTGATCTCCTCAAATGTTAGTTAACCAGTGTTGGAATCTTAGATAGTCCAGCCAGGACTGAAACGGTTGATTTTTTTTTCACTTTTTTTGTTTGTGCACTTTAGCTTTTGTTGTCCCCTCTATGTAAATCTTCAGGAATAAACTCCTGTTCAAAGGACCTTGAACTCTGCATTTCGTTTGGTGTGCGGATTTTTTGCCTTGGCTTTTTGCATTTTTCTTCCATCAATGGGAAAGGAAATACTTTGAAATGTGTGTTACGGTGTGCTCAAACCACACACGTGACGTGAACATGTGCATCGCGTCACTCGCTCTGGATTACTCGCGGGATGTTCTTCGTGTCAGCCACGTGAATAAAAACATTGCGTGATTTACATTTTTGTTTCAGTTGCTGTGACAATAATTTTTCTATTAACAAAACAAGACAATCAGCATTGCTCGAACAAACACATTTACTTTGGCTAAACAAAGTACCTTTACTGAAAGAACTCAAAAGTCTTACTGCATCATTATTATTCTTTTTTTATGTTTTCTAAACTACTTGTTTTTTACAGTGAATGCTCTCTTCCATTTTCTGATTCAACCAGACGTGTCAATAAGCTCTTCGCTGATTGGCTTGTGCGAGAACGCATTATGCAAATTTTTCGCTGGAGTTGAAATTTTTGAACTTGCGCGGAAGACACGATTGAGGCGAATATCGTGTGCTCACGGCAAAATCAACACGCATTTCGCATCTTTGCATTGACTTTGTATATGTAATCTACTCGCGCAAATAATTAAATTCACTTTTGGTGTGAACACACCATTAGAACATTGATAAAAGAATGTAAAGAGAACCCCTGTTTGTTCACATGAAACTCTCATAGTAATATGCTTTTAATTAAAGCCCCATTAAATATGTTTTTATTTTTCCCTAAATTATTTGTTTAATTTTTTCTAGACTGTGTTTCATATTTTTTCATACAACGGTGTCATGGTTTTGATTAATTTATAAAAACTACAAAAAATTTTCGTCAATAATAAAACAATTTAATCAATCTTTTAAAACATAATTAATTTACAACAAAACACTGCATTTTTTTTTTAATCCGATGTTGCATAACAGAACTGTGTAAATTAAAACATGGATAAAAATACCTTGGTCGTATGATATTCTTTTAAAATGTTATTATTATTACTTGGAGAAGTGGATTTTATTATACAATAGTTATATATTTCTGTCATAATTTCTTCAAGTTAACCTGAGGTTTGTGGTGTAGGTCAGTGAGTTTCGATGTGTTTGACGGTGGGTTTTCTGCTGAAGTGAGTCTCAGAGCAGCTCTGGAGATGAAGATCATGTGCTCATGTATTGAGACGCAGACGAGTGTGTCACCAGTGTTGCCAAGTCTGTGGTTTTCCCGCGGAACTGGGCTACTTTAACACTGTTGCCGTGGGTAGTTTTTCATGTCCACGGGTTTAAGCAACCCCAATAATGCAACATTTAGCCCCTAAAATGCAAATTTTACCAGGGGAACCCCACCAAAAAACATGTATTTTATCCCCCGGAATGCGGTTATTACCGGGGGACCCCTCTCGTAACGCGATTGGGCTAGTTTTGGGCTAGTTTTGCACACAGATTCACACAGAGACACACAGAACATGCAGATTATTACAGACTGAGGTCTGATACTGTCTGAGCGCTCAGTCTGGATCTGTTTGTGTGTTTTTGTGAGCGACTGCGACACACTGTAGAATATCTGTGTGTCGTCATTCACTCTCTCAGAACGTCTCGCTCCGTATCTGCTGATCACACAAACCTCACATCCACACACAGCTTTCTTCTTACATTATTAATTTATCAAGCATTTCCCTGAAATAACCCACGTCCTAAACCTAGTTCCTGTTGTTCCTGGAGATGAAACTAGGTTAACTTCTCAGTGCCTTCTTAAAGGAACAGTACACCCTAAAATGAGCATCCTATCATCATTTACTCGCCCTCATGTCTTTACAAATCCAAACCCTTTCATTCATCTTCAAAACATAAATTCAGACTTTTCTAGTGAAACCTGAGAGGTGGAAAGTCCAAATAACCAACATAAACGAACCACAAAGGCCATTCAAGTCTATTTGACTTCATATGATCACAGCACATACATTGAGCACATGTAATAGTCTTAATAATGTGACGTGTTGATCACTGTTTAGGTGTGAATGAAATGGAAAAATACAGAGGTTTGCATTTGACACGCCAAATGACAAAAGACTAGTGTGAGCTACAACTGAGAAGCACAAACTTCAGCCGGCTCTGAGTCACACAAACAGTGAGATCTGCGTTTGTTTGCAGGATTATTGATCTTGTCCTTCATCCAAAGTGGCGCATCGAGACCTGAGTGCTAACACGTCGTTAGTGACTCTGTGAGGTAGAAACCAGACAGATGGTGTGTGTTCGTCTCCAACTTTTGATTACAGTCGAGTGCTAACAACACCCTAAACAAATGTCTGTTTCACATCGCTCCTCACGGATCAGACCAGCAGCTGCAGAACCTATTAGCCACCGTCTCGTCGGACTCTGAGAGAAACACGTCATAAACAATTCACCCATATCCAGCTCCAACATTAACGGCGTTACACACAAATACAAGCCACAAGTCCCAAATTTGTTTCAACATGATAAATCTGAATGTTTCTCGAGTCACAGAGCACATATTAGAATGATTTCTGAAGATCAGGTGACACTGAAGACTGGAGGAATGATAATGAAAATACAGCTGCGCATCACAGAAAAACATTACAGTTTAACAGAGATTCACACATAACACAGCTGTTTGTTTATTACATTGTAAGAATATTTTATCAAATTACAGTATTTTTGATCATATAAATACAGCTTTGGTGAGCAGAAGATACTTCCTTTAAACCATTAAGAAACTGTAATTATTCCAAACGTTTTGACTGGTCATGCATGTCTCTCTTGTCTTTATCAATTAATGGTAAATAATAATTTAGTTGTATCTTTGTCATTTTAACAAATATTTCAGCTTTAGTTAACAATAATAACCCTGTATCAAATACATATTCTCCTTTGGGACTAACCACGCTTATGAATAAGTCAAATAAATAAAAAAAATAAATAAAATAAACAAACGTCTTTAAATAACCAGCAGCCATATCACCCTGCAGCCCAAAACTGGTCGCCCACTGAAGCTAAGCAGCGTTGAGCCTGGTCAGTACCTGGATGGAAGACCACCTGGGAAAACTAGGCTGGAAGAGGTGTTAGTGAGGCCAGAAGGGGGTGCTCACCCTGTGGTCTGTGTGGGTCCTAACGCCCCATTATAGTGACGGGGACACTATAAAACTGTAAAAAGCACAGTAAGCAACTTATCCTTTTGATGAGACGTTAAACCGAGGTCCTTGACTCTTTGTGGTCATTAAAAATCCTAGGATGTCTTTCGAAAAAGAGTAGGGGTATAACCCCCGGGATCCTGGCCAAATTTCCCCATTGGCCTCCGACCATCATGGCCTAACCATCCCCATATCTGCTGATTAGCTTCATCACTCAGTCTCCTCTCCACCAATAAGCTGGTGCGTGGTGGGCGTTCTGGCGCACTATGGATGCCGTCGCATCATCCAGGTGGATGCCGCACACTGGTGGTGGTTGAGGAGATTCCCCGCTTTCATGTAAAGCACTTTTGAGTACCCCACAAAGCGCATATCAATGTAGGCAAATTAAAGGGTCATTGAAATGCTATTTTAAAGATCATTATTTTGTGTCTTTGGTGTAACAGAATATGTTGACATGCTTTAGATGTTCAAAAAACACATTAATTTTTCAAATACTGTACATTATTGTCCTCTATGCCCCGCCTCTCTCAAACTCTTCGTTTTCTACAAAGCCCCTCCTTCCGACAAGCGCAGTCTGCTCCTTATTTGGCCAGCTGACCCCAGTGCATTGTGATTGGCCGAACACCGCTAGCACTCGTCGGAAATGTAACACCCCCTTACCATAATCGCTTCAGCTTTCAAAGTAAATATCAAAACAGTTAATAATGTCGTTAGTTTTATCATCAGTTCAAGCCCGTAAGGGGAACAGAGTCGCGTGACAGACCCAGTGATGATGCAGTACACAAGCCGCGGCTAAGACAGCTGACGTGCTATGATTTCTGACAGGCATTTCACTCTCCTGTGATGTGACCCTGTTTCCCTCTCACACACACACACACACCACGACACCACACAACACTCACACTCACACACACACCCACACCACACACACACACACCACACACAACACAACACAACACACACACAACACAACACACACACACACACACACACCCTCTCACACACACACACACACACACTCTCACCACGTGCACACACACACACACACTCACACGCACACTCACACACCCACACACCCACACACCCCACACACACACACACACCCAGCGATGCTGACTCTGCGTGTGTAAAACTCCGCCTTTGAACAGTCAAGCAAATACTGAATTGAAACACACTACTTACAGTCGCTATCAGAGCGCCAGATTGTCATAGCTAACAAGTCGGAATGTATCCTTTTTTTTATTTTAGCATACCCCCTTTGTGCACAGCCCCCTTGTACTCTTGCTAGGTCAAAAAACTGTCGTCCATAAATGCGGTGCACAAATCGACCACTGGGTTGGCTGTTCTGATTGTAAATAAATCTTAAGAACCATACTTCCGGAAGGCCAAATAAAGTGCATTAGCTTTCGCACTGAAACACACAGCGTCTCCCTGACATGCTGCTTCAACACTAAGTGTGGTTACTGAAACCACACCTTCTTTCTGTGCGTGCACATTTGGGCACATTATGCCAATATTTCCACATAGTGATGTAGATACATGTTAGAACGAGTCGTTTTAGGTAGTCGTGGCTGACTCTTAACTTTATAAAGAATATCTCTTTGAATTTAAGACTATAGTCTTTGCAACTTTACAGATCTTAATTATGCACCAAGAGCTTGTAACACTAAAAAGAGAAAGGAAAAATTGAAATCGAATCATATGACCCCTTTAAAAAATCAAATTAAATAAACAAAGACCAAAAAAAACTCCAAATAAGGAAAATTATGCAATTAATGCAACCTTTTACTATTACATTTAAGCGCCTGTGAGCAATGTAATAAATACTGCTGCGCATTATAACATACATGAAATACCACCATATGCAACACCCGAATCACCTCGGACATATCTATACAGGTGGATGGGGAAGGTGGAGGGTTCTTAAGCAAGCTTCCTGCTACGACAAGCCACAGTCCGATATTTGATTTTGAGCAGCGCTCATTGGCTCCAATACAGGAGAAACAATCAGCCTTGCCATGTGATTAATGCGTGTCATAGGTCAATTGAGGTAGACCTATGACTGCGCCATCTATAGTTTCATGCCAGAACTCTGTATTTAATTAAAACAATAATGCATCATTTTATAATGTCACTGATTATGCCTCAATTATGACACTGCTGCATTCTTTAAACTGTTATCCAGATTTGAGATTTTGTTATGTAATTCAGTCTCTCTCTCTCAACACACACACACACACACACACAGGGAGTCTCTCATTGGGATGTGAATGATGTCGACATGAGTTTGACGAGCTGACCGTGGTAATCTCAGGTAAAATTCAAACGATAACTTCTCTCTTTGAAGATCTGAGCACACAGTCATCCTGAATCTCAAACGGTGTCCAGCCAGCCGATCTGTCGTTAGAGTTTAGCTGAATTATACATTCATTATGTAAACGTGCAGAAGTCTGACGGAGACTCTGAGAGAGTTTGATTACCAGTAGCAGCGAGTGGATTCATCCATCATTACAGCCAAACCTCATGCTCAACTAGTCTAGTTAACCAGCACTGATCAGCCACAGATCTCCAGCACAGTCACAGATCATCTCTTTATGCTTTTATAAACGTCAAACTTTACATAAATAGTGAAGATTTGATGTTACCTACTGCAAAAACACTATTTACACCAGTGACTCAATCTGCTGCTTGAGGATGCTTTCAAACACCCCTGCATCTCTAAACAGAGACTCTTTATCACACCACACGCAGGCAGAGGGCAAACATTTCGAATGAAACACACACACACACCACACACAGGTGTAATATGCTCATGGCTCAAATGGAAATGAATTGACTGAATGCTGAAACTCTGTGTCTGTGATTCACTTTGGGGTAAATACAGTAAAAACAGTTAAATATTATTAGAATTTAAAATATCTGGTTTCTGATTGATTATATGTTAAAATGTAATGTATTCCTGTGATCAAACATTAACTACTTGAATAGTGCCTGTTCCACAGCGTTGAACTATATTATAGTTACGAAAACTTAAACTAAAAAACCATTGAAATAAGACCTATTTACACAAAAAAAGACAACACACAATTATACAACTTAAAATTTAATTAGACATAGATATATATTATATGATATATATATATATATATGAGTTATATATAAAATTTAAATAAAATACTCATTTAAATATTTCTCAAAACTTAGATAGTAACCCTCATCGATACTAAAGTACACTAGCCATATTTTAAACCTGCTCTTCTCACTCACTTTGTGCACTGAATATCAACTGCTTTTTGATTTATGGCTGATCTAGCAATTTGATAACATCCATTTTGAAAATATGATTTATTTAATAGCTCAATAGTTTAATAATAACGCAATTTCACTTGTATGTTTTCCTGTTGTCCTTATTTCGAAACCGCTTTTTTTCGCTGCCTCGCCGCAGAGATCTCCCCTTTCAGTGGAGAACACTTAGGAATTCTGCGGGCTAGCCACGGTTACGGCTTTGGACAACGCCACGCTCAAACTTGCTGTGTAGTCTGACGGGGCTAATTACCATCGCCCCTGGACCTCCCAAAACCCTGGACTAAGCTGGAGGGAATGAGCCTCCGGTGGTCCTGGAGAGCGTCCACCCGAGCCCGACCAGCTCGACATCAGCCCCTGGCCGCCGCGGTACATCCTCGTCTCCTTGTACATGGCGCTAACCTCCAGAGGTTCTCGCTCCTATCCTCACCCCAAATCCGCTCCCAAAAATTTCTCCTTCGTCTCCGCTGTCCCTCCGCGCCCTCCTTCGCTCCTGAGATCCCAAGAGTTAGCCATCCCTGCACCTCCAGATCTGCCCCCCAGAAGTCCGCCATGGGCTACTATCCCCCCACTCCGCCAATGGCCTCCCCTGGACTGCCTTGCCTCCTTAGTCCCCTTCGCCGCATGGAAACCTGAACTGCCATGGCCTCCTGAGTCCCCTACTCCGCCATGGCCTCCTGGACTGCCATTGCCTCCTGAGTCCCCTGCTCCGCCATAGCCTCCTTGACTGCATTGCCTCCCGAGTCCCCTGCTCCACCATGGCCTCCTGAGTCCCCTGATCTGCCATGGTCTCCTGAGTCCCCTGCTCCGCCATGGTAACCTGAACTGCCTGCTCCTGAGTCCCTGCCCTCCATGGCCTCCTGGACTGCCATTGCCTCCTGAGTCCCCTGCTCCGCCATGGACACCTGAACTGCCATTTCCTCCTGAGTCCCCTACTCTGCCATGGCCTCCTGGACTGCCATTGCCTCCTGAGTCCCCCTGCGCCGCCATGGCCTCCTGGACTGCCAGGGGCATCCTGAGTCCCCTGCTCCGCCATGGTAACCTGAACTGCCTGCTCCTGATTCCCCTGCTCCTGCTGCCTCCTGGCCTCATCTGGACTGCATTGCCTCTCCTGAGTTCCTGCTCCGCCATTGAAACCAGGGCTGAACTGCCATTGCCTCCTGAGTCCCCTGCTCCGCCATGGCCTCCTGGACTGCCATTGCCTCCTGAGTCCCCTGCTCCGCCATGGAAACCTGAACTGCCTGCTCCGCCATGGCTCCCGAAGCTCCCTGATCCGCACTGGAGGGCGCCCTCCCCGGTGTAACTGTTACGGCGCGGGACGCGCCTTCACGTGTATGTTCCTGTTTGTCCTTATTTGGTTTGATTCCTGTTTCCTGTTCTTGTTATTAGTTAATCATCGTTCATTCTGTTCACCTGTTATGTTTCATTATCCCTTTTGTCTCCACTCCATTTAAGCCCTGTGTTCTCCTGAGTTTCTTGGTCTCGGATTAATGTTATTTTGAATGGTCCAAGTGTGTTGATGTTTATTAAAGTATCTACGTTTACTCCTTATTTGTGCGTTTTTGACTACAACCATGACCACGTGACACAATGATTCTCTTGAGTGCAGAAATCTGACCTGTTTCATTTCTGTATGACAGACAAATATGATCACATTAAGTTGATTAGTTTACGTTCATGTTTTAAGTCTGTAATGGAAAAGGATGGAAAATGTATATGCAATTCAAATACATAAATATTAAATTTGGGCCTAAACATGACTTGAAATGTGACGGCTGACAAATACAGCCATCATTATTATAAGACAGTAAACCCTGCTCTGATCTGATGGCTTTAGAGGGTTTTTTCCACACTGACCCTAACAGAAGCAGCTATTTTACCCAGTATTTGTAGTATTATCAGAAATCAGTGTCTGATGATCTGAGAAGTGCCCAGAACCCCTCTAAACCCAGCAAACCAGACTAATGCAGGCTTCAGGCCGGTTTCTCCAGCAGGTGCAGCTCTGGGGTGAGCAGAGGGCCGGAGCACAGCTTTAATTGCTCATCTGCAGCTGATCTGGATTCATCAGCGGTGAACAGACCGACCTTAACAACCCCGCTCAACTGAGACCGGCTCTCAGATTTCTGCTCTAATTGTACCGAAAGAGACGAGCGAACACTGACGCCTGTTCTGCAGGACAGCGAGATGTCATTTGTGTGAAGCGCTGCATTTTAATGCTGTCTTCTTAAGCTCTGGCTCTGATTGGCTGTGATGGAGTGCTGCTGTGTTTGTGCTCTTCACTCCATCAATCCCAGCGGCCAGCAAACACAGCAGCGGTTACAGGAGTTGTCCTGAGCAACACGCCTCTCCGGAGAGACCAGGAGAGACCAGCTACTACAGCCGTCTCTGACTCTCCATCGGCCCACGGGATGTGACATCATCCTCACATACAACAACAGGGGTTAACTAACCCTAACTAACCCATGATAAGCAGGCAAACCCTGAGCCCTTGTGATGAAGTCTAGGAAGTTCTGTCTGATCCTCCATCATTATAATCACAATCAATATCAATGTTCACACAACTGTGCTGAATAAACCGAACTTTGCATTGCGTGTGTGTGTGTGTGTTTGCATTGTGCATGTGTGTGTGTTGTGCTGGACTGAAGCTGTGATCTGAAGGATCTGAGATGAAGCTGCAGCTGTCATGAGATGCTTCATCGATCCTCTGAGCTCAAACTCCATGAGATCTGATTTCCTGCACACAGACACTCAAACTCACACACACTCTCTCTCACACACACACACACACACACACAGACACAGACACAGAAACAGACACAGACACAGACACAGACACTCACACACACACACACACACACACACACTCCACACACACACACACACACACACACACACACACCACACACACACACACACACACACACACACACACACACACACATCAGATACACACACACACACATCAGATACACACACACACACACACCAGACACAGACCTCACTTCCACACACCACACAGCCACACAACACACACTCTCTCAACACACTCGCACACCCGTCCACAGCCCACACACACCACACACACACAGAGCCCTCGCCTCCCCACCTGATCCTTGATTTTTGATCTCCGAGCACCATCTGTTTGTCTTATCTCTGTCTCTGCGTCCGCTCAGTGTTTACTGTCCTGTGCTGATGTACTGGAGTAATTTCTCATTTGTTATATTATCAAGAAGCAATTACACACACGGGAAGAAAAGCTGGTCAACAATGGAGGCCATCAATCAAAGGGAACCGCAGGCTCCTCCACACGTGTGTCCTCTAGCGCTCACTGTGTGTTATTCTGAGGGAGCAAACGGTTAACAATCACACACAGCCTGACCGAAGACTCACTGAGAGTGCACTGACCGCTCCATAAGCACTGACCACAGGACCTCATCACACACGCTCCAAACAAACACCAGCCACACCTGCCATCAGCAAGTCTGCTACTGTAGCCCTCTGACTTCTGCAACGCAGATAATGTGCATGAACTACTGTGTATAGTATAAACAACTGGGATTTACAGAATGTTAGATCATTTTAAATTATTAATTCAAAAATATGGCTGTGCAATTAATCAAATTCAAAAAGATTTTTAAAGAATTCCACCCAATCAATAAAACAAACATATAAATGATATAAATACATTTTTTAGATTATTTAGTATTTATATAATGTTTTATTTATTTATTTTAAGTGCAACAGTTTATGTACAGGAATTATAATTTTCATTTTATTACATTTTAAATGATTGATAAAATTGTTATGAATTAATTTAATTACCACTGGGTTTTTTTAATTAAACAAACAAACAAATGCTTGTTCATTCAAACAAAAACAAATAAATAAATAAATAAAAACAACTTTGGGGAAAATAAAATAAGCTGGATTACACAGGCCCTGTATTATGAACCGAGCATAATAAATGACTGAAACTGAATGAGAGTCTCACTGATTTAAATCAAGCTGCAGCATCAGCAGGTCATATGTGATGTGTTTTTGCTCTTCATAACTGCATGTGCTGACAGATGCATATGAAATATTGTGCTGTGATCAATGATTTCACAGAGAGATGGAGACTCATCTGATACATGAGAGACATTATGACCTGCGTCTGTCAAACAGCACAATCCCACTGACAAACATATACACATCTGTAACAAAGCGCAATGCAAACTCCAGCGGCTGCTCTCGGCCGATTCTGGAGCGCGTGTCTGTTCTAATGCGTCTGATGGAGTCGGTGCTGATCGGTGAGGCTGTGAGAGACTCAATCTCACTGCAGCGGATCCTGATGCGTATCAGTCTGTGTGTTTCTGCTCGATTCTCACCCGGGATCTGCGACTGGGGTTCTGGTGATTGCTGGGCTATCTATACACAAAAAGTATGATTTCACAATCACTACAAAGTGTATAAAGTGTCAGATTTAGCCTTTTGTCATCACTGCATCACAAACACACTTCTACACAAAATCTTCACGTCCATACTGCATTCATTCTCGTTACAATAATATGTATTAAGGTTTTCCTCATTGTTCTCTGTGTAGCTTTTACTACACTGTAATTATTTAAAACACTGTAATGTCAGTGTAGGGATAACGGCGTTACGTAATTTAATTACAAAATAAATGTAACTGTAATCATTTACAGTTACTAAGAAAAAATGTCTAATTAAATTACAGTTACTTATGAAAATGTTAACGATTACAAAGGGGATTACATTTGAATATTTACACACATCCACATACAGATTTAATTGATTTATTTCCCAACTTACCACTGCCTACTCTGATACATACGGCCCTATACTTGGGGTGATGCAGATCGTAGAATCCATCCATAAAACAGGAAAGTCCTATAGCCCTAACGCGGACGGATTGCCATTTTGACGAATAAATCAAAAGAGTCCATTACACTTGAATCAACGGCGATATGGACTAGTGTCCCTGTGAATATTAGTCGCAAAAAGGACAACTACTGTATTGTCCCGAATATAAGACGATGTTTTGTTCTTGGAAATACATCTGAAAAAACGCGGTCGTCTTATATTCAGGGTCTAGACTTTGACATGTCAATAAAACACCCACAACAATAGATGGCACCAAATACGCATAAAACGAGTGTGCCGTGAAAATGTATGCGTGTTGTAAAGATCGCGAGTAAAAACAAAAGAGAAAGTAAAGCTTACAGCTGCATGAGTCGTGACTTTCACGTTAGCCTGATGGGACCAAACTCTCTTTGTGATTTTAAACGTAAGACAGTACCCAGATCTGAAGACTACAGTAAGATTTAACTTCCACCGTTAATAAGATTTTGGTAGGCTACTAATAGATGGATAGCCTAAATGTCCTAATCAGATGGGCTACCTGTTTTTTTTTTTAATGGTATATCAAAAAGTGTATATTTTTTAAATGTGATTGTTGGTATATTTTACCAGTTTTTACCATACTTTCGAAACAAAAGTTAAAATAGGAAAAATATTCAATATGATAATAATTGAAGACAAAATTGTGTTTTACTGAGAAAAACAAGATTTGGTTTTTAAAAAGACTTTTCCAAAAGAAACATCTGGAAAAAGGGGGGGTCGTCTTACAATCAGGGTCGTCTTATATTCGGGCCTTTACGGTAGTATGAAAATCCTGCAGGTTCTTCTGCGTGCTGGGAAATCATGCTGGGCTGGCCATCGGGATAGCCGGGACATTCCCGTGGCCTGGCCTCCTTTGGCCCCTTTTTAATATTTTCTTATCATATAGCTGCCCTGCTGAATGTACTAAAATCGTGATTTCCGAATTCGCCATTCGTAATTAAATCTCTACTAATCATGAATGGGTAGTCGTGACGGCACTGCTGTGGGCTCGGTTTTGGATCAAGTGGCAGTCAGTTTCTCTGTAAATAATGCTATTGTTTTGTCTTTGTTTTCTTAGTTAAGCAGCAGCAGCCCACTGCTCATCAGTCATCACTCAAAATACTGTAAAGGACATCATTATCTATTGTAATGTTACAGTAGTCCTTTAGCAGACAAATAATCATATGTTATAATAGGTTTAGGGGGAGCTAGGACAGACAACAACACAACCCTAGCGAAAATTAACGATGATTTTACTATAAATCCAAAGACAATGGTTACTATTGTTAAACCATGTAACCACAAATTAACCATGGTTTTGTGCGACATTACCATAGTTTAACCATGGATTTTAGTAAAAAATAAAACAAATGGGGAATCCCTTTGCCCAAACAACAACAACAAAAAAAAACATGGTTACTGTACTTTTACTATAATAAAAGCATGGTTAATTTTTGTAAGGGAAAAACATGACTCGTGTTCAGTAGGATTTTTTCTATAAAGATATTGTAGTGATGTACTAATTTTGACGTGTAGGCAATTTAGAAAGTATAGTTAGTTTTGTTAAATCTTGAGTATTAAAGTCATGAGAGAGATAGATATCAGGGCAAAATAAAGAGACTGAAAAGAAAAAGGTGAAGGTGCAGTTCAGAAGATAACTTTTAATTATTGTGCATGTCCCCAACCTGAGGATTTAATCTTTTTTATGTGAGGTCCATACAAAAAATAGGGTTGTCCATGTTTCAGAATGTGTTGTGGGTGTATGAGTTCCCAGTCCACCCCTCGTGGAAATTAATGGCGCAGACATGCGGTTTCATTCACTACACACAGGCCTACTGAAGCTCGCGGTGTTTTCAGCCTCTGCCGCCTCAATATATGAGTACATGAACACACAAACATCATCTCTAGAACTGCTCTGACTCACTTCATCAGCACAGAACAGGACACATGCTTATTAGATAACCGTATTTGAGTTGATGTATATGCTTTTATTTACTTATTTTTTTTTATTAACTATTTATTTTCCAAACCATTGTTAGATGCAGTGTTTCCTGTAGTTATGCAAAGATTTGGTTTCAAAAGAGTAAACTATTTCTTATGATTTTAAATCTGCATTGAACTTCAGATCAATCTCAAAGTAAAAGGCGGTACTAAAGTCTGATTTTTTAGTGGATGTGTTCAGTTATTATCATCTTAATTCAAGTGATGAAGGATTCTGAAAGTCTTACATGGAGGCAAATAAATTCATTAGAAAAGTTTCAGAAAAGAATCAAAATATCATTTACATTACTTTAATAAAGTAATTGAAATAGTGACACTATTATTACATTTTAAATAGGGTAACTTGTAATCTGTAACCTGTTACATTTCCAAAGTAACCTTCCCAACACTGAATTTAAAACACTGTAATTTAAAGTTTTTGTTTCCTATTTAAAAGCAAATACAACTAATACTACCACTCAAAATAATAATAGGGTCATTCCGCGTCAAATCAACCCCAGCTCAAATTTTTCATTTTGCTAATATTTTTTCTGGAGAAAGACAGACCCTTGATGAAAGCTAAAATATTAAATGTCATGGATGAATATTTACTGAGTAATCCACTGTTCTGTAGAGGGGGGTCAAAATGGCAGTTTTCACCTGAGACTCCGAGCCAAATTACAGGAGGGTAAAAATGACTTCAGAAAGATGGCAGCTTCACAATGATATTTTTACACAGAGATTATTAGGTCTGTTAGTAAAATATGTTGACTTTAGCAATCGTTGTTGCATTTTGTGCCAATGGTGACCGTTCAAAAATGGGGAAACAGCACTTTTCAAGTTTTTTTCTACAAAGTTTGCAGGCCTTTAACTCGAGAAGCATTAAAGATATCTTAATGCCCTTTTAGATATTGGGTCTTAACAAACTTTCCTTTTGGCATCTTAATTTTTAAGGCCCTATATGGTTCAGTTCCAGAGATATTGGAATTTTAATATGGCTCCAGGAGTAAATCGTTAAAATGTACACATTTTCAGTGGTCAAAAACCAAATGTGGGTCATTTTGCAAAAATATGATACTTATTTTCTTTTAAAGAGGAATGTCTGAAGAACAAATAATGCTGAAACTAGAGATGTACTTCGTTTCCTTCTGTCAAAACAACTGCATTGAACATAACTGTCTGAGTGACATAAATATTCTTTTTCCAAAGTTTGCATGCCAATAACTCAAGAAGTATTAAAGATATCTCAATATGATTTTAGATTCTAGTTCTTAATAAACTTTTCTTTTGGAATCTTCCTTTTCAAGGCCCTACATCGTTCAGTCACAGAGATATGGGGACCTCAATGAGGCTCCAGATTGTTGAATATTACCTATTTTCAGTGGTTAAAAACCAATTGTTGGTCACTTTGTATACATCTGATACTATTATACATTTATAATAAATAATAGTATAAATATTACAATGACATAGAATGACCCAACATAAATTGTAATAATAATAATTCTCAGTAATGAATTGAGCTTCCAAATGAAGTGTGTATAATTACAATGTTGAAACCCCAAACAAGAGCAGCCAAAGGAGGGAGAGCAGGAGTAATAAATTCAGCTTAACTTTCATAAATAATAATAACAAAAATAATTAAAAAAAACAAAACCTAGTGGTCCTACAAAACACAATTTTAATTTTTTATTTTTTTTTGTAAAGCCGAACTGAAGTCTGTGAAGCAAAACACAGGTGTATTTCATCAAGCCGTTGTTCACAATAACACAGGCTGCTTTCAGACACGCTGCAGGCAACACATTTACCTCAAATACTCTGGTAAACATGCATTAGTCTGAGCGCATCATTAACAAACGTCCTCCCACACAAACACACACATGATCCAGAGCTGGGGATCTCCGGGCTTCTCTCCTGCATCTAAGTGCGTTAGCCGCTAACGAACCTCTGCTCTCATTAAGATAGAGTTAAACAAGGAATGAAATGAAGAAAACTAGCCGTTATCAAGAGTTAACGAGCTCTGGAGCGACAGAAATCACTTCTGCAGCCACGTGACCACAACCAGAAAATTAGAACAGCTCGTTCACGGCCGCTGGAGCTAATTATGACTTTAATATCTAAACGGCTGAAGGCAAACGAGAGAGTAGCACCGACTCAGTGCGAGATCTTAAAGTCTCTGAGCAGATTAAGACTGATCCACATCGGCGTCTATGAGCCCAGACGAGATGGAAACGGGCCTCGGATCAATGTGCTGATGACAGCTACGGATTGATCCAGCAGCCTGATGCGGTTGCAGTGCTGAATAGTGGGTGTGTGTGTGGGTGGGTGTGTGAGAGAGAGTGTGTGGTGTTTGTGTGTGTGTGTGCGTGTTTGTGTGTCTGTTTGTGAGTGTGTGGGGGTGTTTTTTTCTTTGGTGAGAGAGAGAGAGTGTGTGTGAGTGTGTGTGTGTGTCTGTGTGAGAGAGAGAGAGAGTGTGTGTGTGTGTGTGTGTGTGTGTGAGTGTCTGTGTGGTGTGTGTGTGAGAGTGTTTTTTTGTGTTGTGTGTGTGGTGTGTGTGTGTTGTGTGTGTGTGTCGAGTGTGTGTGTGTGTGTGTTTTAGTGTGTGTGTCTGTGTGAGAGTGTGTGTCAGTGTGTGTTTTAGAGAGAGGAGATGTGTGTGTAGGGAGGTGTGGTGTGTGTGTGTGTGTGTGTTGAGAGTGTGTGTGTGTGTGTGTGAGAGAAGAGAGTGTGTGTGTGTGTGTGTGTGTGTGTGTGGAGCAGAGTGTGTGTTTTGTGTGCAGTGTGGTGTGTGTGTGGAGAGGTTGGTGTGTGTGTGTGTGTGTGTCTGTTGAGAGAGAGAGCGTTTTGTGTGTGTTTGTGTGTGTGTGTGTGTGTGAGTGTGCGTTTGTGTGTGTGTGTGTGAGAGTTGCGTTTGTATGTGGGAGTGTGAGTGGGTGTGTGTGTGTGTGTGGGTTGTGGTGTGTGTGTAGTGTGTGGGTGTGTGTGTGAGAGTGGGTGTGTGGGTGTGTCCCCTGTGTAGAGAGAGAGAGTTTTTGTGTGTGTGTGTTTGTGTGTGTGTGTGAGTGTTGTGTGTGTGTGTGTGTGTGTGTGTGGGGGTGTGTGAGAGAGTGTGAGTGTGTGTGTGTGTGTGTTTTGTGTGTGTGTTTTTGTGTGTGTGTTAGTGTGTGTGTGTGAGTGTGTTGTCTGTGAGTGTGTATGTGTGTGTGTGTCTCTGTGTTAGAGAAGGAGAGTGTGTGTGTGTGTGTGTGATATTCTGTGTGTGTGTGTGAGAGAGTGTGTGTGTGTGTGTGTGTGTGTGTGTGTGTGTGTGTGATGTGCGTTGGTGGTTGTTTTGAGTGTGTTCGGTTGTGTGTGTGTGTTTGTGTCGGTGTGTGTGTGAAGCATTGTGTGTGTGTGTGTGTGAGAAGTGTGTGTGTGTGTCCTGTGTGTTTGTGTGTGGTGTTTGTGTGTGTGAGAGAGGAGAGAGTTGTGTGTGTGTGGTGTGTGTGTGTGTGTGTGTGTGTGTGTGTGAGTGTGCGTTTGTGTGTGTGTGTGTGTTGTGTGAGAGAGTGTGTGTGTTGTGTGTGTGAATTCCTAGTGTCGCAGCCCCTCCACAGTCAGAAGTGCATTTGGGAGATTCACATCGATCACTGCTCTGCTCCAGCTTCCTGTCAGCGGCTCTCGAGAGGAAACTCCTGACCCTTAATGGAGCGGCAGGACAGACGATCCAGAGAAAGTAAAGCCTCGGGATTCAAACAAATGTGTTTCTAAAGCTCTGAGATGCTTTACTTAAGAGCTGCGCTGCACGCCGCGCTTGGTCAAGAAACCGAAGAAGATTTCAGGTGATTCAAAGCTTTTTATGTTTGCTGGGTAAGAAAAACACAGAGAGAAGGACAAACAACAAATAAATGCTGCTGGATCACTCTCACCTCCAGCGTAGCTTTTAAACTCTAAACGTGTGTCAAGATCAGTCACAATGCATGTCCTTGACGCTTTTATCCACGGAGAGTTACACTGCAATAAAGATGTACATTTATGTTTTATCAGTTCTAGCTTTCTCTAGAAATCGAAGCCATGACCTCAGTGAACTTCTTATATTTACAATGACTTTGTTATATACATGGCAGACACGTTTATTCAAAGTGAATTGCATTGCATTCAAGCTACACATTTGATCAGTTCACGCATTCAATGAGAATCGAACCCACGACCTTGCCATTGGCAGTGTCACACTCAACTCTACAGCAGTTTTATCCAGCTGGAAACAGCCGTTAGCATCAGGAGCTGGTCTTATCCGCTCTTTCCTGCAGGAAAACCAGAGATTGACCGAAGAGCTGTAAGCAGGACCAGAAGCGAGCGGCGTTTCTCTGGGATAGGGTTTATTCCCTCTGTTAGCAGAAGAGAAATAAAGCACGCCTCATCAGCCACGGCTTTAATTACGGGAGTGAATGTGAAGGGCAGATCTGCCCTCGCGGTCTCATCGAGTAATTACACACGGTAAAACCCTTCCTCAGAACCATCGCTAACCCACAAACCCCCTCACGAACAGAAGAAGGAACAATCTGTCAGATGAATTATCATCGTCTGATTTTAGTCAAACACAAGACCAGAGTCAGGAGTAAACTGCTGTGTTTGTGCTTTGGGTTTGATGAGGACTGAGCTCTTTGCCCAAACCCCATACACTGGAGGAAGAGTTATTATGGATTATGAACTCTATGTATTTGAGTTAAAAACGTCTTAATGCTGGATTTGTTTCAGCTTTTGTCTTCTCCAGATGTTAACTGATGGACTGGAGTGCTGTGGATTATTGTGATGTTTTTATCAGCTGTTTGGACTCTCGTTCTGACGGCACCCATTCACTGCAGAGCATCCATTGCTGAGACACTGATGCAGTGCTGCATTTCTACAAACCTGATGAAGAAACAAACTCATCCTGATCTCAGATGATCTGAAGGTGAGCACATTTTCAGCACATTCTCATTTTTGGGTCAACTATTCCTTTAAGCACACATGAATGTTACCGCAGTTTCACGATGCGAAAGAAAACACATAAAGAGCAAAGGAAATACACATAAAGCAACAATCTCACACCTAACGCTCATTTTGCTGCATTAGCACCATAAAAGACTTCCAGCACTTGCCAGGAATTGTAAAATAGAGAAATACATACTGTATGAAACTGCCCAACATGTCCATGTTATTCCAATCAAAATCACTTAAAGGAGCATTATCTCTAGGACCGCTCTCCTCGCGGCTCATGGGAGTTTTGATGCGGTTTGAGTCTCTGTCGCTGGTGTGGGCTCACAGGAGGAGATAATGAGCCGATGAGATCCAGCTCTCTCTCGCTGAGGTCAGCTAAAGGTTGATGAATTCAACCCTTCATCAGGACACGCACTCCTCATCCTCATCCCGCATTCAGAGCACGAGCGCTCCACGCTCATTATAATGAGAAGTCAAAGGCTTGCAAGAAAGAGAAGAAGAACAAACTCTAGAAAGAGCAACTTTTACTGCTGTGATGAGGAGCTTCTTGCTGACGCTCTACTGTCAAATACAGAATACAGCAATCTTCCAGCCACTTCCTTAGTTAGTCATTTCATGTTGTCTTACAGTCAAGTTTTCCCAACATCCTTATAAGATACAATTAATTACAATATATTGATGCAGACAATTAGGACTGCATATTATTAAGACTTGTTTTCAGAGAATAGGAGTTTTTCCTAACCCTAATTTGCCAAATCTTGTTTTAAGAATGCTTAGATATTTTGACTTTTTGAAACAAGACAGAAACTCTAAATAAGAAAAATATTTTTTATAGTATAATCTAAAACTAAAGCCATAAAAAGTCATTACTTGGAGTAAAATAAACTTAAATAAAATATAATTAAACAAACCAACAAAAAAAACGTATTTAATCTCAGCTAGCTGCATGTGATTTCTCATTTCTCAACATTTTTCGTTTTCAATTACTAAAACTGAAATAAACAAAACCTAAAAAAAAAACTATGCATTTATGTATTTAAAAAAACGAATAAAAATGACAAAACAAAATTACTAGAAACGTAAATAAAATTCAACAAAATAAATACTACAATGATTCAAACATAATCACTACAACAGCATCTCAACAGTACTAAAACAAGACTGTCTGTCATCAGGCCATCAAATCAAAGAGACAAAGCGCACCAGATCAAGAAACAGTAATAAACGTGTGGAGGCGTGGCCAACAGAACTGACTGACACACACTCCGGCCAATAGCACGCGACAGCCGTAACTCCTCCAACTCTTTATCTAGAACGACTGTGTTTCGACTTTAATGTGCTAATACTGGATGTCTTTCGGTGTTCGTGTGAGAAAGGAGGTGAAAACGCTGTGCTGTTAAACAGCAGTCGTCAGTAATGATTCATTAGTAGTGAGTGAACACAGTCTCGCTCTGCGGTTAAATATTTAGTGGCGTCAGGGTTCGTGTCTGATCTGATCACTTCAAGGACGAGTGTGGCGTGACTCAAGCGCACAAACGCTATTGTGAACACACACTCTCAGAACTCCCGTTTCACAAGAGTGGGTTTGAGAGTGGAGCTCCACTGTAATGGATGTCAGCCCCACCTCGTCCTTGACGCACACACCATTTCTGACTGATTCACACCAAACAGCATCCATTTACTGAGACGAGTCATACACCCCATAACTCAATATGACCTCTATATCATCAACAGCACTGACGAACCTGCTAACGAGGACCGAACCACTCAGACAAACAAACATAATCAAATATGGATA
This sequence comes from Sinocyclocheilus anophthalmus, assembly GCA_018155175.1. NCBI lineage: Eukaryota > Metazoa > Chordata > Actinopteri > Cypriniformes > Cyprinidae > Sinocyclocheilus > Sinocyclocheilus anophthalmus. The sequence continues at coordinate 648,200 of JADLZN010004126.1, forward strand.
AAATATTAGCCACAAAATGACGAGACGTAATGGGGTCATTCAACAGCAAATCAAACTCATTTCTGAAACTTCTCCGGATAAAAATCTGAAGAAAGACAAACGTAATTAGTGAAGAAAGCAAAGATATTAAAGGCCATAGATGAATATTTACTGAGTAATCCACTATGTTGTGAAGCAAAATGGCCCTTTTCGGCTGAATTTGAAGGAAAATGACTTTAGAAAGATCATCATGAAAAGCATGTGAAAAGCGCTTTCTCACCACTGTCACCACTGAGATCAAAAACCGCTACACTCGACAGATTTGAACAGAGCTACCAATCTCAGTGTGGAAATAAAATATGAACGCTGCCATGTTTCTGAAGTCATTTTCTCCTCCTGTAATTTGGCTCTGAATCTCATGTGAAAACCCTGCCCTACAAAATTACTCGGTAAATATACATCTGTGACATTTAATACAAGTACAATTTTATTTATATAGCACTTTTAAAGCTACAACGCACAGAGTGCTTCACACAATATGAAAACGCAATCGTAAAGCAAACATTTATGAAGAGCTATACACAAAATATGATGATCTGTAACAGAGCACTGGATTGCTCAAGATGTTATCTCACTTTTGTGTCGCTCAAAACTTATGTGACGCTTTCTGCAAATGTTTCCACAATGATTTTGAAGTTTTAACGATTTAAATATTGGTTAAGTTAATAATTAATTCAACATATATACACAACTTTTACTCCTATGGAAACTGTAATGATAGTAAAACACCATAGAATTTGCGATCTTTAAGAGTTTGAAATAGAGTGCTCATCAGATGAGATAATCACATCAGTTTATTCAGAGAAATAATGCCGACTACATACGGTTTGGACTTATTTCCAATATCAATGCAATATAGAGCAATATTAGCAGAGGCTTGTATTGTATTATTTACTGTTACATGTTTAATATTTCCTGCAGAATTAAGTATATGAAGAATTATATTTTATGTTGGCTCAGTTACCTGTGTAGACCAGGCGCAGCAGACACAGACACCTTCTGATTTCATATATGGCTATATCCACAACACCATAAACACTGTAGATAACCATCGGTAGAAACTAAGACCGGAGACTGACATGCTTCAGATCGTTAGATGTTCGTCAGCGCTTTGGCTGTCCAGTCATGTATCCGTTTTCATCTTTGTGATTTACTTATGAGCAAAATTGGAATATCGTATAAAACATTGCCGAATAAGCAACGCGTCGCATCCAACGAGTCAAAGAGAACAAAATCGTCACTCTTGCTTCTGAAAATAACTGCCACTAAAAGTATCACACAAGAAAGTAGTTGATGCCACTGAATTATACTTGGTTTCCTTATATCATACCTTGCTTTCAGATGTGTAGGCTACGGTTTGAGAACACAGTCCGTGTAAGACCATGTTACCAGATCATGGACGACAGACTAGGGATGTAACTGTATATCACTATTATAGTGACCAAAATTATCACGGTAATTGTTACAATGCCTGGAAATGTTCAAAAAGTTCTGACATGAATCGTTTCACCAGGTTTTATATTTAAAATCAATTAACAATACATAAAATGACTTTTTTGTTTTTTTCAGGAACCTAAACATATCATTACCAGTGATGTCCTGATTTTAAATGACAACGTGACTTACAGCAGTTTATCTAATCACATGTACGTAATGTTCCTATACAACTTTGAAAACCTTCATAAAATGGTACACCTCACATTTCATCATTATAAAGAAGGCAAATGATGATTAAAAAATTATTATTTGTATTTTATCTGCTCCGTAAATAATTCTAGATACCTTATCCGATTTTTTTAAACGTGTAGAATCCACATCAGCTTGTTTTTCATCAACCGGTCAAAATGTACAGCAGAGCACACAAATCCGGTCTGTTTTAGTCCAGACAGAATCTGCACACAGACTGAATGTGAATGTGAGTCTCTGCAGCTCCACTCGCTGACAGCAGGTGGCGCTTCTGGAGCAGCAGAATTACAGCTGTTTACCGTAAGCTCTGTGGAGCCGCAGTAAAACATTGCTTTTTATGTAAACAAAATGCCATTGAATCTTTTCTGAAGATAGTTAGAACCTTCCAAGGTACATTTATATAATTAATTAATATATTCATTTGTATAATTCCCTCAGCACTCTTTTAAATCAGACAGACTTTGCTCAGGCATTTCAGAACGACCAAAACAACATTTCACATGCTGTGAGCGAGATCGGTCCGCTGGTTAGTCAAGTTATCTCATCCCATCACGCAGTTACATTTTTTGAATGGTCATGCAAAATTTATTTATCTACTGTTATTCACAAAGGGTCAACGATACTGTACTGTTTGTCTCTGTTCTTCAGTCTGTGTCTCTGATAGCAGTGCTCATGATGATGATGATGATGATCAGTCATGACATTAATTGCTCTTTCACACGTGCTGTCGTTAAGAGGCCGTCAGTCGGCTAATTACTAAATGAGTGCAGCTCTCCGCGGGTCAGCGGACTCGACTGGAGTTTCTGCGTGATGATGGACAGGAAGTGACATCAGCTGATCTGAGCGTATCAGGACTCATCTGATCAGACTGACAACACTATTACACGTAACATAATATAATGAAAATGCACAATAGCTGCGACGAGAACCGAAACAAACACAGAACAATCCAGCACACTGCTGTTTGAACGCTTATCACTGCATACTGATTCACATAAAAACAGCACACACTATTTAATAGAAGCCTTTGGGATGACCTCATTTACATGTAAATCAGTGTGTGTGTGTGTGTGTGTTGCAGCTGCAGATGAAAACACACAAACCTTTCAGTCCTGAATGCTGTATTCACGGCCAAACTGACCCACTAGAACGAAGCCCCGTGTGTGTGTGTGTGTGGGTGAGTGTGAGTGTGTCTGTGTGTTGTGTGTGTGTGTGTGTATGTGATGTGTTGTGTGTGTGTGTGTGTGTGTTTGTGTGTGTGTGTGTGACTGACACACTCCTGGGTTTGGATTCTGTCTAGTTCACCTTCATCATTTTATTTCACAACCGTCTAGTATCCAGCTTATGTTTAAACCCTTCTTAACTAACTTAACCATAAAAACTAATCTAGTTAATCTGTTTCAGCAGGTAAGTTTAGCTAGCAGTGCTCCATCGGCACTAAACACAGCTCCTGGTCTGAGCCATTCTAGTAACAGCAGAGAGACGCTCACTACGCTGCAGATCTACAGGAAACAGGAAGTACTCAGACTCGTACTAATGCTCCAGTGTGTCTGCATTTCACTTAGCGACCAATTAAGCCAACTAAACCAACAGTGAGACCTCGAAAAACCAATTAATCACTACAATAATCGACCGCAATTAAGAGATGAGATGACATTAACATCAGATTACACGCAGGAACAGATAATGAAGGTGGCGTGTCCTCAGCGCTCACACACACACACACACAGATCAAACAAACAGCAGTAAACACGGTGGCTTCGGCTGTAGAGCAGCGCAGAGGAGATCAGACTCACAGATGCTGTGTGATTTACATCTATAACACCTCTACATGTTCATCACGGGGAAACAGTGGACCCGTCTCACATTTCTGTGAATGACAGCAGGATAACACTACAGCATTTCCACAACTTTACAAAAGAGGAAACAATATAAAGAGAAGGATTTCAGTCGTCAAATTTAGATATTATATTTACACTCACGTAGAGTGATATATAGCTCAATATACAGCAATTGTTTATATTGTTATGATTGTTTATATCATAACACAATGTAACTATATTATCATCCATCTCTGATCAGCTAAATGTAGATGTCCCCCTTCAGGAACTCGAGCTGTGTCGAGCGCTTCGGGAACGCCCTGGCGAGACCACGTTCTGAAGCATGTGTGAAATCAGTCGAACGAGATGTCGTCCTCGCCCTTATGGAAGAGCTGGGCTTACGGCTAAACGTCAAGAAAAGTGTGCTTTCTCCGCTACAGAGAACCACTTATCTGGGCGTGGTGTGGGAATCGACAGCGTTGCACTTCTCACAGCCGTGAGGGGAGTGAGAGAAGGCCAGTCAAGCGTTTTCAGAGACTGTTGGGTCTGATGGCAGCTGTGTCCAATGTGATACCTTTTGGCCTGCTGTACATGAGACCCCTACAGTGGTGGCTCAGAACTAAGGGGTTTTCCCCAAGAGGGAACCCGCTTCGCACAATCAAGGTCACGCGGCGATGCTTACGTGCCTTAGACATGTGGAAGAATCCTTGGTTCCTGTCTCAAGGCCCGTCGCTGGGGGCTCCTTGTCGTTGTGTAACGCTAACGACAGATGCCTCCCTCACGGGCTGGAGAGCGGTCATGAGTGGCTAGAGGTCTGTGGGAAGGCCATCATCTCACGTGGCACATCAACTGACTGGAGATGTTGGCCGTGTTTCGAGCACTAAAACACTTCCTTCCAGACCTAAGGGGACATCATGTGCTTGTCCGTACAGACAACACATCGGTGGTCTCCTACATCAATCGGCAGGGGTCTGCACTCGCGCCCCCTTTACAGGCTGGTGCACCAGATTTACTTGTGTGCTCGGAAAGTGTTCCATCTCAATCATAGCAGTCTACATCCCTGGCATCTCAATCAGAAGCAGACCTCCTGTCGACCGGGGCTGAGGCCCGTGTAATGGAGCTCCCCCCGAGGTGGTGGAACTCCTTTGGAGTGAGTTCGCTAGACGTACGTGGATCTATTTCGTTGCGCCGGATTGCTTGGGCTGGATACCATTGGTACAGATTGGCCGAGGCTTCGTCTGTACGCCTTTTCTCCGATTTTTTTGCTCCCGGGAGTTCTGGAGAGAGTACACCAGGACGGGGTCTGTCTACAGCTAGTAGCCACGTTCTGGCCAGCCCGAGTATGGTTCTCGGACTTGGTGTCCCTCCTCGACGGCTCTCCGCTGGAGATTCCGATCAGGAGGGACCTTCTCTCTCAGGCAGGGGGCCCCATACTTCACCCCCACCCGGAGTTATTGAAGTTGTGGGTGTGGCCCCTGAGGGGAGCACAACTCATAGCTTCCGGTCTCTCAAACGAGGCTGTTGAGACCATCCTCCATCCAGAGCTCCCTCTACGAGGAAACTGTACATGTAACCTCTAAGAAAGGGTTTCCAGCAACCAATCAAACCTGAGTCAGTGGGTGGTTGAAGAACCATTCCAACACCTGGCCTCCCATCATCTATGGGGGTCAGAGCGCACTCAACCAGGGGTATGGCGGCCTCCAAGGTCTTGTCAGTGGGCGTGGCCCTTCAGGGTGTTTGTGCTGCGGCAGGCTGGTCCTACATGCATCTGGTTCTACAGTCTGGACCTGACATCTACCCCAGGGTCCCAAGTTCGAGTTCCTAAAGGGGAACCTCTCGAGGTTACGTATGTAACCATGGTTTCCCGAAGGGAACGAGACGCTGCATCTCCCTGTCATACTCCCTGCATCCCTGCAGGCGATCGCTTCCGCTGAAGCTAACATGTGCGCTTGCCGGATGCAACTTTATGCTTCCTGGTTGCTCAAGTCACCCCACTCATGACGTCTGATATAACGTGATGTTATTTTGGAAATGTATGGCATATTTTATTTATATATTACTTGTATAAAAAGTATATACATTATATACAATAATAATAATAATAACAATAATAAATGTTATTTAAATGGAAATGCGTCATCACTGTCTGTGAAAAGGGTCCATAAATCAAACAGGACTCAAAGCAACTACAGAAGCCGGTTTAGAGCTGGAATAAGATGTACTTCTGTGAACACTACAGTGTGATCTGTGGCCAGGATCGCTGCAGAAGACGGCGGCGGTGTGTGTACTCACGATCGCTGCAGTACGAGCCCCCGTAGGACGTCATGGTGCAGTCACACGAGAAGCCCTCCCACTGCTGCAGACACACCCCCTGATGATGACACGAGTCCCTCCGTACAGGTGGTGCTTGGATGTCCTGCCACACACACACACACACACACTTACATCAACACACAGCGGGCAGTCATCAGCTGGGGTGAGCAAATATCCAGGGCTTAGCCCAAAGACATCCATGAATACACACAACAAATATATAAATACTAGTGTTGTCAAATAATTTATCGCGATTAATTGCATCCAAAATAAACATTTTTGTTTACATAATATGTATGTGTACTGTGTATATTTATTATGTGTGTGTACTCTGTATATTTAAATGTCTATATAAATACACACATATACATGTAAATATTCAAGCAAAATATGTTATGTTTATATATTAAAAATATTTATATATAATATAAATTACATGAATATAAATATATACATGGAAATATTTTCAAAATATATACATGCATGTATGTGTATTTAAATATGCATAATATACACAGTACACACACATCTTATATGTAACAAAATATTTTTTATTTTGGATGCAATCATTTTGACAGCACTAATCAATAATATATATATATATATATATATCTATATCTATATACATATATATATTCTATATTTATTTATTTTATTTTTTTACGCCAAGTTAATTAAACATGCCAGGCTTTTATTCACGTTCATCTTCACATGCGTTTGCACTGCACTTAAAATATCACAGGCCTAAAAATTGAATAATAGATGCTGTGCGTTGCGCCACTGAGATCAACATGGCCTTTTTTCTTTGTGAAAAAAGCAGTATGTTTTGCTGTTAATGACAATATTTCTTTACAGTTCAAGCCACTTAATATTAACTTCTTATGCAAGAGGTCTGCCACAGACCATGCTGACCAAACCGTTCATATAATCACTCTAAATGTGTGTGTGTGTTTTTGTGTGTGTTGTGTGTGTGTGTGTGGTGTGTGTTGTGTGTGGTTGTGTGTGGTTTTGGTGTGTTTGTGTTTGTGTGTGTGTGTGTCTCGGTGGGTCTCTGTGTGTGTGGTCCAGGAAGACGGCATATAATTGATTAAATATCTAGCTATATTTATTGCTTCACAGTGACGGGCCTCAGTAAAAAAATGAGCAAGATCGTATTATAGCAATAAGTTATTCAGTAAATTACAGATATCTGAAGCAGCTGCTGAAACTTATTTTGTTTATTAGGAAACACATGAAATAATTGTGCTGCTAGTGAACGTGAGCTGCAGCCGCTGGAAGGATGAAGATGATAATGGAGTTTAAGATGAGCGATCTGTGGTCAGTCATTATCATCACGGGAGGAACAGACGACACGCATTTCACATTCAACGAATCACATCCCAGCGGGACGCACACACACAGCCTCCTGCGGCGAGTCAAACAAACACACAGACTGAATATGTGTTATAAATGATGAAAGTGTATGTGCTTATGGAGGGAGTGTGTTTATGTATGAATGCACAGATTCACAGTCTCTGAATTGAGTGGCATATTTGTATAGAAAATTACAATAAATGTGTCAGTTTTGCCATCTATTTCCGCAGTGTTTGGCGGCCCAATTAAACTAAACCTCTGAAGCGTGATTGGATATTATTCTAATTGACTGTTGAGTTGATTGTGTTCTAATCACATACTAATGACTTGTCTGAGAGACTCAATTCAACTCAACTTCATTACTGGCCTTTACTCTACACAGACGCTCGGGTTTACCACACATGGATGTACAAGTTTAAAATATATACATTCATTTTGAGTCCATATAATTCATTATTTTCTGTTTGATGAAAGCACACTCTCAATGCATTTAGCTCTCGTGATGAAATGCATAAAAGCATGAAATGAAGTATAAAAACTGAAACAGTATTTTCTTGTAAAATGGACTCCAATAATCTTTGTTTACCACTTCAAAACATTATTTTTGACAGTGTAGCTCTATAGTGGCATGCGGTTTTACCTCCTCATTTACTGGATGGATTTGAGCCTGGAGCAAAACAAAGCCATGCAATCCCTTCTGAACACATCGCGCGTCTCATTTGCACCTGTGCTTTTCTGCCTATATTATATTGTCATGTTTGTGTTTGAAAAGCAGAACCGAAATAAATCCCAATGATTCTGCAGTTCCTTTAAATGACACAAACAATGGCATCTCTTTAATATCTGAGAGTGTGAGGCTTTGAGCAGCACTGGCGTCTGATGAAGTCTGAATGTGTTTCTGGCAGCACAGATGACAGGCCGGTCGCGCTGTGTAATAATGTTGTTTTTGTGGAGAGAGCGAGAGACACTGGAGTGAAATGAGATGGGGTCTGTGGGGAAATCACAGCAGCCTGTTTCCACCAACAACAGCGTTTTCTCAAACGCATTAGACACACAAATCCCATGCTTTCTGTCCAGAGAGCTAATGTGCGTGATGAAGTATTATCCTAACATACAATTAGCATTAAAAATGAGACCTTCTCAACTGTAGCCAACAATTAACATACAACATCACATAATCTGAATATCCACTTCATTACAGGCAAAACAACTGCCTCCACACATCTATCTATCTATCTATCTATCTATCTATCTATCTATCTATCTATCTATCTATCTATCTATCTGTCTATCTGTCCTAACCGTATTATTTTCCGTCGTCCTATCCGTCCGTTCGTCTTTCTGTCTATCCATACTATCCAATCACAACCATATCTGGTCCGTCTGTCCGTCTGTCTATCTGTCTGTCTGTCTTTCCGTCTATCCATCTATCCATCTGTCTATTCTTCTTCCGTCTGTCCATCTTCCTATCTTCGTCCATCTGTCCCGTCTATCCGCTGTCTATCTGTCTACCATCTGGACGTCTATCCCTCGTTCTAATCCGTCTATCTGTCTGTCCTTCTGTCTGTCTATCTGTCTGTCCGTCTGTCCGTCTGTCCATCTGTCTATCTGTCTGTCCTTCTGTCTGTCTATCTATCTATCATCCATCTGTCTGTCTGTCTGTCTATATATCATCTATCTATCTATCTATCTGTCTGTGTGTCTGTCTGTCTATCCATCTGTCTATCTGTCTATCCATCTGTCTATCCATCTATCCGTCTATCTATCTATCTGTCTATCTGTCTGTCTGTCTGTCTGTCTGCATGTCTGTCTGTCCGTCTGTCCGTCTGTCCATCTTTTCTATCTGTCTGTCCGTCTGTCCCATCTGTCATCCCGTCCTGTCCTGCTTCTATCTTTCTTTCCTCTGTCCGTCTGTCCATCGTCTAATCCCGTCTGTCCATCTGTCTGTCTGGCCTGTCCTGTCTGTCCCATCTGTCTATCTTCCTGTCGCCATCTTTCCGTCCGTACCGTCTGTCTATCTGTCCATCCTTCCTGTCCTTCTTTCCGTCTATCCCCTATCATCTGTCTATCTGTCTGTCCTAAATTTTCCTTCCGAATCCATCGTCCGTCTGTATGTCTGTCTTCCGTCTTGTCCATCTGTCTATCGGTCCCTGTCTGTCCGTCTGTCCCATACTGTCTACCGTCTATATCCTTCTGTCCGTCTGTCTAGCCATCTGTCTGTCTTCTATCCGCTATGTCCATCTTCCGTCTTTCCATTTGCCGTCTGTCCATTCCTTCTGTCCTTCTTTCCGTCTAGCCATCTATCCCATCTATCTATCGTCTGGCTCTTCGATCCATCTATCTCTCTGTCCGTCTTTCCCTCGGGTCCATCTGGCCATTCGTCCGTCCGTCTTTTCTTTCCGTCTATCCCTCTATCCATCTATCTATCTGTCTATCTGTCTTTCCGTCTATCCATCTATCCATCTATCATCTGTCTATCTATCTGTCCGTGCTATCTATCTGTCTTCTATCTATCTATCTATCTGTCTACCGTCTGTCTGCCTATCTATCCATCTGTCTGTCTGTCCATCTTGTCTATCGGTAGCCTTCTATCGTCTGTCCGTCTGTCGATCCATCTGTCTGTCTTCTGTTGTCTGTCCTTGCGTATGTCCGGCTTGTCCCGTCTGTCTCATCCTCTTTTCCGGCTATCCATTATCTACTTTCGTCCGTCTATCCACTCTGTCTATCCGCTGTGTCCGTCTGGCTATCTGTCTATCCGTCTGTCCATACTGTCTATCCATCGGTCCCGTCGTCCATCGCCTTCCGTCTGGTCCATCTGTCTATCTGTCTATATCCTTCATCCGTCTGTCCCGTCCGTCGTTTTTTCCCGTCTTCCGTCTATCCATCTTCTATCTGTCTGTTCCATCTGTCCTTGATTTCCATCTGTCATCTTTCTATCTGTCTATCCATCTGTCCCGTCTATCATACCATCTGTATGTCTGTCTATATGTCTGTCTGTCTATCCATCTATCCATCTGTCTATCCTTCTGTCTGTCCGTCTATCCATCTATCCTCTATCTATCTATCTATCTATCAATAATGTCTATCTATCTGTCTGTCCATGTGCTGTCTATCCTTCTCGTCCGGACTTTCCGTCTACCATCTATCCATCTGTCTATCTGTCTGTCCATCTGTCCATCTATCCATCTATCCATCTCTCCATCCATCTATCACGTATGTCCGTCTGTCCATCTATCTATCTGTCTGTCCGTCTATCCATCTGTCTGTCTGTTCGTCTTTCCGTCTATCCATCTATCTTTCTATCTGTCTATCTAAATTGATCAAAAGTGTCAGTAAAGAAATGTATAATGTTACAGTATATTTATATTTCAAATAAAGGCTGTTCTTCTGAACTTTCTATTCATCTGTGAATCCTGAAAAATAAAATGTGTCACGGTTTCCACAAAACTATTGTGCAGCACAACTGTTTTCAACATTGATAATAATCAGAAATGTGTCTTGAGCAACAAAGACACATAGTCACATAGAAAACAGTAATTTTTCACAATTTTACTGTTTTTACTGTTTTTACTGTATTTGTAATCAAATAAATGCAGCCTCGGTGAGCAGAGGAGTTACAGAAACATTCAAAATTCAAACAAACAACATTCAAGACTTTGAGAAATAATACTGATCTGTACATAGGCCATATTCTCCTCAATTGCTAAACTAAATTGGTTTAAAAACTAACAACATCCATCTTCCTCTGATATATAACATTATCAGGTGCCTGCACTCGCCACAAACACAATAACACGTGTGCCCATGACGGACAGTCACTTTTCTCCACTGATCTATAATAGAGAATATATCGATTATATTATATAGCTCAGGTTTCAGTATAACTAAACACACTCTCACAACTAACCAAACCTATAACCAGACAGTCACTGAAGCAACAGCTTTGCCAAGCTGACATTAGGCTAACACAGAGCAAATCAATCACATAACATACCTTCAAAGATCTACTAACTATAAGTAACTTTGCAACTACAAGTCAACTAATTCTAGTTAATTTGCAACTACATGTCTACTAACTCTCAGAGTAGACTTAGGTTAGGTTTAGGGTTAGTAGAATAAGTTGACATATACTTGCAAAGTTTCTCATAGTCAGTATGCTGTGGGCCCATCAAAGTAAAGAGTTAGAAGATATTAAGCAGACAGTTTACTAATACTCTAAAGACTGCTAGTTGACACGTAGTTGCAAAGTTACTTACTGTTAGTAGGATGTCTAAAGTGGATGATCAAGATAAAGTGTTACCTAAGTTATTAACACGTTACAGCTTGCATGATAAAACACAGTAAAGAGAACTCAATTCCATTACAATATCGCTAACATTCGCGAGACTGCGGTGAAGATTGGTTAATGCATCCATGCGCTTGTCTGTGATTGGTTAAAATCCTCAACGCTACAAAACAAGTTGTAAATAGAAACGTCTGATCTAAACTGAATGCTGTAATCATTAAACCGTCATGTATGGATTAGATCTAATCCTGTCCAGCTATTTATCAACCGAGATTAACTTGATCATCACCAAATCTGAAAATACAGTAGGTTATGTGTCCATGTAGGCCTATAGGTTACTTTTATTTTTTCAATTTAACTGTGCAGCTTGTTTAACATTGTTATTTTAAAAAGTTTGTGTTTAGCCTATTTAATGCAATATTTAATTTGACCTATTGATGCTATGCTGATCATACCTTCACATTTCCTCCAGACTACACGAAATTCCAATATATTCTGTTTTAGGGAAATTATGTCTGTCAAAACGAAGATGTTAGACCAAAACCTTCCAGATGTGAACAGCAAGAGCACCATCTGTGTCTCGATGGATGACTGTCGTGTTGGCGTTTCAGAGCTGTTCCTGACACACAAAACTCTTCCAGACCGGATCACTGTACTCAATATTGTGCCTCATGTACTGAAGTTTCCTCAAAGCACAGCAGACTCTTACCAGATCCAGACAATCTGATCATATATATATATATATATATAAAGCTCTCAATGCTCTATCTTCCATCCATCACAGTATAATCTGTCCCACTCAAATAACAGTTCCAGTCTTCAGCAAAGTGCTGTTTCTGTTCTTAGATCTTTCCAGCAATCAGACACATGACTGTCTGATCCGCACCATGGTTTTACCAGTCCCTATTATGACTATTATGATCATCTTACATAAGTTATGGAACAGAGCTCTTCTGATTTATCAGCAAATGTTCTCAGTGCTCGGTACGTAAGTGATCTGAGTCATACGCTGGAAAACTGAGAGAAGAAGTATTTTCCGTTTGTGCTGCAGCTCCACACTCTGACTCTCAAACACACAGTATGCTGTCAGACGTCTGCGTAAAACCCAGCTTTCACTCGTGCACACAACGTAGATAGAAGCATTCATAATGCATGCTTTATGCTAATATGTTTAGAAATATATTCAGCAATTCTGAATGTATAAATATGAAAGAAGTAAAACAATCCAAAGATGTTTTGCATGAAGTTTAACCAGGCTGAATGCAGATAATGAGCTGACCTTCTCAAACCCAATGTCTTCTGCTGCCGCAGAAACGCTTGCAGCAAACAACACAGAAAAACACCGCAAAACACAGAAAAACGCTGCAAATGAAAGAAAAATGGGCTCAACATCAAACGTCTGCATACCAGGGTTATTTAACTGTCACTGAAATACTATTACAGTTTTGAATATTTTGAATTAGATTTTATTTGTGTATTTTATGTTTTTATTTTAATTTTAGTTAAAGTTTTAGTAATTTTATTTTTGCTGTTTTTTCCCATGTGATAAAAGTAATTACAGCTTTTTATTCTGACTTTTTTTTTCTTTCAACACTAAGTTTATATATCTATAATTCCTGTCTTTTTTGGACTCAGAATTGTGAGTGAAAAAGTTACTTTTAACTTAAAGAGTAAAAAGTACAATGACTTTTCTGTTTTTTTTCTTAATATAATTTTTAAAGTTTTGTTCAGTTTTAATTCATTTTTATTTCAGTTTTAGTACATAAAGTTAAACTAAATTTAAATGAGAAATTATGCTTTGGCAACTAGCTACATTTCTTTATTGCATTTATTTTATTTCAGTTAACATAAATTTTATTTCAAGTAATAAAAACATATTTTTTGGTCATGGGTAGAAAATCATAAATCAAAGGAATGTTCCAGGTTCAAAACAATGGAAGCCTGTTTCAGCCACGGAATAATAAATCAATCAACACACAAATAATATTGCAAATTTTTTTCTCACAATTCTGACTATTTTTTTTTGGGTCTTGCAATTCTGATTTTACTTTTCTCAATTCTACCTGTTCTTCGCAGAGTTACCCGGTTTATATCTGCAATTAGGGATGCCCGATATATCGTCACCATATCTGTATCGCCGAGAATGAAATTTTTGTTTCTGTTTATCGGGTATCGGCCCGATATCTTAAAGCCGTAAATCATCATTATTTCCTTCAGAAACACTTCAGATGCGCACTGTTCACCATGATGGTTTTGAAATGCTTGAAATATGACTGGAATCACTTCGAAAAGGAAAATACAGTGAAGTGCAACATGTGCAGGGCAAGTCTGTCATAAAGGCTACATAAAATTATAAAGAGAACATTGTAAATAATGTTGTGGAATCTTTGTGCGGCCATGTTTTGTGCGTGAGTTGAGCGCGTCCACAACGGAGCTACCTCCATGACAGAAAGTTCATTTGTGCATTTGCAGCCTTTTGTGCAATTTTTCGATGTAATATTGTAATATTGTGTTTATTTGATGTATATCTGATTTATCTCAAATAGAATGCGTTTGGTTAAGTTAATAGAGCGTTAATAGAGCGCTTCAGTTTACCGGTGATCATCTTTAGCTCAGCGCACGCAGCTCAAACAGCAGTGCACAACATTAATAACTATGATTGGGAATGTTGTGTATATAACATTCTAATGAGAACATTATTATAATAAAACGTTGTGAATTATTTGGGGTTTATTTATAACCGGAGCTACTTCTCTAAGTGTATGTCTCTGGCGATTCACGCAGGTGTGTGTTACTCCGCAGCGGTGACCAGGCTACTATAGTCCGAATATAACAGCTCCCACTCACACTCATTACTCACACATTTTAACCGTAGTGATTCCCGGAATAATACTATAACAAATAATAAGACAATACAGGTTTGGAAGATGAATTCATGATGTACTCGCTCATTATATACATTTAGCAAATTTTGAACACAGAAAAAGTTACATAGTGCCGCTTTAAAAAAACAGTGGTATTAATTTGTTACTTTTTCAAAATCATTGCTGCATTATTAATAATAACCACCACTTTTATTTTTCTCTTATTATTTTAATCAAAAATGTTTTCTTATTAAAATAATTTAATTATTTCCGGCAGAGGCTATTCTGTTTTATTTGATCCATTGGCACATTCATTTGATTCTCTAACCGTGTAATGATGTCCCAGTGCATGTTTGCATTATTATGCATTATTTCATTTATTGTAAGCTTTTTTTATGACGAAATTGGTACTGGAGAGCAAAATTATTTTAAAAATTGGTACCTGTTCAAACTAGGCTGCTTAGTTGAAGTGTTTTGGGATGTGCTTTTACTGATATACCTTTTTTGTAATCAGTGCGCTCTCAAAAAGTATTAACAAAATTTGGAATAGATTGTAATTTTTATATCGTTGTCAACATCGTGTTATCGTCTTTTCAAAGTAAGAATTACGGTTATCGTAGTCGCCAAAATTTTTTCCATCGGTTCCTCTCTACTTTGCATTTCGAGGCTACCTTTTGTGACCAGGGAGCACAAAGCATGTTAGGTTCCGCTGGTGATATTTGTAGCAAATAGCCAACATACATTGTAATGGGTCCCAATATACCTTTCTCTTTTAATGCCACAAATCCTTAGGATATTAGTAAAATCATGGTTCCATGAAGATATTTTATTACATTGTCCTAACCGTAAATATATCCAAAACTTAATGTTTGATTAGTAACGGCATTGGCTAAGAACTTCATTTGGACAACTTTAAAGATTATTTTCTCAATATTTAGATTTTTTTTGCACCCTCAGATTGCAGATTTTCAAATATTGTCCTCTCCTAACAAACCAACATCAATGGAAAGCATATTTATTCAGCTTTCAGATGATTTATAAATCTCAATTTCGAAAAATGTACCCTTATAACTGGTTTTGTGCTCCAGGGTCACATTATTTTAAGATCTGAGTTTATATTCAGTCAGGTTGTAACACAGAAACGCCCGAACGCAGAATTTACAGAAGTTACCTTTATTTTCTTATGGTTATTATTCTTCTTCTATGTCTGTGGTGAACCAAGCTTCCTTATTGCATTAATGAGGTAGCTGATTCTGTCCATTGAGCACACTAGGTGCTCGTGGGTCTGTGTGTGTGTGGTGTGTGTGTGTGTGTGTGTGTGGTGTGGTGTGTGTGTGTGTGTGTGTGGGTTGTGTGTGTGTGTGTGTGTGAGTGTGGTGCTGTGTGTGCGTGTTTCTTGTGTGTGTTGTGAGTGTGGCTTTGTGAATTAGTGAATGTGTGGTATCGTGTGCGCGTTTTTGTGACAATGAGGACATAAATTGGTAAATTACAGGTATTAACAAGGAAAGGTGACTTTCCAGGACTACCCCCCATTTCCCCACTTTTCACAACAACCAAACTGTGTGTGTGTGGTGGTTGAGGTGTGTTGGGTGTGGTTGCTGAATGTGTGTTGTGTGTGTTTGTGAATGTGTGTTTTTGTGTTGGTGTGTGTGGGTTGTGTGTGAATGTGGTGTGTGTGTGTGGTGTGTTTTTGGGATGGTGTGTGTGTGTATCATTGTGTGGTGTGTTGAGTGTGTGTTGTGTGTGGGTGTGATTGTGTGTGTGTGTGTATCAGTGTGTGTGTGTGAGTGTGTGTGTTTTGTGTGTGTGTGTGTATTGTGTGTGTATAATGTGTGTGTGTGTGTGTGTTGTGTGTGTGTGAATGTGTTTGTTTGTGTGTGTGTGTGTGTGACTGACCGTCGCATCCTCGATCCACCTGACCAACTCTGTGGAGGGCGTCTGCTAGCAGGTCCGGCAGCCGGCCGTTCAGATCCACGGAGGCCAGGCAGCCCTGGTATCCGTCCCGGGATGCGATCAGCTTCGGCAGGCTGCTGTACATGCTCCTCGCGACTCCACCGATATACAGCTCTCCTGAGGAACCAGAGAGACGCATCAGATCATCGGTGCAAGACAGAGCCTGTGCTCTCCGACTCGAAACCCATGAAAACCTGAGGAACTCCAGAACCGCTCTCCTGCATTATTATAGTCTTTCTCCTTATAGGAAGCCGTTCTGAATCGGACTTTCTCAAACTCATTTTACAGCTTCTGCTGGATCTTTCAGAGATATGAGTCAGATGATATTCATATTTACGCCTCTTAGATATAAACCATTCATGCGCAGGATAAAAACAAACAGATGCGATGACACCAAACTGGAAATCATCAACCTTTTAACACAATCACAATAAAATACGAGTCCACAATAATGCTTCCTCCAGTGAAAAAGTGCATCTCCTGTTGTCTCTCACATCAAAATCCAGCTACATATTTGTTCAGAGCTGTTTTGGACTGTTTAAATGCTGCTTGATCTGTGCAGATTTCTCTCCTGATTCACACCAGAACACTATTTCACAATTTCACTCCTCTACATCTTGGATGACTTGAGGGCAAGCACATTTTCAGCTAATTATCATGTTTTGGCTGAATTATTCCTTTAAAGTGAGTTTGCTTCTAATTCTGCTTAATTTGCTCTGTTTCATTTGCTTAAACCACAAAAAGCATATAAAATGATTCAAAATCTCATAATATCAGCACTCGTACAACAAAGCCAGCTAATAAAACGTGTTTAACATGCTAAACTAGTCCCTGTATCTCACACAGAGAACCAGTGTCTTCTGGTTTTCATCATTTATAATCTGTCAGATTATATAAGCGTTTGGCCCAGATTCAGCTGTACGATGACAAAGGTGTCAATGATTAACAGATCAGTGTCAGGAATAAACATCTGAGGAACTCATGCCTTCAGAGATCTTGTTTTCTATTTTTTTATATATATTCTTACTGATACACTATTATTATAATTCTAGAAACAAATGACATACTATTATTTCCTAATTAATGTTTTAAATTAATTTTTATTATTTTACAATTGTGGTTAATTTTGTTAAAGTTTTTAGTATTATGTTGTTTGCCATTTTTATTATTTTATTGTCTTATCGTTCTTATTCATTCTTATTTCAGTTTTATTAAAGTTCTAGTTAATATGTTTTTAATATAGATTTTATCTTAATTTAATGTGATTTTATATATAGATATATATATATATATATATATAATATATAGATATATTATATTTAATCTTTAATGAAGCGTTGGACAGAGACAACTAATTTCCTGCATTCTGCCTTAATATTAATCAATCTATCGAAAATGGAAGATCATAAAGCTGACTAGTTTTCAAAAGTTTGTGAACATCATCCCGGATGGTTCTTCTGCCTGAGAACTTCACACACACACTCACACTACACTCACACTCACCCACTCACACTCACACACACACTCCCACACACCACACTCACACTCACACTCACACACCAAAAAACACACACACACCCACACACACACATACTCACACACACAAACTCACACACACACACACTCACACACACATCCACACACTATCTCTCTCTCACACACACCCACACACCCACTCACACTCACACTCACACACACAACTCTCACTCTCACTCTCCCTTCACAAATACACTCACACTCACATTCACCCAGCTCACTCCGTCAACTCACTCTCCCACTCACTCAATCTCACTCTCACAAACACCACACACTCACCTCCTCATCACTCTACCCTCTCACTCTCACACTCTCATCACACACTCACACTCACACTCTCGTCACTCCTCACACCATCACACTCCACACACACTCACACACACCTCACACCTCTCACTCTCACGCTCTCACTCCGCACTCCTCCCTCACACACTCCTCACTAACACTCACATTCACCCACACTCACTCACACTCATCCAACATCTCACTCTCCAAACTCTCACACACCCCCTGGTTCACACACTCCACTTCTCACTCTCACACACACACACCACACTCCACTCCCTCTCACTCTCACTCTCCACACACCAGCGCAAGATCCTCACTCACACTCTCTCTCACACACACACACACACAAACACGTCACACATTCTCACTCTTCACACACTCCACTCACCCACTCACATGCACTCCACCTCACCCTCACCCACACAAACTCACCACACCCACCCACCACTCACACACTCAACACCCACAACACTCACCACAGGGGACGCCACACACCACACACACTCACACACACAACACACACACAACACAACACAACACAACACACACACCACACACACACACTACATTCTCTCTCTCACACACTCACACTCACACACAAACAAACACTCACACCTCACCCTCTCCACTCTCCTCTCACTCTCACACACTCACACTCCTCACTCTCACTCTCCTCCACACTCACTCAACTCACTCACGTCACTCACTTTCACTCTCACCCACACACACCCACTCAACTCAAGACTCACCCCTCATCCCACACTCACACTCACCCACTCCACACTCTCTCAAACCCCCCCTTAACCAAAACAAACAAAAAGAACCGAAACCCAACACCACACGTCACACCACTCAAACCACACACAAACCCTTCCACCCCACAAACCAAACAAACACAAAAGACCCACATCACAGACTCTCTCCACGCACCCAACAACCTTCACAACCATCTCATCAACCCACAACACCAACACACACAAAAATTCACCACAACAAACACAAAACACAACATCCCACAACAAGTAATGACAGGTCATCAAAAACAACACACAACAACCCA
The DNA here is from genome assembly GCA_018155175.1 of Sinocyclocheilus anophthalmus. Taxonomy (NCBI): domain Eukaryota; kingdom Metazoa; phylum Chordata; class Actinopteri; order Cypriniformes; family Cyprinidae; genus Sinocyclocheilus; species Sinocyclocheilus anophthalmus. The sequence goes on from JADLZN010004126.1 coordinate 667,397, forward strand.
ACAACAAAAACTCTAAAACCCACACACCACGCCAACACAAACACTAATCAACCAAAATTCCCAGCTACACATCACAACCATCACCATCAGACACAACACACACCTCAATCTCTCACACACATACCAAACTCAACACAGACTCAACCAAGACACACAAACATCAACAACACAACAAAAAAACACACAAACAATCAACACAACACTCAACCCCCCCCCCCCCCCACAAAAAAACAAACAAACATCCACGACACATCAAAAACAGACCAACACAACAACACACAACAATCAAAAGACCAACACCATACACCAAAACACCACAATTCAACACAACCAGCCAAAAACACACCCCCCTATCATTCGCAGAACCAGAACACCCACCAGCTCTCAAAAGAACACAAACACAAACAAACCAACAAACAAAGAACAAAAATCAATCACACTCACCGGCAAACACAGGACACAACCTCAATCACATCGCAACACCCAACACAAACACTCACACAACCCGAAAATCTCACCACACCAAACCAGAAACAAACAAAGACACAACTCACCAAGCAACAAACGCAATCACAAAAACAACCCAACTTCAAAACGACAAACCACCCAGACACCAACAAAACAAACAAGAACCACAACACAAAAACAACTCAACTCTAAACAAAAACACAACACAAACCGCTCAAACCAGACAAAAGCACCATTCAAAAAACCCCTAACACTCACCTCACATCTAGCACAAATCACCCAAAACACAATCAGGCACAACACCAACACCACTACGCCCTATCAGCAAGCACTTAACATGCAATAGACAAACAACAAAGCCACAACACAGAACACAGAATCAAACCACAACCTCATCAAAACACACAAAACACACAACCCGCACACAACAACACACCACAAACAACCACAACCCACCTACAACTCAAACAACATCAATAAACCAACAACACAAAAACCACAAATAACAAAGACAACACACACACACTACAAAAACAAAAACCTAACAACCCAGTTAAGCCTACCCACCACTCAGATACAACCCCGCACCCGACAACACAACTATCACAACAACACCAACGCAAAAACAAAAAAAATGCTACCCTAACTTCATCACAATCAAAAATATACACACAATAGGATCCAGAACCAACACGAAAGATAAGCAAACACACTAACACACAACTACACACTCTCACCCCATCTCCCACAATCACACCAGAGCAGCAACCCCACAAACCGAATCTCATAACCTACCACACCACACACCAAACCCAACATAACAACAGCCACACAATCACAACAAGCACTCAAACAAAAAAACACCGACACACAAGAAATGAAAAATAAAAAACAAACAATATCACAACACCATGCCAACACAACAAAAACACAACAACACACAAAAACAACACACACAACTCACAAAAAATCATTCACAATCACGACCACAAATCAAACATCACTCTAATACACCAACAATCACCAATTCAAAAAACAACAATAACACAAACAAACAACAATCCACCCCTGACAATCTGAACAGGAAGTTTCTCAAAAAACCAACACAGGGACCACACTTGACGAAACGAACACACAACACCTACAGGTGCAAACATCCACAAGCAACACATACCCATATGACTCTACTCCCCAAACATCAACAAAAACACAAACAAAAACCACATTCTACACATACAACACATCAAACACCAAACAACCCCACACAACACTCCCAACCCACAACAAAACATCCACACACAAAACACCGAACATAAAACAACCCACCACCAAACAACAACAAACAAACAAAACACACACACAACAACTAAACTCACCCCACCTAACAAAAAAACCACGCACACAAAGAAAAAAACAACACACAAACAAATCAACACAAAAACAAATCTCACAAAAAACCAATGTAACAAACAACCACTTCAAACAACAAAAACATTTCTCTACACCAAAACATGAAACACACCGCGCACCACATCACATCATACGAAACCCACACCAAACTACCACATACCCAACAGCACAACACCAACCAACACAAACAATATAACAAAAAACAAGAAAAAACAACACCACCAATCTCAAACAAAACACAAAACAAAAATAAACAACTTCAACACAAAAAAACAAAACTCTCGAACACACACAACACACATCATGAACAACTCCACACCCTACACAAAACCACCACATAACAAATAACTCATCACAAACATCACAACACACAGTCACATTCAACGAGAAGCACCTCAACACACTCACAACACCAAAAATGAAGCAACAAAAAAAAAACACAAGGAACCTTAGAAAACACCACAACAAACGCAACCAAAACAAACGAGAACCACCCCCACACCAACAACCATCTCCACTACAAAACTCACCAACTAACCACATCACAGCAAAAACACTCAAAATCAACCTGACCAATCACTCACAATCCATTCCACATTCCAAACAAACCGTACACAACAAAGCCACACAACAACAAAATCCAAACATCAACCCAAGTCACTCAACAATCAAATACAAACACAAACAACACAAAACACAAACAATCAAAAAACAATCAACACAAACACAAAAAAACAACCACCACACGCACAACCACACAAAACACAAAAAAACATAGAAACAAAATCAACAACACCAAAACAAACAAAAACACAAAAGTCACAAAACAATTACACACAAACACAAACATCAATCAACATCAACACACAAAGTCAAAAACAAAACAACCGACTAGACACAATGAACACCATTCAAAAAACATCATCACAAACACAAACAAACAACAAACCTCTCACAACACAAGCACTCTCACAAAAAAAGGACAGACACAGGCACACAATCAAAAAGAAACACAAACACGACTAAACAAAGCACTCAAGTAAACCTACACTCTACCACAAACACACCACAATTAACACAGACCAAACCAACAAACCAAAAGGAAACAACACATCCAAAGACACAACACACAACACAAAATCAAACAACACACATCACCACACAAGAATCAATCACCATAACACAAATGCAGGACAACAACACCAAATCCACAGACAAACACAATAACACTCCACAACTCACAAAACAACAATCACACATAAAACCACAACACAACAATCAACAACACCATCAACGACACCCTAAACTCACACTCACCCAAGCACCCTACCCCACCACCACGAATCAACAAATCCAAACAACAACATCACTATCAACAACAGCAATCCCCAAAGCACAAAACGACAAAATCCAGCTCACAACACAACCACAAAACACCATCCAACCAAAACAACCTCATCAAACACATAAAACCACCACATTACACTCTATTTCACCCTGGAACTCAAACATCGTTATTCACTAACACAAAATCAATTCCAAAACACAAAATCCTCTCTCACACACAAACAACAACAAACAAACCACAATCAATCAAAACAAACAACAGAACCAAATCAAAATCAACTCAAACCAAAAAACACAAAAAAAACGATCACCCAACCAAAACACAAAAACCCTACAACATCCACAACCCACTCACTCAAACCACAACAATCCAAACATCCCACATTCTCCTCACAAACACCCACACCATAACACACAACCTCACAAATCACAAATCAAAAATTCACAACAAATCCAGCACAATCACAAACAAAACTACCAAACACACACACATCACCCAACACTCCCTCACACAAACACAAACCAAAACAACACACAAAAATCCAACACTAAAACGAACTCACAACAAAACTCATCACAAAAAAAATAACACATCATACCAACTAACACAACACAACACATCCCCATTCTCAACAACCTCCGAGCACACCAACAAACACATCACAACAACACACACAACCCACACAAACAACTCACACAACAACAAACACAACCACAACTACACAAACAAAACAACCACAACAAAAAACACCTCAATACACCCAAACACACAACTACAAACAAAAAAACAACACACTACCACCAACCACATCATCAATAATCTATCACCCAACAAAACACACCACACCACAACAACAACAACAACAAAAAACACACACACACAAAAACATACAAACTAACACGAACTACCACACCACACCACGGAAAACACCGTCAATCAAACAATAAACCACAAAAAACAACAAAATCAAAACACACCACAAACACAAAACACAACTTCGAAACCATAACAACTCACACATCCAATTTCTCTCAACCAAACGATCAAACAGAAAACATCATAACTACAAACCAACACCTCCAAAACAAAACAAGAAAAAAAAAAAAAAAAACCATTCAGCACCAACAAACCTCAAACTAACAACACCAAAACACACACAAAAACAAACACAAACATCATCAAAAAAAACAGACTCCAACGAACACGAACAGCTCAACCAACTCTTCACACCACTCATACACAATCACACACACACTTCACACTCTCTCACTCCTCACTCCACACTACACTCCATTCACACACACTCCCACCCTCCTCAACTCTCACTCTCACACACACACTCACACCTCTCACTCTCACACACACACACACACTCACACATCACACACTCCCTCCTCACTCTCACTCACACTCACCTCACACTCACCTCATTCTCACCTCACTCTCACACCACACACACACACACACACACTCACTCTCACTCACACACTCTCACTCACACGCTCACACTCACGCTCATGCTCACACTCACACGCTCACACTCACACTCACACTCACTCACTCACTCACTCACTCACATTCACTCACACACACACACACATTCACATTCACACACACTCACACACACTCACACCTCTGATAAACACCACACACACACACACACACCCACTCTCACTCACACACTCTCTCACACTCACGCTCACACACACACACACCTCACTCACACTCCCCCATTTCACATTCCAACCCATCTCTCTCTCTCTCACTCTCACTCTCACTCTCCCTCTCACTCACTCACACTCTCTCACTCACACACACACACTCCACCTCACTACTCACACTCACACCCTCTCACACACTCACTCACTCACTCCCTCTCACACTCACTCTCACACTCACACTATCTCTCTCTCTCTCACTCTCACTCACACACTCACACTAACACTCACATTCACACACTCACTCACACACACTCCTCTCACTCTCACCAAACTCACACACACACTCACATTCTCACTCACACACACTCACACTCACCCACTCACACACACACACAAACACACAAACACACTCACACTCACTCACTCTCACTCACTCACTCACTCACATACTCACACTCACACTCACACACTCACACTCACACTCACACTCTCCACACTCACACTCACACTCTCTCACGCTCACTCACACTCACCCACACTCACACACTCACACTCACTCTCACAATCTCACACTCCCCACACCACACTCACACACTCTCAACACACCCACACCCACACACGCCACACACACACACACCACACACACTACACACACACACACACACAACACCCACACTCACACACTCACTCACACACACACACTCACACACAACTCACACCCACACCCACACACACCTCCCTCACATCACTCACTTCACACACCCACACACACAAACAACTCACACTCACCCTCACACACACCACACACACACACAAACACACACTCACTGTCACACACACACACACACTCTCACGCACACACCCACACACTCCTCACCACACCACACACAACCACAATGCACACACACACCCACACACACACCTCACACACACACTCCCACCCACACACACACACACCACTCACACACACACACACACATCAACATACTCCACTCACACTCTCTCACTCTCACAACACTCCATCACGCCAACCTCACACACTCCACTCCTCCCACTCCACTCACAACTCACACATCACCCACACCCCAACCGTCACACTCGCCATCACACACACACACACACACACACACACACCCACCTCACACTCAACTCCCACCACACGACACACACACACACAATCCCACGAATCACATCACACCCACACGTCACACTCACACACTCACACAACACACACACACACACACTCTCACAAAAACACACACACACACACACTCACACACTCTCTCTCACTCACACTCTCACACTCACACCCACACACACACACAACCCCACGCCCCTCACACACTCACACACCACAACCACCCCACACCAGCCACACACTCACTCACCACACTTCACCCCTCACTCCCCTCACACACACACACTCACTCCCACACTCACACACAGATACACACACCACTCTCACCCTCCTCCCTCACTCACTCACTTCCTCACTCATCACCTCACATCACACTCACACACACAGACTCACTCCACACCACACAAATCTCCCACACACACACACACAACACCACCCACACACACATACTCACACATAGCCCACACACTCTCACACACACGCACTCACTCACACTCACTCACTCACTCACAAACTCTCACACACACAGGTTTGTTTTATGGTTTATGGGGACTCTCCATAGGTGTAATGGTTTTTATACTGTTCAAACCGTATTTTCTATGGCCTTACACCTACCCTACCCCTAAACCTACCCCTCACAGGAGACTTTGTGCATTTGTACTTTCTCAAAAAAACTCACTCTGTATAATTTATAAGCTTCTGAATCCATGTAGACCTCAATTTAGGGCCCCACCAGTGACACGACCCCCCATGATCCGTGTGTATTCATGTTTAAGTCCCCACCAGAATAGAAAACAGGTACACACACACACAAACAAACCACACACACACACACACACACCCACACACACAGACACCCACACACACACACACACACCACACACACACACAAACACACACAACACACAACTACACACACAGAGTGTCCTGTGATCGATACTAATTCTAGACTAACTAGCGGGTCGATGTGTGAGCACTGGAGTCGTGCGCAGACCAGAACCACAGCTAGTTAAAGCCAGCGGTTAGTCCTGACGTCACCGGCTGAAGACGTGTCCACGCACTAATCGCCCAACTCATCACGCCTCCAAGCCACTCTCACACACACACACTCAGACACACCTCCTGCTCAGGAATTTTGGGCGTAGTCAGTTTTTAAAGAAAATTTACTTCCTTTCCTCAGGGATGCATTATATTGATCAAAAGTGACTGTAAAGATATTTATAATGTTACAAACCGTTCTATTTCAAATAAATTCTGTTCTTTTGAACTTTCTGTTCATCTGTGCATCCTGAAAAATAAAATGTATCACGGTTTCCAGAAAAATATTCATTAGCACAACTGTTTTCAGCATTGATATAATCAGAAATGTTTCTGTGATCCAAGCAAATCATCATTCCTCCCCCACGTGCGCCATGTCCTAGTTTTCCCCTATGTTTGATTATGCCCTCATGTGGTCTTTCCTATTCCTATTCCCATTGAGTTCTATTAGATGAAGCTGTGTCTAATTAACTCTTTCCCCGCCAGCATTTAAAAAAAAAAGTTGCCAGCCACCGCCAGCAATTTTGATGATTTTCACTAATATTTGATGGCCTCCAGTATATTTTGCTGTGTGAATATTTGAATATGCAATACACCAGAATAACGATCAGAGCCTCTACTTTTAAACAAAACAATAAAAGGCATTATTTTAAAAGCTTTATTTTTTTTAATCAACCCTTGAATTAGGTCGGTTCATAAGAACTGCATAATTTTGAGCAAAAAGGTGAGAATATCATATTTTTATCAAAAACTACATCTGGATAATATTCAGTATGATTATCAAAGCATAAATCCAGTAAATCCCTTCACTTCCAACGCTTGCACAGACATATACCACGTCCTGGATCAACATTTAACTCCGTAACATTATGCCGTTTTCATTTATATGCTGTTTACATAAGAGATGGCTCGTTTCTCCATCCTGTTCACGTGTGTTTTTGTTCGGGAGGTTTTGTACTAAAACAAAACCTTGTATTTAGTTCCTGTATTTAAGCCCTGTGTTTTCCTGAGTCCTGCGTTCAGTTTCAAATGTCTACCCCGTGTGCTACGTGTGCGGTCCCTGTGATTTTGGTTTCATTAAAGAGTATTTCTGTTCTGGATCTCCTTCATCTCCGCCCTCCTTCGTCTCCTCGCAGTAGTGCACTGTGACAATATTATACTGATTTCTGAAGATCATGTGACACTGAAGACTGGAGGAATGATGCTGAAAATACAGCTGCGCATCCCAGAAATACATTACAGTTTAACAGAGATTCACAGAGAAAACAGCTGCTTTAAATTGTAATAACATTTCACTGTTTTTACTGCATTTTTGATCAAATGAATGCAGCCTTTGTGACCAGAAGAGACATTTGTTCACAAACTTGAGCCTCATTTTGTCACACTAACAAGCTGAAGTTGCCGTGTGTGATTTACTGTACGCTCAAGCGGATTTCACAGTGATGCCAGAGAATAACTGTTTTCAGTTCCACAAAGAATCCTTCAGTGAACCTTTTCTAAAAGAAACATTTGATTTTCTAAGTGTGAAGAACTTTTAATTCATCTAAAGAACCTTTTCCACTGTAAAGAACCTTTAGTGGTTTCAAGGATAATAAATGTTCTTTTTGTCTGTTGTTTGAAACTTGACAGACACAGATCAAAGGATCAGATGATTCATAAGGATCATATAAAATGAGTCAGTCTGATTTTAGTGTAAAAACAGCTTCATAATATGAATCTTCAACAGCAGCTCTGCAAACTTAAAAATGAAAATGTGTTCGAAGTTGAATATCAAGATCAACCAAAGCCAGTGTGAGCTGCCCACATTATATAACGTGTTCAATTAAAGTGTAATGTATGAATATGACTCTGAGCAACAGTGATGATGATTTTAATGGCTTTTCTCTGTAAGCATCATACATTATGTGTAACATTAACACAATACTGTATGTATAATAAATGCAGCTCTTCATATGAACAACAGAGTCGCTCTGCAGCTTTACAGCAAACCTTAAAGATGTTGAATCTGATCCTCGAGGAGCCTTACAGAACACAATTTATACAATTAACATCAGCATTAGAGTGTAAAGAAGAAGAGCACATATTATATATTATATATATATATTATATTATATATATATTATACTTTACATAATCTGGTAAAATAAGTTTGAACACGTCCACCATATTTTCTCAGTAAATATATTTCTAAAGGTGCCGTTGACATGCAATTTTCACCAGATGTCGGTAACAATCCAAGTAATCTATACATACAAAGAAAACAATACAAATATGTTTAGAAATTAAGTTCTGTGTAATAAATTGGAATGACCATGAAGCAAGGAAGTGCAAAAGGCCTGGAAAGCCAAGACACCAGCTGAAATCAATCAGTAATTAGAAAGCAATCCTGCCCCTCATCAGTGGAAATTAATATTAGCTGGTTCAGTCCCAACTGATGGTCTATAAAAAGGTGTCTCATGACCAACGTCTCACACAAGAAACATTTCATGATGGGTAAAAGCAAAGAGCGTTCTCAAGACCTTCACAACCTTATTGTTGCAAAACATACTGATGGCATCGGTTACAGAAGGATTTCTATATTTCTGAATGTTCCAGTGAGCACTGTTTGGGCCATAATCCAGAAGTGGAAAGAACATAATTTCACCATAAACCAGCCACGACCAGGTGCTCCTCGCAAGATTTCTGACAGAGGAGTGAAAAGAATTATCAGAAGAGTTTTCCAAGAGCCAAGGATCACTTGTGGAGAGCTTCAGAAAGACCTGGAATTAGCAGGTACAACTGTTTCAAAGAAAATAATAAGTAATGCCTGTATGCACGCTCACCACGCAAGACTCTATTGCTGAAGAAAAAGCATGTTGAAGCTCATTTAAAGTTTGCTGCACAACATTTAGACAAGCCTGTGAAATACTGGGAGAATATAGTCTGGTCAGATGAGACCAAAATTAAACTCTTTGGATGCCATAATACACACCATGTTTGGAGGTCAAATGGCACTGCACATCACCCAAAAACATCATGGTGTGGCACTGGCAAAATTCATATAACTGAAGGAAGGATGAATGGAAAAATGTACCGAGACATTCTTGATAAATATCTGCTGCTATCTGATGATGAAGATGAAACAAGGCAGGACATTCCAGCGAGACAATGATCCCAAACACACAACCAAGCAAGCTCTCATTCGGTTTCAGAGAAAGAAAGTAAAGCTGAATGGCCCAGCCAATCACCTGACTTAAATCCAATAGAAAATAAGAACTAAAGATCATAGTTCATAGAAGAGGCCCACAGAAACTTCAAGCTATGAGACTCTGTGGACGAATGGGCCAAAATCACTCCCTAGCATGCCATGCCCAGTTTCTGCTACAGTAGGCGTCTTGAGCTGTTCTCACCAACAAAGGCTTTGTACAAAGTATAACTACATTTCGTAGCAATGTTCATACTTTTTCCCTGGGTCTTCCATTATTACAACAAACTTATTTGTTTTGTTTCCTTTGTATGGTATGGATACTTGAGTCTACGCATCTGGTGAGATTTCGATGTCAACAGCAACCTTTAGAAATTATTTACTGAGCCAAAATGGTGAAGTTTTTCAATCCATTATTACCTGCTTTATATATATATAATAATAATTAAAGAAGACAAAAAATCACACAATTAGTAAGCTTAACTAAACGGAAATCTTTCCTTGTCCACTAACTGAAACCAGTTTTTACAACTGATAATACCAAAGCTGAAATTAACAAAAGAAAGCTAATAGAAAAAATAAAGAGAAACTACTAAATTGTCAATTTTTTTTTACTAAATACAAGCTGAGATACAAATAAAAGCTAGCTCAAAATATACATGTGTACTGTATCCAGATATCTGGCGAAACAGATCTGGCAAACTATCCAGTGCATATTTGTGTTTGCAGAGGTTTCTATTTACACTGTTTATCACAGAGTTGAGCAACATAGCCGATCACAGACAGATCTGTCGAATCACTGCCAGTCATCAGAATCCACTCAAGCACGCTCAACGCTTTAGTTTTGCACACATCCATGGATTCCTCCATTAAACAAACCTTCAGAGATCATGAGCACTAGAACGAGGAAAAAAAAAAAACAGCTTTTCAGTGATTATAAACGCTGTACTCTAGGCTTTATATAATCCATTCAGAATTTGTATAAAACTTTTGCTTTTCGGGCACACACACGCTGCAAAGACATATGCATATTTATGTGGTATTCATACTCAAAAGAGCAATGGACGGGACAAAAATATACGTGAAAATGTATGTGCATTGAGGCTAGAGCACTAATTTCTGAAGAGCCCTCAGTATTTCATTCTGGACAAAACTGTGTTGGAGCAGTTCTCTTGATCCGTAGCTCATATTCAGGCAAACGCATGGAGTATTACGTGACAGTAGGCTATGCTTCAAAGTCGAAAAAATGAGCAAGATTTTTGTTAACTTCTTCTGTGAAAATCTCTACCCAGTTAGAGTAAACATTAATGCTTCATCGAATACTCTGTTCATCTGTTGAGTTCATCATCGACGGCGTCGTGATTCTGAATGTGAACAGATTCACTGAAACTGAAGCTTCAAATGTCTGGTTATCAGAGATAATTAATCAGCTGGTAATTAATATGAGTGTGTTTGATGACTGTATAACGTCGTGTCGTGCGAGCGGCGCTATCACGAATCCGATACAAAGAGGATAAAGCGGCTCCGTCAGCGGGACGGGATTAAACGCTCCCACTGCGTCTATTCACACCAATTACTCGCACACACAAAAGGCCAATTTGTTTTTGCAAAGCCTGATACGCGGCTAATGCTCTGAGCTCAGACGAGAACGCGGCGCGACGCTAACAGCCCTGAGTAAGTCTGTCAGACGCAGGGGAAGCGTTTCCGGCACAGTTCGCTTCACGCTCATCAGAAGCAGAGGCTGGCGGAGCCCGCGACAGGAAACCGGAGGTTCAGGTCAGAGCCTATAGACACGCTTCACGCTTCAACAAAACACACACTCTTTACTCTTCAACCAGTTCAGGGGCTCCAGTCTGCACACTCACAGTCATGCATCGGCAGGAGCTTTTATTCAGATCACGCACTACACCAGTTCAAGCTGCTGCCAGCGCCACCTACTGTCTCAAACACATGCACAATCACTGTGCGATTCTAAATGTAAATCACTCTTTCTGTGTATTGTTCTACCTTTATTCATCTTACTACATTTTTCTGGACGAATATTATGTTTGTGTTTTTGTTTGTTTTTATTCCACATAATTATTTGTGTAGATTACCTAAAATTTGTATCTAATTCTACTTATTTAATTTTCTAGATGTGTATTAGGTTAAGGATTATGTAACTTAACTTAAAAAATCCAGATGTATATTATGTTGTTGTTGTTTTTTTATTATTTGACTTATTTTTTAGATGTATATTATGTTGTTTTTAATTAACCTGCAACTTGTCTAGATGTATATTACCTTAAGATTACCTTTTTAAAATGTAATTTCACTCATTTCATGTTTGTAGACACATGTTACTAAAGTGTGTATGTACCTGTACTTGTGTGATGCTCTCTGTATTCTCATGTGTACATACAGTAGGTATGTGAGTGTGTGGAGCTCGTGGGATGCAGACTGAAGTCTGTGTGAATGAAGCTCGTTCTGATTCTGATTAGTTTGTGCAGTTCTGCACCCTATTAAGTGTAGCTCACGCCGTGTTTATGAGGTTCACAGGAGTCTCATCCATCCTCGATAGTAATTATGAAACTCCTGAAGAGATGATTTTATGTTTTATTCATCTGTTTTGCTCAGGAGTTGAAGGCATGCTCTGGGAATCCTCTTCCCGTCTTAAACTGTGTCTGTCTCTGGTGTGGAGTTGTGTTTATTGCGTCTGATGAAGGTGTACTGTCACAAACGTGCCGCTCTGAGATGAACAGAAGACCTGAGGATCTTCATCAGTGAGCGAGAGGAGATGCGGAGGTGAGGATGAGGAGCACAACGGTTTTCAACATTGATAATAATCAGAAATGTTTCTCGAGCAGCAGATCAGCATATTATACTGATTTCTGAAGATGATGTGACACTGAAGACTGGAGTAATGATGCTGAAAATACAGCTGCGCATCACAGAAATACATTACAGTTTAACATACTAACTAAAACATGCTTGTTTTTACATTGTAATATTATTGTTTTTACTGTGTTTTTGATCAAATAAATGCAGCCTCGGTGCTTTTTTCAGAAGCACTGACCCCAAACTTTTGTACAGAAGTGAATTCTAAATCATTTTCTCATTGATGTTCAAGTGTTGCGGAGTGAGAAATGAGCTAAGAGCTTGTGGAGCTTCAGTTTTACAGTCATTCTCACCTCAACGGCACTGAACATGACTAATCTAGTATTACTCATGCGGGAAACAGATAGAAACTCAACCGTCGGCTAAAACTGAAATAACTTCATTCAGAACGTCTGACTCATTTCTTTGGGCTTTTCTATACAAACTTTCTAACTAACACACCATGTCTACAGTATATACTCCTGATATTGTTCAAACCCAGAGGAACCGAAGGAGAGCTGAGCGAACGTGACGACGTGATTCACCTGTCAGACTGAACCTTCCCATGATGCAGTGCGCCAGCTCAGGTCACATGACCATCATTAAATCATGAGGACAGCCGGTGTTTGAGCTTGTTTCAGTCAGGATTTCAGTCTCAGAGAAGTCATCAGTCTGACAGGACTAACCTCTTTGTTAACTAACCCATCCTGACCACTAGTTAGCGTCTGCGCTCCCATTGGCTGCTGTCTCACTGTGTCATAGCTCATTTGCATAGAGCTGTACTGCAGTCGCAAACATCGGAGACAGAAACGGCAGAAAGACAACAGAAGCACATGTACGTCTAATAATTCATGATATCTGACAGTAAACTCCCAGGAGGGTCCCTTATTTACCACAATTCACCAGATCTAGTCACATGTTACTGCCATTGTTTTCATTAAATTAGATCATTATTAGTATTATTATTAGTCACGCTCTTCCTTTCCACCTTAATACTACTTATTAGTGTTTCTAGATATATATTATATTAGGGGCCAGATTTACTAAACAGGGCAAATTAGCATTAGAGCAGAATTCCATAAAAGCGCTGATGGGAGGGAAAACTCTGCGTGTGATTTACTGACAGTGCACAGATTAAAGAACTCAGACGCGGCAGATCACGTCCATAATGACCAGCGCAATCTACTGAGAGTAGCACAAATTACCACCTGCTTTAAGACATGCTTTTTTGGGCATTAAATAATGACGCAAATACCAGTAATTTGACGAGCGTGTCAACACACACACGAATGTGTCTGTGTGTGTGTGTGTGTGTGTGTGTGTGTGAGAGAGAGAGTGTGTGTGTGTGTGTGTGTGTGTGAGCGTGTGTTTGTGTGAGCTTGTCTGTGTGTCTGTGTTTTTGTGTTTGTGTGTGTGTGTTTGTGTGTGTTTGTGTGTGTGTGTGTGAGCATGTGTGTGTGAGAGAGAGAGTGTGTGGAGTGAGTGTTGTGTTGTGTTTGACATGTTTGCGTGTGTGTGTGTGTGTGGAGAGAGAGTGTGTGTGAGTGAGTTGTGTGTGTGTTTGTGTGTGTGTGTGTGTTTGTGTGTGTGTGTTGTGTGACGTGTGGTTTGTTGTGAGCGTATCTGTGGTGTCTTGTGATGTGTTTGTTCTTGTGGGTGAGCATGTGTGCGCGTGGGTGTGTGTGGAGAGATCGAGAGTGTGTGTGTGTGTCTGTGTGGTGGTGTGAGTGTGTTTAGTGTGTTTGTTTTTGTGTTGTAATGTGTTTGTGTGTTTATGTGGTGTGAGCCGTGTATGTGTGAGCGTGTGTGTTTCTGGGTGTGTGTGAGCGTCGTGTGTGTGTGTGTGTGTGTGGGAGTGTGTTAGTGTGTTAGTGTGTGTGTGTGTGATTGTGTGTGTGTGTGTGTTTGTGTGGTGTGTGTGTGTGTGTGTGTGTTTGTGTGTGTGTTTTTGTGTGTGTTTGTTTGTGTGTGTGAGCGTGTGTGTGTGTGTCTGTGTGTGTGTTCCTGTGTGTGAGTGTGTTGTGTGTGTGTGTGTGTGTGTGTGTGTGTGTGTGTGTGAGTGTGTTAGTGTGTGTGTGTGTGTGTGTGTGTGTGTGTGTGTGTGTGTGAGTGTGTTAGTGTGTGTGTGTGTGTGTGTGTGTGTGGTACCTTTGAGGTCCAGGTTCCTGGCTCCGTTAGAGTGCTGTGTCACGGTGCGAGAGTCGATCTTGAGCGTGTGTACGTTATTGGTGTCGCGTGAAACCACCACGTTTGCCACTGATTGTCGTTGAGCGGCTTCTCCGAGTTTCCCTTCATCAGAGACGGGCCGTTCCCCAGGTCAAACACATAGTGAACGTACCTGAACACACACACACACACACACAGGTCACCTCAAACACACGCTGAGATTCATATTATCAAACCCTGACAGAACGCTGAGTCAGTGAAATAATTGTGTGTTTTCAACACTGACAGCGGCACTTTATTTATTCTTTATTTAGACTAAACAAACACACATTTTTGCGCTCAACATACAGTAAACTTAGTGTGCATTTGTACATGCAGTTTTTGCTTAGTCTAATATACACTATTTAATCTAAATAAAGGTGATTTTCTTAACAATGCTCGCGCACTGAAGCAGATTTCTGAATATGCCACACTTGTTTGTCTACTTTAGAGTTCAGCAGCTCTAGAAAGGTTTTATATTTTGAGTTCTGATTGAACTGTGTCCTTATTTTCGCAGCACAAATGAGCGAGTCACTCTTGCCTGAATGAAACTCATTTCCTGCGCTCTATTTATTCTAATACCGTAGTAAATGTTGCTCTCTGGTGTTTTCTCCACATTTACTGTAATTTCCCTTCAAATATTGATTATAAAACACTGCATTTATTGTGTTCGTCGCAGATAAAAACTGTGAAAAATGAGCTGCATTCTTTGACTGCTCGTAACGGCGTGAACAATGACTGCGCCGAAGCACTTTAAACACGGCTCTGGCTCCCACACCGCACATCTGTTGCTTAGAAACACAGTTCTCCAGAACAATCAGAGTCTCTGCAGAGCTTGTGTGTGAGGTGAGTCAGTGTTCACTCGTCTTCCACACATACAAACCTTCTGCACTGACAAACAAGCTGCTGCTCATCTTCATTTCACACGCTTATCTCCATCTGTACCATTAGCACTCACCAGATGCACCTGAGAGGAGATCTGCAGCCAAGTACGAGGAGCGCTAAAGCTATTCAAGTTCTAAAGTGTCTGAAACTGAAAATAAATTACACCTATAAAATATGATTAAATATTAAAATGATAAACAATAACAAGTACAAAAAGCACATAACAAAATTACAAAAACCTAAACTAAAATTAAAATAAAAATATAAAAATAAAAGCTTATTCAAAATATGAATAAATATCATAATGTAAATAATACTAAAAATAACGTTTACATTATAGATACATTTAAGCTGAAGTACTGCTAAAATTAAAACTTAAATAAAAATAAATCTACAAAAGTATAAAGAAAAGTTAAATATAAAAGGCACACACATTACTCAAATGAAAATATAAATCAATGTGCAAAAAGTAAATTCTAAATATTAATAATTCCTGTAACAGTACAGAAGTAATACTAAAATAACACTCACAAACAAGCCATTAAGCAATGGTTTTATCTTAAGTTTAAGGACTATAAATACTAAAGCTGAAATAAATGAAATCTACAAAAAATATATTTAAAAAGTGACAAAAGCACAAAAAAATTACTAACTAAAATTAAGATGAAAACTGAAATTATAAAAATAAAAGCTAATTCAAATATTAATAAATACAATAATAGTACATAAATAATACTAAAATAACAATGTTAACGCAAAGCAAAACTTGTTATTCACAGAAAGATCTCTTTAATATCTCAATTATTTCTCAAGGAAAACCACGTGATGCAAATGCAGACCTTTGCTGAAAATGAGCTCCGCAATCCCAAGTCTCCTCTGGAGTTTCAGAAGAGATCTCAGACTGAGCTCAGATCTGTCAAGATACCACGTCTCAACATGAACTGCATGCACATGTCATTGCATCTGATGTCTTACTGCGTCTGGAGAAGGTGAAGTGTGTAATTCTGTTTCTAAACCCAGGACCAGTGCTGGGGAAGTCTCCCTTTTAGAAGTGATGCATTACAATACTGTGTTCGTCCCAAAGAAGTAACTAATTATGTTATTCTGAGTTTGCATTTGACTGTTTTCCTTCATTTTGAGGAACATTGAATGTGTTTTTGAGTAAACACATGTTGATATTGAGTCTAGCACTACAGTAAGATCATGTTCACACACAACGCTCGGCACTGACTCCTGATTTCTGTCTCCATGGCAACACCAGAGCTGTCACTCTAAAAAATGAAAAATGAAAAAATTGACTCAGATATTTCCTTCTGAATTAAAAATTAATGTGTTACTTTACTAGTTACTTAAAAAGTAATCTGATTACGTAGCTCGTGTTACCCAACACTGAGCAGGACATTAAACGGTGAAACTCTGCAGAATGACAGGAGATGCGACTGACCCTTTGACCAGCTCCACCACGATGAAGTCGCTGCCGTCGCCGCTGTTGAAGAGCAGCAGGCCGTCGGTGCTGGTGGTCTTGAACTGGAAGAACAGGTGCATGGATGCGTACGCCTGCAGCGTGGCCAGCGCCAGGTAACTGCCTTTATTGCGGAAGGTCACGGGGTCGGCGATGATGTGGCGCATGCCGAAGCGGGCGTTCAGCTCGCAGTACGAGATGTCTCCGTTCTTACACTGGTCCAGGTACGGCACGCCGTTCAGCGTCAGGCCCTGCAGGTGCCCGATGAAGTTAGACGGCATGACAGAGATGAACCTGCGCTCCGTCATGATGCCCGTCTCGATGTTGTGGAACTCCAGACGCGTGTGATCACCGGTCATCTGACCTGCAGGACACAACCACAGTCACCACATGCACTGCCAACGCTGGCATTATACCACCATACTTCCCCAGTTTCATAGCAGTACATTAAGACAAACGTCTTATATTACACAATGTTATGTTTAAGTATGCAAACGAGGCTTTATCTAATTACATAAGCACTCATTTGCATACATTTCCAGAACACAAATCTAAAGCCAGGTTCATAACTCTTGTTTAATGTTGTCGTCATATTAGAGTTAAAGGTTTTTACAGAGGGGATTCTGTATTTCTCTTTTCATCACTCCATAAATCAGAAAATAGTCAACAGACAGAAAACAAATACATTTCTCGCCATGTTTTTAGAAATAAAATGTTATAAAACCTCATGTGAATGAAATATGAACAAACCCCACAGTAAAAACCTTCAGAACGTACAGAGGAAAAAAACTCTAAGTCTTGGTGTCTGTAAGTGCTGCTGAAGTGCAGGAAAAACTCTTTAAAGATACGTTTAGTAATTCAAATCTACAGACGCAAATAGATGAAGTCTAATAACAAACACTTCAATGTGTATTTCAGATGTTTTCTTTCCACTAGCTAGAAAGAAGAAAGTCATAAAAGGAGCTAATCAGAAATGCTGTGTCTGTCACTCATTTGTGCGTTCTGATTGGCTGATGTTTCTGTGGTGGGTGGGGTTTGGGGCTTTAAATAGTCACTGTTTGCTATTAAACTGCAGTTTCATCTTCTTCCCACCTGAGCTCATGAGCAAATGAAGCTTGATGAAGAATGAGTTTCTACCTTCCACAGTCACGTTATCCACAGACAGCTGCAGGTTCCTCCCGCGCCGGACCACTTTCACTGAGTGCCACTCGTTATCATTCAGTTTCTGACCGGCCGTCAGGATCTCTGGACCTTTACCTGCAGCAGGAGAGAGCGGTCAGATACACACACTCTCTCTCTCTCACACACACACACACACACACACACACACACACACACACACACACTCTCTCTCTCATCTCTCTCACACCCACCACACCCACATGCAACGCACGCGCACACACACACGACACACACACATGCACACTCACTCACACACACACACCTATGTACACTCCCTCACACACCACATATGGTACACGCACACACACCACACCACACACACACACACATCTCCTTCTCTCTCTCCACACACACACACCCACCACGCACACTCCCCCACACACACACAACACACACATGCACGCACAGGCGCGCACACACACACACCCCCCAACATGCACACTCCACATCACACACACACACAAGTGTCACTCCCCCCACCACACACACAATGGGGGGGACCACTCACTCACACACACACACGCACAGACGCATACACACTCTACGGGCACTACCGTCATTTCACAAACACACACAACAATACACAGAAAACACGCGCGGGGGACACACTCACACGCAACGCACCGCAACACAACACACACACACACACAACGACACACATCTCACTACTCATACGGTGAGAGATATCTGTTCACACACACACACCCTCATACTGTTAGAGCTAGTGTTGCACACACACACACACACACACACACACACACAACACCCTCCACACTCATACTGTGAGTAGCTATCTGTGCCACACCACACACACTCATACGTTGGTATATCTGTGACACACACACACACACACACACTCTCACACTCATACTTTGAGTAGATATTTGTGTGCACACACACACACACACACACACACTCTCACACTCATACTGTGAGGAGATATCTGTGCACACACACACACACTCATACTGTGAGGAGATATCTGTGCACACACACACCACACACACACACACACACACCCTCACACTCATACGGTGAGGTAGTATCTGTGCACACACACACACACTCATACTGTGAGGAGATATCTGTGTGCACACACACACACACACACACACTCGTGGATCTGTCGTTGTGATGATGTTCACTGATGTTGGCAGACAGATCTGACAGAACATGAATGTTTAAGCGTCTTCATTTCACCTGGACGTGCTTCAGTTTCTAATCTCCATCCATCTGTCATTCACTAGATCCACCTGCATTGATCTGCAGTGAAATGTGACGAATGCTAAAGCTGGTTTATGTTTTAGCAGTATAAAGGGTAAGTTAAATTCAGGATTTTAGTTACTATTAACCAAGACACACAGAATTCAACATATAGCATATGCTGAAATTAAATCAAATATTAACATTAGATTAAAGACCTATACTTAAAAACAAAATTACACAAATGTTGCCTAAATGAAACAAATATGTTTAAGTTTACCCTGATAGCACACGTACATCACGGAGGTCATGTAAGACAAATGCATGAGAAGACAGGATAATGCGGATACTCTCAATGGGGAATCGGTTCAGCACTGCAGCTGGAATTGCTCTCCAGTTAAACAGGGTAAGAAGCTGTCTCGGCATATTTAAGAGAAGCCGGACTGAAAGCGCACTCTGCAGTGACCAAACCTCTCATCAGCAGAAAGAACCAAACGTCTAGGCTCACCTTTGCTGAGGAGCATGTTGTGTGAAGAGAGGAGAACTGCTTCAAAGTTACTTCAGCGATGAGAGCAAGTTTAATTTATTTGAGTCCGATGGGAAACATTATGTTCAGCATCAAACTGGGGAAAGACTGAAGCCCAAGTGCATAAAACGGTAACTCGAAATATTTATGATACAACAATTTACCAGTTTTAAACGATCTCTATCCCAGCCTTTTGTTACTATTCAGAAACGTCTCTTTAGAAACAGTAACAAATGGAACGTTGAGTTACGTCATGAAAGCTTAATGTATACTGTATTAACAAAGCTGTGTATTATGCATAGCGTAATTTGCGTGTGTGACGTGTGGGACATGTCCCCATCCACTTTTTGCCAGGGGGATATGGTCCCCACCACTTTAGAAAGTAATCAAAATTATGCGTAAGGTAATGTATTAACGGTAAAACAGATCAACACATCATTCTTCATATCTAAGTAGGGTTATAAAAAACAACAACAACACAACCTTTTACTCCTTATGCATGCAGAACTCGTAACTAACGACGTGATTTTTGTAGCTGTCGCTTTTTTCGTAATGTCATTAGGCTATGGCATTTTATTTTAAAAACGGAGAGCTTCTTTGTGCTAAGTATAGGCCTGCCCTCTATTAAAGATTTTTCTAGTCAACTAATCACACGTTATATTAAATTGATTAATATAATAATATATTAACCATACTTCAATAGGCTATAGGCAGACGTATTAGGCTATAGCCTATTCCGCGCTCAAGCTCGAGCATAAAGCAATTGCCTCAAAGCACCGGATGTTGTGAGAATTCTGCACCCCTGCCAGATTAATGCACATCCATTTCCGGCCTACACCGGCAAGTGATTATGAACGGGTCGGGGGGAGAAGACTTTATTATTTTACTAATAAACTAGTTGCTTTTTAGTCCGTTTCGGGTGCAAAGATGCGGTGCCGCACGTCCATCTCCACATGGATGTGCCTTTAATAGAAATGCACATTTTCATACGGACTACATAATTAGAGAGTATTACAAAATCGGGTGGGCGAGTTTTCCTTATATTTATTGTATTATTCATATAAAAATTATAATAACCTGTTTTGGTTATATTTACTATTAATTGCAGAAGGTGCGCTCAGCAAAAATGATGCGAATATTGATGGTTTTCACGCTTAAGTAAAGTAAAAGACCACTTCTTAAACCAGAGAAGGTGAACATGTTGGTGTTCTTGTGGGGAAAAAACCTGCAAGCAGTGTCACCGGCAACAAGTTTAGTTTTACTTTACTTTTCTTTTTGTTTTCATTTTGAAAAGCTTATCTTTGCTGTTTACCTCACCTTACGCTACGGAGGCTCTTTTTTTTTTTATTCCTCAGTGTTTGCTAAAAGTTCTGTAATTTATTAGTCATTATATAACCTAATACAGCGTGTAGGCCATGCCTCATCTTATTCGTTTTTGTTAATAATGTTTTGTAAGCTAGTTTGTCTTTGAATCTTACTGTTTTTACTTGTTGTTGTGCATTTTAATTAAAATAATGAATCCATCTTTTTTTTTTTGTCTTAAAATGTGAAAGGTGTATAGATGTAAGCAAATCAGATAATTATATTTCATTGTAAAACCTGACAAGGTCATGAAATCGAAAGTGAAAGCATCTGAAGCTTATAACACACAGCAAGAGGAACTCCCGTTCACAAAATTCAAATCACGAATAATACTACTGATGAAAAAGAACGGTTAAAATGTTAACCACTTTCGTTTCATATAACTATAAACTATGATAAAAATTCATCAGCATGCATTGATTAAGCAATGGTGTAGTGCTAAAAAAACGTGCTCATGCGACCAACTGAGAAAGTTAGTCACAAACGAGCGACCAGTGGGAAGAATGATTCTGGAGCCCTGAATTGCCCACTCCCTCTGTCAGTGAATCTAGCACCCCCTCAGCACCTGCGTTCAAAAGTCTCTGGCGCTGCCCCTGCTACATCGATGTATTTTTGAAAAGCAAAAATTAAGTTTGTCCAACTCTAAACACAGTCCCCAAGTAAATTAGGTTATTACATAAAAAACTAGCAAAACGAGTTGCGTGGTGTCCCCACCACTTTTCAAAGCAAAGTTACACCACTGGGAATGGTGTATTAGAGTTATTAATGAAGAGACGTAAAATATTGAGCGAGTGTGATTACCTGCATCTGATACAGCATTCATTCTTAAGCTCTATCTCATCTTCACAATAAAACATTAGTTTAAATGCCCGCTAAGGAAAGCGATATCTTTGTCGTACTATCCTTTCATCTGTTAAAGGTTATTTCCGATGACAGCGCTGCTCAGTGCATTTGTTAACTGCATCTTAAAAGCTGTTTTAGATATTTAAAATAACTTCCTTGTTTACAACCCTGTTTCAGTCTCTTTCAATATAAAAGTCTTTACTGCTGCTGACTCACTCGTAAAAACAGTCTCTTGTCACCATCTAACGGCGGAATAATGCAACTAAAATCACCATCACGAACACACAGTTTCTCAATACTAAATACTAGTAACAGCCGTGTTACTAAAATGCAGTCAAAAGCATAAAACATAACATGATGAGATTTTGCCCTCAGCCAAAACGATTTGCTCTGGAACAATTAATAGATTAATGAGACCAAAGACTGCCCGTGAGATTTACCCAAAACAAATGATATCTCATGTTTGACCACTACAGAGACATCAGAGCCAGCGGTACATTCCAGAAGATCTGGCCGAGGTGAGGCGTTCTCTCTGTGGGTTCATGAGCGCAGAACGACCGCTGACCATCTGGAGCTCACAGCTCTGAAAACACTGAAGCTAATTTTCAAATAGACATTATCTTTATTAACAAGCTGCATATTTGAAGTCTACTAGTTGAACTTCATTCTCGCCAAAACAAACTATTAAAACTACAATCCATGACACAAAAACAGTATTTTATTTTTAAAATAATAGTGGATTTGGGCATCTGTCATGACACTCGCTGTGAGAAATACAGTAAGCGGAGTGATACAAACAGTGAAGCAGTTGGAGTTTTATTATCACTCTAATATCATATTCTTATCAGCCAATCAGATTCTAGGACCAGAAAGAACTATTGTATAAAATAGTATATAAGTAATACTAAAATATCAGTTTACTAACTGCTTCCACAGCCGTGATCCAGCCTGATCTAATTTCAGATCCCCGACTGAGCTTTAGTGTACTTACTAATGTTCCTTCTGATGATTCAGAGAAACACTGAGCTCTTCTCCGTCATTACTCTGTTTCTTTTGTACAGCTGCCAATGAAGCACATTCAAGCTCAACACACACAGAGAGTGTGTAATTTAGTGACATCACTGACTCAAGGTCATTAGTTAAACTCTGCTGATGGGTAAAGGGTTAGCAAGCTCTTGTATGAAGTTAAATATATGTTCTGTTCAGAGTCATTTTAATGTGAACTCGTTGAGAAACTCGTTGAGAAAGTGCCGTCTTGAGAATGGCAGGCTTATTGTGACCCGCTGCATATTTATGACTCTTGTTTTCATGCCTTTTCCATTATTCATGATAAGACCTTAATAGAAGCTGGAGGGGATGCAAAACAAAAGCTCTGGGAGTCTCTCTGAGCTTTGAGTTTGTGATTCAATATGTCGTTCACGTTGGGCTTTGCATGATTGTATTTAATAGCTTGTGCTTGGATGTGAGCGGATATCACCAACAGCCCTGCATACACACCTGTAGAGCGAGACGAGAGCCACCGTCACCTCCAATCACACGCCGCTCCAGCGGCCGGACAGGGCATTCTGGGTAAATTGGCTGTGGCTAAATCGCAGCGGCGCCCGGGGTCACGCACAGATCAGGCCGATTCAAAGCGAATGGGAGACTAGCGGAAGCGAGCTCAGGACAGCACACGCCACATCAGTGTGACGGTTGCCCGCGGCAGACACACGATCACATGTGAAGTGCGGCTCACGGTTAATTACTGTGATTCACGGAGTGCTCGGCCTCTCAGCCGTTAATGAAGCGCTGCACATCAAAAACAGTGAAAACTACTGCTGAAAAACACCATCTGTGGTGATATAAAAATAAATAATGAAATATAATATGATAATTTGATCAGATTTATAATTAAAAATATATAATATTAAAAGATTGATAATAAAAATATGCCTAAATAACACTAAACAACCACAATAAATAAAATACAAATAATAATAAATATTGATCATATAAATATGCTATAACTACACTAAACAATAAATATAATAATACTACATATACCATAATAATAAACGTTGATAATAATAAATAATGCAAATATAAAATAAACCATGCACAAGAAACACTAAATAATAATAATATAATAATATGCTAGATAATAATAACAACAAAACTAATAATATCCTCATAACAAGAATAATACTT
>JADLZN010004126.1:694854-712354 GCA_018155175.1 Sinocyclocheilus anophthalmus
TGGAAACTTCCTCTAAATGATCAACATGATCAACCTGCTGTTTCACACTCGATCTCCTGCATGTCTGCTGTCTCTGATTGAGAGTTTACAGTGTTTTATCCAGTAAAAGTGTAATTGTAGAAACGCTTCTCGTGTCCCCCAATCTGACTGGTTTTTTGATCAGTACGCTCAGAAGAACGTCTATATCCCAGATGACCCCTGATACTGCACGAAAGCAGCTCAGCTTTACTTGATTCTCCTTCAATCATGTTTTAGAGTCTCAAATCTGCTCCTCAGGATCTTTTGAGTAGCGTTGTTTCCAGAAGCTTACTTTCACTGTTCCTCATCGGAGGAATGATCTTCACAAGCCTCCAGAACATCTCACATCTTCTGAGGAGCCTTTATTTCTTCAGCTCTCAATCACTGCATTATATCACTGATTTACATCACACTCTTAAAAATAAAGGCTCCAAAAAGCTGTTTTTGCAGTGAAGCCATAGAAGAACAATTGTTGGTTCCACAGAGAACCTTTCAGTGAACAGTTTCTAATAAAGATCTTATTGATTTACATTACAAGCATCAGAATTTCATCAGATAAATATTTAATATAATATAGTTGTGCTCAGTTTGAGTCATAAAATTGAGCTGTTTTCCTACTCTCACTATATCAGACTATATGAGCCATAAAAGCACAATAAAAGCCTATTTTCATTGAATATTTCTATAAATGTTTAATAAACTTTCATTTTTTCAGATTATTAAGGGATATTTCAGGCTTAAGAGGTAAATAACATTCACAAATACAACTTTTGTTTTTAATAATCGATTAGTAGATGTACTCACATGACCTGAGGTTAATAAGTGCCTTTCAAGAGAAATTATGTGTCACTGATAGTTCATGTTAACTAATGGAACCTCATTGTAAAGTGTTATCAAAAGCGGTCCTGAACTGTTCGACTGATCGCTGCATCTCCTGCTGCTCACAGTTCAATCGCTCAGTGCTCAGTAAAGGATGCATTTGGTCAGCAGTCAGGAGATAAGTGTGATGAAGTACAGTTAACTGCTGTGCTGTTTCTCCATAAACATGAGTGAGGAAGATGAGCGTGGAGCGCTGCGGTCTGCATCTGCCGCTGTGAATTGTGGGAAGGGGTTTCACTGCACTCCTCAGCCAGAAACACATCTACTGTGTGACACTGAACACAGCGCTGAGATTTACACTGCGTGTGTGTGTGTGTGTGTGTGTGTTTGCTGCTCTGCGGCTCAGGCTGAGAGCGTCTCAATGTGTCAACCGCTACAGAATAGTGATCACAAACAGCCAGAGACCGTCTAGACTCGAAACACACTCACTTCAGACCTGACGCTTCTCTGCCGGATCAAGTAACACGCCTGCAGTCCATCTCCGATTTTTATATGCTTTGAAATGCAGATGAACGACCATCCTACTGTCTGGACACACAGTTTAAACATAAACTGATGCATCGTGCAGAAATGAAACCGGTCAGATTTCTGTAAGAGCGCTAATAAACTGAATGTGTTTTAAACACACAGTAACAATTATATATTACGCACAATACACTATTATATATGTATTTATAATCAATAAATCCAGTTTGTTTCAATCTCATAAAAAAAACAAATTTTTAAACAAAAAACTAAAAAAAAAAAAAACCCCCCTTGAATACGGTTTGTTCCCAGCAAGGTTAAATTATAGTTCATTATAACATAATATAATGTCTCAAAATACAAAAATAATTTTATTTGTTTTTCTAGCACCATTTACTAATTGTATATATATCGGGTATTTAATCGTTTAACTCAAACTAAAAGATTTTTTGTACTATAATAAACTGAATAAAACATTAAAAAACTTTTATTTACATTTTTATTTTATTTTATAGAACTTAAATGAACATAGAAAGTATACAAAAACTGATTCCAGTGATACTAAAATAACATTAGCCATATTCTAACCATGCTCATACATAAATTACTTTGTTTTAAAACAATGTATGCTGATTCTGAGCAATTTCAATAAATGCATCTAAAAATATGATTATTTAAATAAAATCGAACAGATGCAAATAGTAAATAATAAACTATGCCATGATTTTTTGAGTACAAAGATCTGGTTCATTTCTCTATGACTGAGAGTTATGCATATGTTTATTAGTTTGCTGCTGTTAAAACTGTGTGATCCAGAAGGATGGGGATTTTTCATGCGACAGCTCTTATCAGGCCTGATTATGTGAGTGGTGGTGCATTAGCAGAGCGGAGCGTGAGCCGGTCTCTGGCTGTTCGCTCAGGCCGCAGACAGACACCACATTGAAGGGACTCGAGGTTCCTCTGGAAAGCTCCAGGTGACTGACAGAGAGAGAGACAGATGGATGGAGGTCTCCCGAGAGGCTTTCTCTCCCACCACGTCCTTTCCCAGGATGCACCGCTGCCCTGTGTTTGCCTCTCCGCCAGAACCAGACCCGGACCAGACCAGAACTACACTAAACTCTGCAGGAATCAGTCTGGATTCACAGAAAAACACCCTTCAAAGCAGACACGCTCACTGGAGCAGCAGACGAACACCAAACCCTGAAAGCGTCGCTGTTTTGAACATGAAGGCTTTACTGTGACATGCTTCAGTTTTACACTGCTCTGCAGTTTAACTGACTTAAATACAATATGAATTCATTTGATGTGACCAAAACACACATATAGTGAGATAAAAGATTCTATTAGAATGTTTATTCATATGTTGTTGTTTCTTTATATTTTACATGTTAAAGTTCTAGTCATTTTTATTAGGTCTATATCATTTTTAATTATATAGTCAAACTAAAATGAGAAATAAAATAAGTTGGTAACACTATACTTAAAGCCTTTATGTATAATGCATTATGAAAGTAGTTTTAATGCATTAATTATGCCTTGTAATGCACCTTATAATGCATTGTACAATCTCATGAATAATTGTAACCACAGTTAATACATTATAACACATATCAATTCTTTGTTACACTATGCATTTTAAATTTGGTTATAAGTATTTATGACAATATGTATTACAACGCACATTATGAATAATTATAATGCATTATAGCCTTTAATAACCCTTTATAATGCATTATAAATAAAGGCTTTAAGTAAAGTGTTTCCAATAAGTTTAAGCTTTATACATTTTATAAATATCTTGAACACTTACTAGTAAATTGTATTGTTATCAGGACTTTGAGTTGTTACTAAGAAAACACTGCTTACACTGAGACTCAAATGGAAGCAGATTTCAGTCACTAATAAGAGAGATCTGATACAGTGAAAGGGTTGTTCTGCCCTCTGCTGGAGGACGGTGTGGTTAACAGGCTGGGTGGCTGGCGGAGGGCAGACACTGGGCGAGATCTTGAGATGGTTCAGGGGAGGAAAGGTCAGACAGAGACAGACGGGTAGTTACCGAGGTTGACCGTGAGTTTGACACGTCCTCCGTCCAGCTCCAGCCGCAGCGTGTCGGCCGACTCTTTGGAGGTGGTGGCCACGAGCAGCCCGTACGCCCGCTGAGACATGAAGCGCAGCGCCACATCCTCGGCCTCCGTGTGCAGCGTGCTGGGCATGCTGATCTTAAGAGAACATCGCTGCGTCATAGCTCAGCACCGTGCCTTTGCACACACACACCCACACACACACATACCGGAAAAATAGCGCCAAAACACACACACACACACACACCATTAAAACGCGTACAACACACACACACACACACACACACACACACACACCATAAACACAGCGCCCTACAAACAAATAACACAAATATACACACCCACACACACACACAGCGTAAAACCACAACACAACACACCACCACCGTAAACACACACACCGTAAACACACACACACACCGTAAACACACACACTGTAAACACAGCGCCTAAACACACATACACACAAATATACACACACACACTCACACACACGCGTAAACCCAACACACACACACACACACAACGTAAACCACACACACACCGTAAACACAACACCGTAAAACACAGCGCCTAAAACAAACATACACCACAAATATCCACCACAACACACACACACACACACACACGTTAACACAATCATCACCGTAACCACACACACACAGATAAACAAACACACACACAAACACGTAAAACTCATCACACACACACACACACCGAAAACCCCCACACACGTAAAAAAACAGCGCAAAACCCACACACACCATAAAAACAGCGCAAAAACACCACACACCCCTCGTAAACACAGCGCAAACACACACCACCCAACACACACACAACATAAACAAAGCACAAACACACACACAAACACAGTAAACACAGCGCAAACACACACACACACACAGCGTAAACACAGTGCAAACACACATACACACACACTGTAAACACAGCACAAACACACACACAACATAAACAAAGCACAAACACACACACAAACACACACAGACACAAACACACACAAACACAAACAAACACAAACAAACACACACACACACACACCATACCGTAAACACCAGCGCAAACACACACACAAACAGCATAAAATAGAGCAAAACTCACACTCACACACACCCACAGACACACACACACACACAACAACTTGTAAAACAACGCAAACACACACACACACACACACCAACCACACACACACACACACCGTAAACAGCGTAAACACACACACACAGCGCAAACACACACACACACACACCGTAAAACAACAGCGCAAACACACACCAAACACACACACACTGTAACAATGCAAAAACACACACACACACAAACACCGTAAAATAGCACAAAACACACACACACACACACACACGCGCAAACACACCGTAAACCGCGTAACCACAAACACACCACACACACACACACCTTAAAACACAGCGCAACAAACAAATATACACACACACAGAGTAAACACAGCGGCAAAACCACAAACTTAGACATACACACAGAGTAAACACAGCGTAAACACACCACAGCGGCAACACACACACAACGGTAAACCACCCCCACACAACACGCGCCCAAACCTCCACACCACAAACACCCAAACACACAGCACTGCACGCACACACACAAACACCAGAGCAAACAAACACACATACACACCGACCACACCACCAGTAAACACAGCGCAAACAACACCGTAAACAAATTGCAAACACACACACACACACACACCACACATCGAAGCGTAACAGGCAAACACAACAAACACCGCGGACACACAACACATACACACACACCAGCTGGTAAACACAGCGCAAACCACACAAACCTACACACAGACACACCCGACAACCACACACACACACCGTAAACACAGCGCAAACACACACACACACCATAAACACATCGCAAACCACACACACACACCGTAAAACACAGCGAAAACCCACACACACACACACACATACCGTAAACACAGCGCAAACACACACACACACCACACAACACACATGTAAACAGCAAACACACACAAAACACACACCGTAACACAGCACCAAACACAAAACACAGCGCAAACCCCACCGTAAACAGCATAAAACACACTCAAACACACACACATACACATAGACACACACACCGTAAACACAGCGCAAACACACAAATATACACACACACACAGCGCAAACACACACATATACATACACACACACACAAACACACAAACACACAAACACACATGGGTAACACAGCGCAAACACACCACACCGGTAAACACAGCGCAAACCCCCACACAAACCCACACAGACTGCAATCAAACACACACACACAGAGCAAACACACACACATACACATAGACACACACACACCGTAAAACAGCGCACAACACACACACCACACACACACCACACACAAACACACAAATTTGCAACACACACACACACACACACACAGAAAGCGTAAACAGCGCAAACACACACACACACATAAACATAGAGCAAAAACACACATACACACAGCGGTAAAACACAACAAATACACAAACACAGCGTAAACACAGCGCACTACACACCACATACACACAGGCACACACACACACACACCGTAAACACAGCGCAAACACACACACACACCAAAAACACACACACACACACACACCGTAAAACACAGCGCAAAACACACAAACACCACACCTAAACATCAATGCAAACACACACCAGCCACACACACACACAGAAAGCGTAACCCAGCTGCAAACACACACACACAGCATAAACATAGTGCAAACACACACATACACACAGCGTAAACACACACACATACACACACACAGCGTAAACACATCGCAAAACAACCACACACAACTGTAACACCATCGCAAACACACACACACACACCGTAAACACACACACACACACACACACAAAAGCGGAAAACAGCGAAAACACACACACACACAGCGTAAACACAGCGCAAACACACACACACCGTAAACACAGCGCAAACACACAAATATACACACACACAGCGTAAACACAGCGCAAACACACACACACACACACAGACACACCAACCACACACCTGTAAACACAGCGCACAACACACACACAAACCACTAAACACATAGCAAAACACACAAACCACCGAAACACCGCGCAAAACACACACACACCGTAAAAACATTGCAAACACAAACACCCCCACAACACACACACACACAGACAGCGGTAACAGCGCAAACACACACACCCCAGCAAAACATACGCAAACACACATATACAACACAGCGTAACACACAAACATACAAACACAAGAGTAAACACACACACATACACACAAACAGCGGGTAAACACACACCCATTACACCCACAGTAAACCACAAACAACATACAACACACACAGCGGTAACACCACACACAGAAACCCACACACACACAACGTAAACACCAGCGCAAACCACACACAAACACACAGCAACTGCACTCACACACACACCAAAGGAGCAAACCACACACACCTACACACAGACACACACACACGCACACACACAGAGAATATTCACACACACACACACACACACACAGCGTAAACACAGCGCAAACACACACACATACACACAGACACACACACACACCATAAAACACAGCGCAACACACACACCACACCATAACACATCGAAACACACACAGACACACACACCACCGTTAAAAAACACACACACAGATAACACATCGCAAACACACTACACACACTGTAAAACACATCGCCAAACACACACACAACATAAACAAAGCACAAACACACACACAAACACAGTAAACACACACACACAGTAAACACATCGCAAACACACACACACACCGTAAACACATCGCAAACACACACACACAGTAAACACAGCGCAAACACACACACAGCATAAACATAGAGCAAACACACACATCACACCATAAACACATGATATAAACACACTTTAACAAACAATAGAAACACGTGATAAACATGATATAAACACACTATAATCACATGATAAACCCTGGATTGTGGTTCTCTGAGGTCTTTGAAACAGGTGGTGCTTCACAGAGATAATGACTCACACGTCTACATCACACTAGCCTTCATACAGCACAACTATTATAAACAAACAAACGAATAAGTAGGGCAGCTAATGTCAAAAAGGTTTCCACTAACTGGATTTTTGAGATGTGTGTGTTTCTACACTATGTTTACTAATCACATACATGTAATCACATTCAATTTATATAACATTATATATACACATCTGTTAGTAATTATAAATGACCTATTATAAACAATATAAAATATTGGTAACACTTTATAATAACGTTCAGTTGTAAGTCACTTATAAGTTAATGATGAACTAATCATTTACAAAACATGACTATGTGTTCATAAATGATTAGTAAGTGATATGATCATATTTTTATCTGTTTTGTAGGTTAAGTTATAAATCATTTACAAGTGATTAGATGATGATGAACTTATAAATGACTTACAACTGAACGTTATTACAGAGTGTTACCTAAATATGTATTATTACAGCAGAATACAGTTTCGTGATCAGTATGTTGAAAGGCATCAAATGCACCATTGACACGTCTGACAAATAACGAGATCTTCTACAGTTACAAACACACACTGAGCACATCTGTGCGTCGCTATGATCTTTAGTGTAGTTCTGTCCAGTGACGCTTGGTGTCAGTAAAGCACTGCTCTGCAGCCGCTTCTACCCGGCCTTCAGAGACCAGCAACATGACACACGGTGAATAAACAGCTTTACTTCACAGCACAACATCTGGCTGTTAAAAAAGATGGAAACAAATATGTTTAATAAAACAAACGGGCTTCTTTTAAACAGTCGGCAAACGCAGCCGAATCCAAATCAGCCCTAATTACCCACCTGCTCGAGCTCTGACAGCGAACACTATGAATCAAAACCACGGAGAGAGGAACTATTCTGCGTCGAAGGCCCTTGAGCTCAATGTCAGCGAAACACTCAGACAATCTGTGGATTCAGAGCTGCAATGCTGCTGTCAGAGGCGTGGGCCTGAGACGGAGCAGCTGGTGTCGTTAAAGGCGGCACAGATGGTTGTGGTGAGCATCGCTGCTCCAGTGCTTCTCCCGGCTCGTGACATCGGCTCTTTCCCGCCAGCATGAATCAGGATGCCACAGCCAGCCGAACGCAAAGAAATGAAGCGCGAACGGCGGTGCTTCACAGCTCTGTGTGCGCCTGATAAAAGCGTCACGGATGGGCTCAAGCTAGTGCTAAATATAACCACTGAAAGAAGCTACAGAATGCGACTCTAACGCAATATAACACGAGATTTACATATTATCCTGTCAGATCTGCACAGCTGACCGAATGCGTTTCATGTCTTTTAAGTCTTGCCAGTTTAAACATTTATGAACCATTTAATTGCAAGAAGACAGACCTCCATACATGCTCACACACACGTAAAGCCGCCTCATTCAAACCTCGCGTGAATGCTGAACTGAGTTCTCTTTCGCTTCTTCTTGCACTTGAATCCACATATAAACCCATAATTGTCAAAATGCGATTCTTGCGAGTAACATGGTCGGTTACGTCTTAAGCGGATGTAAATTGTTAACATAAAAATAAAAATGTAGATGAGTTTGTTCATTGGAACAGATTTGGAGAAATGTCATAAATCTACTGAGAGAGCAGCCGTCAGAATGAGAGTCCAAACAGCTGATAAAAACATCACAATAATCCACAAGTAATCCACAGCACTCCAGTCCATCAGTTAACATCTGGAGAAGAGAAAAGCTGAAACTAATCAGCATTAAGACGCTTATAATATGTGTTTAGAGCTGTTTAAACCCTGCTTGATCAGTGCAGATTTCTCTCCTGATTCACACCAGGACACTGACTCACTGGAGGAAGCGTTATTATGGATTATAGACGCAATGTATTTTAGTTAAAAACGTCTTAATGCTGGATTAGTTTCAGCTTTTGTCTTCTCCAGATGTTAACTGATGGACTGGAGTGCTGTGGATTATTGTGATGTTTTTATCAGCCGTTTTGGACTCTTTATTCTGACGGCACCCATTCACTGCAAAGCATTCATTGGTGAGCGAGTGATGTGTAATGCTACATTTCTCCAAACCTGATGAAGAAACAAACTCATCCTGATCTTGGATGACCTGAGGGTGAGCACATTTCCATCTCATTTTCATTTTTGGGTGAAGAATACATTTATATTTAATACAGTGCAGACTCCGCAGTGTTGTTTTACTTTTGATGATTTTATTAGTACTGCAGTTAGATCTAGCTGGAAACATCAAGCACTGTTTGTTTCATTAGTAGCTGTGTTCTCTGGTTTTACCCACCGATCTCACAGTTGCCTCCCAGGAATCCGGTGCCGGTGCAGTCGCAGATGTAGCGGTTCCAGCCCTCCTTGCACTGTCCTCCGTTGGCGCAGGGGGCGCTGCTGCACCTCTTCTGGAGCTCGCGTGTGCAGAAGCTGCTGACGCCCGGCGCGCTCTGGATCTCCGCCAGACGCCGCACGTCTCGACTCTTGCCGTCGATGAAGAGGTCGCGGACACAGCCCACGTAGCCGTAGTTGAGCAGCGCGGTCCACACCTCGGGCGGCAGGATCAGGCCCTGACCGCTCTCCGGCAAACCACCCAGATACATGTCACTATCCAGGTCCAGGATCTCACTGCCCTCGTTAGAGCTGAAGGGAATGGAGCGGCTGTTGACGGAGATGGAGCCTGACGAGAAGATTCAACAGTCAAACAACTTCATTATCTATCAACCAGTAGCTATGTTTCCATCCATCCATCTATTTCTATGCGCATTTTGGAATATCGCATTAAAAAAACACTGGATGGAAACGCCAAGATGCGCATAAATTCTAAATTTCTGTATGCGCACAATTGAGTAGGATAAACCTTTTATCCGATAAGAAAAAATGTGCATAAACTACGATGGAAACACATTTACTGAATAAATTCCTCCATGCGCATCGAAAAAGTCATGTGAGTTTGCGTGCGCTATGAGACGAGATAACCTGACTAGCAGTGGACCGATCTCGTTCACTGCATCTATATGTTATGGTCGTTCTGAAATACCCGAGTAAAGTCTGTCGTCAAAGTATTCTGTTCTGAGGTTTTACACGAGCTGCTGTTACCAAACAGCAGCATCCACCTCGGTTACACTTTATTTCGATAGTCCACTTTAGACATTCTACTAACTATCAGTAACTACATGTCAACTAATTCTCATTCATTTGCAACTACATCAAGATAAAGTGTTACCTCCACCTCTGAAAGCAAAGAAAACCGCATTTATTGTGTTTCGTCGGCTCGCTCTGAGGCGCAAGTCATTCATCATAATTATTATATTCAGTGGCTTCTCTAGTTTTCTTGGTGATATACAGTGCCAGTTTATCAGGAAGTAACGATGTTGTTCTCTTGGACTTGTTGGATGGAAACGGTGCTTTATTCCAGTTTTGCGCATAAATTTAACTCGAATCTTTGGCTGGAAACATAGCTATTGAAAGAATTTTGTCTTAGGTAAAAGTCTCACATATACACAATACAAAAGAGCACACGCAACAACCAAACCACAGTTAATCCACAAAAACTCCTCTAGAATAAATAATGACAAACCTAAGATACAAGATCCTGACAAACTGCTTGGCCTTATTTAGAATATAAATGGCATTACTACAAGCCTTCCTTCTGGCCAAAGGAGTTCTGAACTGACAACCTGATGCTGAAAGAAGTAATGCAAAGGATGAGAGGGGTCCGCAACAAAAGCTGCTTTTCTCGTTACAGCACCATTATACAGATCTATCAGTTGTGTCTGTGGGTACCCAATCATTTTAGATGCCTGCCTGACTACGCTTGATCGTTCTTTATCCAGAAGTGTGCATGAGCGATGTGTGTCTATATTTCAGCATGAGCGCTGCTCTCTCGGCAGATCGCAGAGATTTATGACTTACTCTTAATTGTCTATTAAACTGCAATTACAGAACTGCTGGACTTTCTTCCCCACAGGACACACGCCCACCTCCTCTAGCCTTACACTCGATTAGCCCATCACAGCAAATGGAGCAGCTTTTGGCAGCGTGGATGGGGTTTAACAGCGTCTCGTTGGCCGCGCTTTAGCAGCGATAAGTGCTGGAGTGAATGCTCTACAGCAGCCATATTCCAAACCCGTTCGAGATGAACGATTAAACTGAAGTTGATGTTTCAACACATGTGCATGGTAACAGTATTTCTGTAGCTCAAACAATAGAGCGTGGCGTTAGCGACGCTGAGGTAATGGGTTCGATTCCCAGGGAATGCATGAACTCATACAAACATTCAATGCAATGCGAGTCTCTTTGGACAAGCGTCTGCCAAATGTATTAATGAAAATAAATGCACTCGTTATTTCATGTGTATCTTTGCTCTGTTGTATTTACTTGTGCTTGTGATTTGTGTATTTGTGCTTAGTTTATTACTGAATGTTTACTTGTCTTGATAGGCATAGGCTGAACTTTATATTAGGGTGGTAGATGTTACTGTGGTTTTAAAACTGGAATTGAGAATTATGAAATTATGTTAGTATCTAAAACATTGGTGTCAAAACCTTATTTATTAGAATACAAGGTTAGATGGGTGAAAAACAACAAAAGCAGTAACTATTATTTATTTATGGACGATGGCAGTAAAACGTTTGATGAAAAACTGTTATTTATACACTTCTCTAATTAACACTGATGACTTGCAGGAAAACAGATAAAATATTTAATGTTTCTGTAAGTGTTTTATTTAGATTTTATATTGTTTGTTTGTTTTTTTCATAATGTTCCAGTGTAGAGCTGCATGATTTGGTATCTAGTGCTTATTTATTTTGAAAAATTGACACTTAAGACTGGCTTTGTGCTCCAGGGTCACAAATAATGAAAACAAATACTTGTATTTAACACAAAATGGCACAATACTAATATATCCTAAATGATTGACTTTTAAGGGTAAACCCTCGAGTGTTTATTTTGGCGGAAAGCTGCAGGGAGATTTTTAGACTGTTTAGTTGGCAACGCTTCTGGTCCAATCAGGAGCGGATCAGGGCTGCGTTTCTCAAAAGCATCGTAAGCCCTCATTGGTTTCAATGGTCTGCGATGGTTTTGGGGAGCGCAGGCCAGGCTGTCTTCACATGCACAGACCTCACCTCTCCGTCCCTCTCTCTGGAAGTCCACGTGGCACCACTCTCCGTCGTTCACCTTCTTGTTGCTGGTCTTGAGCTTGATGCTGCCGGAGCCCATGTCCATCAGCAGGTAGAGAAAGCCGTCGAGCAGCTCCATGGCGAAGTAGTCGGTCTTCATCTCGCGGCCGGGCCGCTGCTCTCTGCTGCTCTGAGGCTTGCCGTGGCTGAACAGCAGCAGGCCGCTGGGCTCCGTGGTGCGGAAGTCGAAGGAGATGGAGCTGGTCTTCTTGGTGTCCCAGCGCGGGAGGGAGATGTAGGACTCGGCCGTCTCGAAGGTCACGGGGTCCAGGGCCGCCACGTCCTCGCAGCGGAACACCAGGTCCCCGTGCACACTGATCTTAGGGTCCCTCTCGATGGCCAGACGTGACAGCTCCAGCTTGAAGTCGTTGTTCTTGTACACCACCTGCAGGAGTGCATTAAACAACACACGCTGAAATAATACCTTGTTTTATAGTATACGTATATCTCTTCACTGTGGAGGATAAAAACAGGATTAATAAAACGACCAGAAAGATTGTTGGTTCAATTATTGGTTTTATTCCCGATTTCTCTCGAGGTTATTGTGGAAGGGCAACATTGAAAAGGATTGTGTATTACGAAGGACCACTAAACGGATTTAAGAGTTCATTCAGTGGAAGATCAGTAATGCCTCGGTGTTCTACAGAACATTCCAACAGCTGTTAGGTTTTTTAACAACATGGTGTACGTTGTTTATGGATTAATATTGTTTTTGTGCTTATTGTTAAGTCATTTATTGTGCTGTCTGCAATGTACAGTGGTGGCAAATGGGTTGTCGATGGATTAATTGTGTTTGTTGTTTAATAATTTGGGTTGTTTGTAATGTACAGTGGTGGCAAATGGGTTGCCCCTTTCAGGGATAACTAAAAGGTTCTATGAGGCTACACTCTTAAAAATAAAGATGCTTCAAAAGGTTCTTCAAGCGATGCCATAGAAGAAGCATTTTTGGTTTCACAAAGAACCATTCTGTCAAAGGTTTTTTAAAGAACCATCTTTTTCTTACCTTTTTTTAATCTGAAGAACCTTATTTCGCCACAAAGAAGCTTTAGTGAAACAGAAAGGTTCTTCAGATGTTAAAGGTTCTTTATGGAACCATTTAGACAAAAAGGTTCTTCTGTGGCATCGTGAAGCACCTTTATTTTTAAGAGTGTAAACTAACTACATAACTAAACGTTCTTGAATCAGGATGCATTTCCTTGACAAGTAAAATGACTTAAGATATTATTGTCTTGGTCTCTGAAAATATTATCCAAATTGCATTTGTTTTTGCTTAAAACAAGTAAAAATAATCTTAATTCAATAAACAGGATTGTTTTTCTTATCCCATTGGCAGATTTTATTTCTTGTTTACAAATTGGATGTTTGGTTTTTCAGGAAACAAAGACATAAAGTCTTAAATATGTTACTGTCAAGTAATGCGGCTGAGTGCAAGAATGTTTAGAGATTTATACTAGGAAACAAAGGACAAAATATAAACCAAGAAAATAATGCTACATTATAAGCTAATTTTACTGCTAATGCTCTGTACAATACACTTGCTATTGAACTTCACATTCATAAAGAAATTAAGTACATATTACATATAATTTCCCATATAGAATTAAGTAAAATCTACTTGCCTAAGTTAAGCAAATTTAACAAAGAAAATAAGTAACTTTAGCCTGGCCAGTAAAAGTTTGAGTCATTATTAGTCAAAGCTTACTTGGCAATACTTTGATTTTACTTTACATAGCACCTAGTTAAACCATGCTTTTAAAGCGTATGTTATTTAGAAACATCTGAGTAAATAATACAATAGATATCATGTAGACGCCAGGGGCCAGTTGCATAAAGCGTTGCCACCATGTTAAGACTGTGTCTAAAGAAGTAGTTTGACCAACAAGCAGTTACCAATGGGGTAATCAGTCTTACCTTTTCAATACAAATAGACCAATCTACCTTCTCATAACTGAATTCAAAAAGTCTTTAAGAAAAATAATTAGATGACTAACTTTTTAAGACTAGGTTTATGCAACCGGCCCCATATCTACATAATTGCCCCTAGAGCAAGTTTATATAGCACATAAATAAAACATTTCTAGCAGTATTGTCAGCAGGGAAACTACCCCTTTAAGTTTTTCTATCCTATGTAATTGATAATAAACATTAATTAATAAACCTCAATGGGAAATAAATAAATGACAGAAGAAATAACATTAAATATTAGTCTAACTGCTGCATTTAACACTCATAAATATCATTTATATTCACATGGGTCTTTGCTCCATGGGACACTAATGATATTCCAACAGTCTAATCAAATTAAATCTGCTATTTGGCATTCAATGAAAAAAATGATTTCCGCTCAATTAGTTTAGGTAGATTTCATCGCATGTATTGAGTAAAAACTGTGAAAAATGAACAACTATGACACACTAAAAGAAATGAGGCTAATCGTTGTTAATACTGTACACTATAGACTAACCTTAAAAGAGTGAGTGACATTAATAACTACACAGAATTAATAACTATACAGAATTCATGGGAACCACAGAAACTTCTACATGAACGCTTTTTTAAATGTCAAACATTAAACACCAGCAGGTCTTTCTCTTTACTCCAAAAACACTTCATTTCAATGTGTGAAATTAATTCAATGTTATGCTGAGCTAGAAATCCACTGCCCAGTTTCAGTCAATCTAACAAACATGATTTACACTAATGGATTTTTGTGAATTTTACATATTTACATAATTTTGCATATTATAAACTGAAGTAGTGACAACATGTTCAGCGGTTGCTTTAGCTCATTTTAATTTAGTTGTACAAGCAGCAAAACTATATTTACAGTGATAACAGCAATACACCCCGCCCACCTGCCGTCACTCAAACAGTTAGCTCCGCCCCCAAACTCACACCATTGGCTGAGCACTCGTCGTTACATCTGCTCACACAAACAGAGATGATGCACTTCACCTCTGACCCTCAGATTGTGTTTCACTCATTTAGACCCGGAGGATTTTCTGTAATAGTTACCGTTATCGGATTGGACTAAAACTAACAGCTTACCAAAAAACGTTGATCATTTTGGGGGATTTTCTCCCACCTTGTTAAACCTGTGGTGTTCCTGCTTATAAATCTCTGATTATGCTAAATTATCACCAACTCTTGGATTCCATCTTTTTATCAGCCTGTTTTCTTCCAGTTAGCACAGGCTTTGTCTTTCTTTCTGGAACTGACTGATTGTTTTTTAGTTAATATTGCCAAAATTAACCAGAAACAATGCTTGTTTCCAATGAAACCCTGAGGTGCACAGGTTCAGATCAATGAAATCTATGATCATCCTAAAAGAAGCACAAAACCTGTCCTAACAGTAGGGCTGCCCTCGACTAAACATTTTTCTGCTCGACTAGTAGTCGTTCATTTGAAGCATTAGTCGACTAATCGCACGTTTATTAATAAACCATTTAAATAATAATGAGTCTTTAATTGCATAGCCTAATAAGCGCTCATGCGCACGCATAAAGCTTGCCACGGCGCACCGTCAGAAGTAATGGTTATGAATGCGTCAGGGGAAAACAGAAAGAAGACTGCATTAATAACATGTGAATAATTCACTGATACACTAGTGCTTTCTGTGTTTTCGGTTTAAGAGATGAAGTCTCATCTCCGCAGTAGTGATGCGCATGCATGCATGTTTCACACATAATCTGAGAACATGTGTCTTCCAGTTCAATTGGTTTATTTGAAAGTGGACACTTCACTCTCTATAGATCTGCTCGTCATGTCTGCCGGCAAGTTATTTTTTTTTTTTTTTTTTTTTTTTTTTTTGTCAACAGAGTTTCGGAGTTTCTCGCTCAAGTTCACAGAGACCGAGACGGCAGAAAGCACATCCTGACTGCTTTCATTATTTTACACAAGCGCCATGTTTTGTTATCGTGAGTGCACACAAATAAACAGAGTCTTTACAGATTCGAAAGATCTATTACTGTTATCTGTAAGACCAAAAATGACTGAGTATTTTAAGAGCAAGTGAGCGCACCGTAGACCAGCCGTTAACGATCTGTGAGTCTCCGCCTGTGGATTTTTATTTTATTTTTATTTTTTTCTGCGACTAAGCGACAGATCAAATTTTGGAGGACCAAGCCTCTTCTGGTCGACTAGCGGTTAGTCGAATATTACGGGGCAGCACTACAAAACAGACTGAATGCAATATTTGGTGACAATGAGAGATTTACGAGCACATTTGTGAGTGAACAGCTGATTGTGTGGAGCTGCAGGGCTCGTTAGTGCTCGTCAGACTCACATCTTTCAGGCAGCCCATGAAGTTGTTGCTGACGGGAGATCCGGGCAGGTCGGCCGTGTTCGGGCTTCCTCCGATGTAGAAGAAGTCGTCGGAGCCCAGCATGGTGTAGTCCTCCTGCGTGTATCCGGTGGTGGTCAGAATGCCGTCCACTGAGATGGTGACCTGCGGCGAGAGAGCGTCCGGAGGAACAGAGAGAGGAGACAGAGACACTGGATTAAAGAGTCATTGTGATTGTGCTGCTCGGAGCGGCTCCGGTGCGAGAAACGCTTCTTCAGAGCACAGCTGAACGCCAAACTGTCCGTCAGAGCACGCCGCTAACACACGCCACACAATACTGACAACAACACGCGTCTGTTTCACTAATGTGAGCCAAAGACTAAAAGTGATATTTATTAGTTAAGGTTTTACTGACTTATTTTTATATTTGCATTTTTCATCTGTGTCCCTGCAGCACAGAAGCAGTGTTGAGTCGCTGGGGGATATTTGTAGCAATAGCCAAC
>JADLZN010004126.1:717354-739854 GCA_018155175.1 Sinocyclocheilus anophthalmus
GAACTACATGGTTATGGTGTTTACAATATTGAGAAATATTTAGTTGTATTTAACAACATTATTTATGAATGTAATAATAACATGTGGCTTATCTGTTTTATTTTGAGCTGATGTGACCTACATGTGTGACTTGTTTTCTGGAAAATACACTACATGAGTGACGCACAAACTCACAGTTTAACATCGCAAACTCTCTCTCAGCTGCATGCACTGCATACAAAGGATTTTCTGCCTCAGTTTTTGTGTGTACAAACATCTAAACATTTTAAATTCATTTACTGGAGAAGCGAAAGGACATTTATGCTTAAAATTAGGGGGGGAAATCTATCAAAGGATGAAGAAAAATCCTCTTAATTA
The DNA here is from genome assembly GCA_018155175.1 of Sinocyclocheilus anophthalmus. Classification (NCBI taxonomy): domain Eukaryota; kingdom Metazoa; phylum Chordata; class Actinopteri; order Cypriniformes; family Cyprinidae; genus Sinocyclocheilus; species Sinocyclocheilus anophthalmus. Next base: position 717,712 of record JADLZN010004126.1, read on the forward strand.
AAAGAGAAAGCAAGATTATTTTTCCATTGGCAGATATTTTTCCTTGTTTTAAGCAAAAAAGTCTTGATTTTCATAGTCCCCCCCCCACCAGAAAACAACGTATTTTGCTTCTGCAGTAAATGTATCTTGATTTCGGAGAGTTTATATGTTTTTTAATTGTCTGATATGAGCGCAGTGACTCACACAAACACACTTGTGTTTCAGCAGGTTGCATCAGGAACAATCGCCTCGAGTCAAACACAATCACTGGATACACTTGTACTGTAACACACTGCGTCAGTCATTAAACACACACAAATACTGTTCAGTTCTCAGCAGCACTCATTCACTTCAGCCACTCAATGACACAAGGGTCTCAGCATGGCGTTACAGCAATAAAAAGAGAACTCAACTGCTGCTGAACTCTTAGGGTAAACCTTACTTAAGTACTGTCGGACACACACCACACACCCACACACACTCACACCCCCACACACCCACACACCCACTCACACCCACACACACTCTCTCACACACACACAAACAAACACACACAAGTTTGTGTTTGTGAAAAGTGGGGGCTCTCCATAGGCGTAATGGTTATTATACTGTACAAACTGTGTGCGCTATTGCCCTACACCAACCCTACCCCTAAACCTAACCCTCACAGGAAACTTTGTGCTATTTCAGATTTTTCACTCCATTCTGTGTGATTTATAAGCTTTTGAAAAGTGGGGACATTGGGGTAATGTCCTGAAAAGTCACCTTCTCCTTGTCATACCTGTCATACCTTTGTTATTATACAAATTTATGTCCTCATTTGCACAAAAACGCGGACACTCACCACACACACACACACTCACACACTCTCACACCCCCACACACTCACACACAACACTCTCACTCGCACACACACACACACACCCACACACTCTCACACTCTCACACACAGATACACAGACACACACACACAGACACACCACACACCCACACACACACACAACACCACACACACTCAAACCCACACACACACACACTCACACACTCACACACACACTCACTCTCTCTTACACACACACACACTCTCACACACAACCACACACACACACACCCCCTCACCACACTCACACACACACACACACACACACAACACAGGTTTGTTTTTGTGAAAATTGGGGATCTCCCATTAGGCGTAATGGTTTTTATACTGTACACCGTATATTCTATTGCCCTACACCAACCCTACCCCGAAACCTACCCCTCACAGGAGACTGTCTGCTATTTCAGATTTTTCAATACACTCCATTCGGTGTGATTTATAAGGGTTTTGAAAAGTGGGGACATGGGGTATTGTCCTGAAAAGTCACCTTCTCCTTGTCATACCTGTCATACCTTTGTCATTATACACATTTAAGTCCTCATTTGTCCAAAAACGCGACACCTCTCCACACACACACACACACACACACACACACACACACCCACACACACTCACACACTCGCACACACACACACCCACCAACACCCACTCACACTCTCACACACACACACCCACACACTCACACACACACACTCTCACACACACACACACTCACACTCTCACCCACACACACACACACAACGACCACACTCTCACACCTCCACACTCTCACTCTCACACACACAACACACCACTCCTCACTCTCACACACACACCCACTCTCACACGCTCACTCTCACACCCACACACAACAACACAACTCTCACTCTCACCACACAACACACACACTCTCACTCTCGACCACCACACACACACACACTCTCCTCCCCTCACCCACACCACCAACCCACACAACTCACACTCCTCACACACCCATCTCCCCACACACACACTCTCGCTCTCACACACCCACACACAGTCACTCTCACTCACACCCACACGACACACCCCACACACACTCCACACTCCCAACCTCCTCACGCACACACACACAACACTCACACTCTCACTCAAACACACACACACACACCAACACACTCTCACATACACACACACACTCTCACTCTCACTCACACATAAACACACACACACACACACCACCACAACACACACACACACACACACATACATTCTCACACACACACACACACACCACAGCACACACACACACACACACTCTCACTCTCACCAACACCCACACACACACAACCACTCATACTCTCACTCCAGCACACCCACACAACACACAACACACCACCCACACACACACACACACACACACAACACACACACACACCAACTCACCTCTAAACTCTCACTCTCCTCCACCACACTCTCACACACACAACACACAGCATACACTCCAACTCTCCACCTCTCACACACACACACACACACTCACACCCACACATACACACACTCTCACAGACACCACACACACTCACACTCACACTCGCACTCACACACACACACACACACACCACTCATCACTCATCATCACTCACCATCATCATCATCATCACCACACACACACACACACACACTCTCACGCACACACACACTCACACACCTCTCACGCTCCACACACACACACACACACACACTCACCCACACACACACAACACACACACACACACTCTCACACACAACACACCCTCTCCTCGCACACGCCACTCTCACGCTCACAAACCACACACAATCACACTCATCTCTCACACCGAAACCCACACACACCACTCTCCACTCCACTCTCTCCTCTCACTCAATCACTCACACTCTCACACATTACACACCCACACACACGTCTTTGTTTCTGTGAATGGTAGGAACTTTCCATAGACTTCTATTATTTTTATACTGATCAAACGATATTTTCTATCCCTAACCCAGTGGTTCCCAATCTGTCCTGGAGAACCCCCACAATGCACGTCGTTGGTGTCCTCTCTTATCTGACACACACATTTAGGCTTGAGTCTTCACTATGACGGATGATGGTGAATCATGTTGTGTTTGAATAGGCGACATCTAAAATGTGCAGTGTTGGGGGTTCTCCTGGACCAGGATTGGGAACCACTGCCCTAACCCAACCCTGACCCCAAGCCTTACAGAAAACCTGTTTGCATTCTTACACTTTCAGATAAACATCATTTACTATTTTTAATCATTTTTCCCCTCGTGGGGACCGCAGGCAAGTGACTCCACACAGAGACATTTGACTTTTTTTAAGCATAAACTCACTTTATTTTGATAGCTGCTTTATGAAACCTTGACTTTATATTGTTATTTTGCTGCTTCAGTAAATGTATCTTGATTTAAGAAAGTTTATACATTTGTACTGGAAAACAAGACAGAAATGATGAGGAAGAACAAGATTTTTTTTTGTATACAGTTCTGCAGTATGACCAATGAATTGGTAAAATGACAGAATATGTAATCTCTGGATTAATATCTATAAACTCAGAATAGCTGCGTGTATGATACTAATGTCATATAAGAGGAGCAGACTGCTGTTTAAAGTGCACCGCGTCAGATTTCACAGTAGCTCACGTCAGCGGATCATTTACTCAGCGAGGGCTCCTTCTGATGGCCTCAGGGTTCGCCTGCAGACAAACGCCAGCTGAACACTACTCAATTAAATATACATTTATATATAAACCAACAGGACAATTATGTAATATGTGGAAAGCGGCTATATTATGTGTTTTTCCCAATCGTTTGACCCAAACACACAGATTCATGAGATTTAGAGGAAGAAAACACTCTCACACACACACCACCCGCCACATCAGACACACACACTACACACACACACACAAACACACACAAACACACACAGACACACACACACACACACACACACACACACACAACACACACACACACACAAACACACACATACACACGCGCACGCACGCACGCACACCCAGACGCACACACACACACACACACAGACACACACACACACCACACACACACAAAAACACACACACAGACACACACTCATACACCATAACACCCCCACGCCACGCACACACACACACACACACACACACACAACACACACACACACACACACACACACACACACACACACACACACACACCACGCACACACACACACACAAACACACACACACACACACCCACACACCTCTCAGCAACGCATGGCAACTTCTTATGGCCCTTACAAATGGGTATTAAGCCTGAAGTGGCCCACATGTAAAATAGCAAAAATGGCCCAAATGTATCAAATTACATGTGGGCCTCTGTAGGTAAAGTCTTTGTTCACTCTTCCGAAAATGAAGCGCACACCTTACAACATTCACAGCCAATCAGATTCACGCATTCAACGGCCCCGTAGTTTAAGGCACAGTAAGCACTGGCTACATTTTTTATATGTGCACTGTGCAGCATACAAACACTATTATGATAGCTCTTACTGTCCAAGTTTCTGTTCATTTAGACTTTGTTTTCCTTTTGCACCGTTTCCCTTGTGCTGATTATATTGTTCTGTTCAGGTGAGCCTAGTTAATTCTCCGTGTTTGGTCTGAGTACTTAAGTTCCTGTATGTTCACTTTGAGTTTTTCTGGTCTTACGTCTACAGGCACTCACTTTCATTTCTTTCTTTAAAAATATTCAATGGTGTTTGGATGGCACCCGGTGGCTGTGGTTTAACGCCCTAAATACAACCTCACAGAAACCTCCATTTCTTTCATATCAACTTCAAATTTGGAACATAACTTATAGTGTTGGGCTACAACAGTTGCTTCGTGTATGTTCAAATTATGGTGTGCAGCATGATATTGTATTTAATACGAAAAAGAGTGTGGTTATGATTGCTAAAACTAAAGAGGATCGCAAACAAAAGTTCCCCTCCTTTTATTTAGGAGACCAAGTATTAAATGTGGTAAATAAAATAAAATATCTGGGTCACATTATCAGAGATGATTAAATGTTGGTGATGATGTGCAGCGCCAGTGCTGTAAGTTATACAGACAGGTGAGCATGTTGGCTCGTAAATTTTACACGTGCACTGTTGATGTCAAAATAGCACTTTTTAGAGCGTACTGTTCTTCATTTTATACCTCACACGTATGGTGTAGTTATAGCAAAGCTCAAATGAAAAAGCTACAGGTGGCATTCAATGATGCATTACGAATCCTCCTTACGTTCCGCAGACGAGTGCAAGCCAACTGTTTGTATCACGTGTCGATTAAGTGATTCAAGAAATACAATCATAATGGCCTTAAATGATCCCACATTAAGTGAAACAAGGTATTCTTCCTTGTTCTGGAAGCACTGGAATTCAAGTTTGTATGTTGTTTCTTCGTAAGTGATTGTTGTATGTGAATGTATGTGGTATGTAATTTTCTTCCTTTGTGTATTTCATTTTTATTGTGATATGGACCATTGGGTCTGAAATAAAGAAATAATAATAATTTCTTTGCATATATTTGAGAATCTGAATATCGACTATGTTGCAGTATTTTTTTTTCTATAAAATGATTTAGTCTTTGTTACTCGTAGTTATCTTCATGAGTTTGTCTGCATGTTTCCTCTCTCACTAAAGCGTGGTGTGCTAGCAGTTCTTCTGGTCTTTCCGCTCACAGTTTTAGATCTGTTTCATTGAGGTTCCAAATACTGGCTCAGTGGCTTAGATATAAACATTTTGTCTTTGCTATTGTTACTATTATTTTTCTCCACTGCTTGTCCTATTTTGGCACAATTCCTAAACTGAACTTGAGTAGTTTTACTAAGGGCACCCATCTCACATGAAATTGAACGATGCCAAACATATTCTACCTGCGTTCTTGATATAAATAACTATAAATTTGATATGGTAAATAATACTGAGACACTTATTTGGGCAAAGAGCAGTAATGACTAGTTTGAGACTTGAATCTTAAAGTTGAGGACTTGCAACTCGACTTGGACTTGCAAGACAATGACTTCGGCCCACCTCTGCTTATAGCTAGTAGAATGTCTAAAGTGGACGATCAAAATAAAGTGTAACAGCAAAACCAGTTAAGAGCCACCGTATTACCAAGTCAAATTTGTTTGTAAAGTGCTTTTCATACACTGATTCAAAGCAGCTTTACAGAAAATCATGAAATATCTTCATGCCTCATAGTTGCATTTATCAGAAGAGAGCTGGATGATAATAGAGTGAGATTTTGTGATGATTAGGTCATCATCAGGCAGGTGCAGATTTGCTAGAGTGTGAGGTGTGTGTGTGTGTGGTTGTGTGTGTGTGTGTGTGTGAGAGTGTGAGTGTGTGCATGTGTGTGTGTGTGCCTGTGTGTGTACAGGTATATATGGTTTATGAGGACACAAAATCTGTATAATGACATGGGTACTACAACGCAAACATGGTTTATGAGGACACTTCCTGTTTCCCCGTAATTCAAAAGGCTTAAAAAACATACAAAACAGTGTTTTATGAAATTCAAAAATTGCCAGCAGTCTCCTGTGAGGGGTAGGTTTAGGGGTAGGGTTGGTGTAGGGCAATAGAATATAGGGTCTGTACAGTATAAAAACCATTACTCCTATGGAGAGTCCCCACTTTTCACAACAACAAACCTGTGTGTGTGTGTGTGTTTGTTCTCTCTCTCTCTGTGTGTGTGTGAGAGTGAGTGAGTGAGCGTGTGTGTGTGTGTGTGAGTGAGTGTTGTGTGTTTGTGAGTGAGTGAGTGTGAGTGTGTGAATGCGTGTCTGTGTGTGTCTGTGTGGCGAGTGTGTGTGTGCGCATTGTGTGTGTGTGTGTGTGTGCGATTGAGTGTGGGAGCTTTTGTGTGTGTGTGTTTGCGGAGTGAGTTTGTGAGTGTGTGTGTGTGTGTGTGCGAGTGAGTGATTGTGTGAGCCGTGTGTTGTGCGATGAGTGTGTGGTGAGCGTGTGTGTGTGTGTGTGTGTGATTGAGTGGTGTGAGCGTGGTGTGTGTGGGTGGTGCTAGTGGAGGTGTGTGCGCGTGTGTGTGTGTGTGTGAAGTGAGTGAGTGAGTGAGTGAGTGAGCGTTTGTGTGTGTGTGTGTGTGTGTGCGAGTGTGTGTGTGTGTGTGTGTGCGGTGAGTGTGTGTGTGTGTGTGCGAGTGAGTGTGTGAGCGTGTGTGTGTTTTTGTGTGTGTGCGTGTGTGTCTGTGAGTGAGTGTGGAGCGGGGTTGTGTGGTGTGGCGTGCGAGTGATTGTGTGTGTTTGTGTGTGTGTGTGCGAGTGAGTGTGTGAGCGTGTGTGTGTTTTTGTGTGTGTGCGTGTGTGTCTGTGAGTGAGTGAGTGAGTGTGTGAGCGTGTGTGTGTGTGTGTTGTGCGCTTGAGTGTGTGAGCGTGTTGGTGGTGTGTTGTGCGAGTGAGTGGTGAGCGGTGTGTTGTGTGTGTGTGTGTGTTGTATTGTGTGTGTGTTGTATTGTTTGTGTGTGTGTGTTGTGTGTGTTGTGTGTGTTGTGTGTGTTGTGTGTGCTGTGTGTGCTGTGCGTGTGTGTTGTGTGCGTGTGTGTTGTGTGTGTGTGTGTGTGCGGTGAGTGTGTGTTTGTGTGTGTTTGTGTGTGTGCGAGTGAGTGAGTGAGACGCTGGGTGTGTGTGTGTGTGCAGTGAGTGTTGAGCGTGTGTGTGTGTTGTGCGAGTGAGTGTGTGTGTGTTGCGAGGAGTGTGTTTGTGTTGTGTGTGGCGAGTGAGTGTGTGACGTGTGTGTGTTTGTGTGTGTGTGTGTGCGAGTGATTGTGTTACGTGTTTGTGTGTGTGTGTGTGGCGATTGAGTGTGTGAGCGTGTGTGGTGTGTGCGAGTGAGTGTGTGACTCTTGTGTGTGTGTGTGTGTGCGAGTGGTGTGTGTGTGTGTGTGGTGTTCGATGTGGTGTGTGACTGTGTGTGTTTGTGTGTGTGCGAGTTGATCTTTGCCGCCGCTGCTGTTTCGGCTGATTGATCTCATACTGGTCCACAGTGTGCTTCTGCAAGAGTGTTCGCAGGGAAACACACCTTCTGCTTCTGAAACACAGCCGCTCCAGGCCAGATAAGCCAAGCAGCTCCTCCTGCTTCTTACAGAGCGGGTAATGTGTTAATGGCGTTGTCCCTCTTAATATATATGAATTCTTTAGCCTAAACCCTTTGTGACAAACATAGCATGTGTCAGATAGAATCAACGTAATCGCCTCACTGAAACACACTGGAATACTAAGCCTCATCAGCATCATCAGCTCTCAAACCAGAAATAACTGCGGCTCGCGCTTCACCGCAAACACACCACAGTCGTGCAGCAGCGGCAGAGAACGAGTACAACACTGAGACACAGAGAGAGAGAAATCAGTATAATATGCTGATCTGCTGCTCGAGAAACATTTCTGATTATTATCAATGTTGAACACAGTCGTGCTGCACAATATTTTTGTGGAAACTGTGATGCATTTTATTTTTCAGGATTCACAGATGAACAGAAAGTTCAGAAGAACAGCATTTATTTGGAATAGAAATCTACTCTAACATTATAAATGTCTTTACTGTTACTTTTCATCAGTTTAATGCATCCTTGATGAATAAAAGTACTAATTTCTATTTAAAAAAAATCTTTGAGCAGTATATCAAAGATCAAGTATATAGTGCATATCAATATTTCATATCAGATTTAGAAGTTTTGAACTTGTTGTAGTTGATCAGGAGTACACAAGTACAATCAGAAAACAACACATTAGGAACATTCCTTGAGAACATATTCAACTTATATATTCAAAAATAGCGTAAGAACTGCACTTAGCAGCATTCTCACAAACTTAATGGAAATGATCTTTAGTCCTTTCCTAACTTCTTTCTTAAGATGATTTTGGTGATCTAACCCAGCATGAGTTTGTCATCAGCAGATAGATGAGTTATGATCAGAACAATAATCAGTATCTATAGGAACACTGCGTTTGCCAAAACTCCCACGATGCACTGCACTCGAACCGCTGAACATCTCCTCCATCGCTCATGATCGGATCAGAGCGACACAAGTTCAGACACTTTCACATGAAACAAGTGTTGATTACTGAGCCGCTTGTGATGAACTCTTCAACACACCGAGGCCATGTGACGGTCAGACTGATAATTCAGACGCTTTCACACACTACTGTACCTTCAGTCAACTAGTCTTCTACCGCAGACACAATCAACGTCTGATCCACTTCAGCTCGCTCACGACTAACCCCTTCACTTTAACCAGTCAATAACACGGTCACGCTAACTCAGAGTTTATCACTGAATGCAGATGCTGGTCTGCACTGATGAATTCACACATGAGCGAACCTCCAGCAGCTCTCCTCTTTCAGCTCAGTCAGAACTACTGACCAAACCTGCTCGCTTTACCAGCCACTTTTGGCCCCCCCCCCCCCCGGTAACAGGGTTAAGCTAGTCAAACTAACCCTGGCTAAACTCATGCACCAACTACACTGAGAAAAATCAAGTGAATGATGTCTTTTAGAAACTGCTAAATATCTTCTTATCCAATATTAGTGTTGTGTTCTAATAGTATCCAAACATCCTTGAAATAAGATCATCGATGTGTAGGAGAATAAGAGATCTCTTGAATGCCATGCGTTCTTGTTTTAAGTAAGCAAACATCCAAAGAACACATTTAAGTGTTTATTTGATTGTACTTTGTCCATTTGCATCTGCAGATTTTAATTAGAATGTATCATTTTTTTAAAAGGCTGTTTTCTCAGGATGAGTTTGTTTCTCCACTTCAGCAGCACTTACAGTTGAATTCCTCTCTGTATTCTGAAGGGCTTCACTGACGCGTTTGTTCATATTTCATTCACACGAGTTTTTATGACATTTTATTCCTAAACTCATGGTGAAAATGTGTTTCGTCTAGGGTTAGAACGAGAAATAAAACCTTGATCCTTTAATATGACAAGAATGACGGGCCTGACTTTAGATTTATGTTCTGGACATGTCTGCAAATGAGTGCTTATTTAATTAGATGCCTTAATTGCATATTCAAACAGAACAAAGCTGGGTCAAAACAGCCCAATTGCTGGGTTTGTCCCTATTTTACCCAGCACTAGGTTGTATTTAACCCAGCATTTTTTAGAGTGTAGTATTAGTGTTCTGACTATTATTCTGGCACAAAAACAACTGAAAAACCTCCGTGAGGGCATGACAGGATCAAAGCTGAACACATTCTGTACAGCTAAACTACAAATGCAGTTACAATGAGGCTAAACAGCAGAACTTCAACACACTGATGGTTTTCTGAAGCAGTTGATATCTGACAAGACAAACCAGTTCACTGAAAGCACTGAACGATTCAGCTTCTCCAGCTGCGTGAGCATCAAGTGCTGCTCTTCTGTCAGTACCGGCTGCTTTCTGGAGAACCACGTGATCTGAGAGTTCAGTCTGACTCTGGTTAACGGAGTCCGGTTAGCAGCGTCACACTAACCAGTCTGAGCGTGAAGACACAATATCACAGTGCAGAGACTTTCCTTGATAAAGTCCTCCATCTCGTTGTCATCGGGCCGTTCTAATACATCTGGCAGAATTGATCACCTGTCAGCCATGAAATAATTATTTCATATTGATGCAGTGGAGCGCTGGCAGCTCATTTCTACTCGGCCAAACGAGCCGCCACAGACAAACTGATGTTCCTCGGACCTGAGTGGCTAATAGACACGTCTGATCGCCATCACATCAGTCTGAAAGAAGCAGAGACACACACACTACACGATCAGTGTCATAACGTCACACACACAGAGAAACGCTCTCTAAACTAAAGCCTCACTCACACAAGACAACAACTCTGCCCTGTTCAGAAATGTGTGATTTTATTCTTACTTTATGATGTATTTCTGACCACATGCTATTCAAAATGCTGTTTTTTAAAAATAAATTAATGCTTTTATTCATCAAGGAAGCATTAAACTGATGAAAAGTGACAGTAAAAACATTTATAATGTTAGAGTAAGATTTCTATGTGAAATAAATGCTGTTCTTCTGAACTTTCTGTTCATCTGTGAATCCTGAAAAATAAAATGTATCACAGTTTCCACAGAAATATTGTGCAGCACAACTGTGTTCAACATTGATAATAATCAGAAATGTTTCTCGAGCAGCAGATCAGCATATTATACTGATTTCTGAAGGTCATGTGACACTGAAGACTGATGGAATGATGCTGAAAATACAGCTGCACATCACAGAAATACATTACAGTTTAACAGAGATTCACACAGAAAACAGGTGTTTTAAACTGTAATAATATTTAGCTGTTTTTACTGTATTTCTGATCAAACAATTGCAGCCCTGGTGAACAGAAGAGACTTGTTTCAAAAACATAAAAAAAGCAAAAAAACTTTCCCAAAATTTTGAATATAATGTATATAATAAATACATGTCAGTTTGACTCATGCATTAATAACTCTTCATCTTGTTCATGGCATGATGCATTATTATTGCAACGATACACAAACATGTTCATTTCTAGCATCCGGGAAAATGATTCCTTGTCAACACTGAATAACAACTTATTTTTACCACTGATCAGATTTTCAAAAGCTATGAATAACGTAACGTCTGTCAGTGTGAACAGAGCTCAAACACATGAAGAGGCACATCTAGAAGCAGACTTCCGATGACCAAACATAAACCAACATCTCAATATTGTTAACACTATATGAACACTCATTTCTATCAATGCATTAAGTACAGAAACCAGAAACACAAAATCTGAAGCAGCGCAGATTGAGGAGGTTCAATGCAAACAGTCTGAAGTCATCAGCTACTGAACAAACACATCAGTTAACGCACTGGCTCTGCCCCCAGACCTGTACATCATCTTACATTTCATACAGTGGACTGTTGACAAATATGATGCAGGGCAACAACTTCATAAATGCAGTTATGCCCTAAAATTCAAGATATTGGTGCAAAAATGCTCCTGTATGAGTTTTTGTCTCATATTTACAGTATACCGCATGATAAGCGATATCACACGAGCAGCGAGAGCAACACACGAGTGCTGTTTGAGTGCAAATGTGATTTTACACAACAGTTGAGTAAATAAGAAGCTAATATTGTGTTGCATTTTAAACACGATATTGTCTGTTTTTGCTCAGTTTTGCCAACAAAAGTATGACCTAAAAGCCAGAGCAGAATTGTTGTGCGTCTCTGAGCAACACAGCGGTGTTTAGTTTCTGAATGAATCTGTTTTGAACAAATCGAGTGAATCAATGATTCAAAGGCCATTCATAAAGTGAACCGTTTGTGTACTTAATACTTTCTAATTTAACACAAAAATAGCATTAAATAATCTTTTGGGGGTATTTTCACAGACAAATGTAATTTACGATTAATTAATTAGATAATATATACTGTATATACACACACACACACACACACACACACACACACACACACACACACACACATACTGTATGTATATGCCCTAAAAAACAATTATACACCATTTTGATTCTTAAGTAAATATATCTTATTATTTCACAAAAACAATGAGGGCATGACAGAATCAAACCTGAACACTTACTGTACAACAAAAAACAAAAATGTAATCAAAATCATGACACTAAACAGCAGAAATAGTCCCTTGAGCTCTTTCTCTCTCACGAGTGGAGTTCATCTGAAATCCATAGGCCAAATGGAGACTGACTTCATAATGCAGAAAAGATGAGTATGATCCAGCGGTCTGCAGCACACCAGCACTCAACACCTGTCCATCAGTCAAATCAGCGCACACTACTTCAGACAAACCTTTATCATGACGACAATTTAGTGATTTCAACGTACTCTTGAAGAAAATACGAAACACTGCAGGATATTACAACGCACTACAATAATACACCTTTTCACGCTGAATAAAACTGACCAAGAATCATGTGACACAAGAAAATATTTACCAAATTTTAAGGAGATAATTTATCACCACACGATCACTCTGTCACGATTTCAAACCTGTTTGACTTTCATTAAAAATTATATTTTGAAGAATGCTGGGAACCAAACGACATTGAACCCACTGACTTTCAACTAATATCTGTCCTCTATCCGTCCAAACACCAAACCCAGAGCGGACTGTATGCAGTGAGCTGTGATCGTCCTTACCTGAGCTCCAGAGCTGCGCTTTCCAGAGACGGCGCTCTAAAATCACTTACCTTCACCCATCAGAGACAGACACTGAAGCGCAGACAGAGAGCGAGCGAGCGACGGGTCCTTCGACAAGTGGCTGGCAGCTGGAAAACGGCCCTGAACGCAGTTTGTGAACGAGTGGAGCGAGATCGGGAGCGAACTAGCCAGAGGAGTTAGTGAGACGGAGGGGTCAGGAGCAGGAGAGGAGCCTGGGACGGCCGGAGCTCATGTGGGGCTCGTATGTGGGGTTGGAGGTTAGTACTTTAGTAAAGAAGAGCAGGTCAGACACAAAAATGGTTGTTAGTACAGTTACAACAAAGGTTTCATTCGGATTAGTAACAGAATTTGAGTTTTAGTCAATTAGTAGAGCAGTCAATTGGTGAAATCCTTTGTGACTTGATTCGACATGAGAGAGATTGGTCCGAATTGTCACGTCTGGTGGGTTTTGAGGTTAAGAGGAAACCAAATAAACCATCCAAAAGAGTCAGGACATGGGGAAGAAGCCATGCAGCTGAGTGAGCAGATGAAGATGGCGTCGATGGGAATGAGCTGCGGATGAAGGGCAAAGCGAACGCTGAGCGCAAGCCGATGGCGGAGAGAGTCAGAACACAGTCACAGCACGCCACAGATGGAGGAACGGCGACATTTAGTTGATTAAGGGGTTAAATCTGAGGCGGGACACAACACAATGAGCACTCTGAGTCCACAGGTTTGCGTGCAAGCCGAGACGCGCTGGTTCGTTCGGCTTGTGCATCGCAGACTCCCTCTCGCTGCGGTGAACGGGATGAAGCAGATGAAGCATGCACACAACCGTACTGAAGATACCAAAGAAACACAGCAGGAGAGGCCACTCGTGATGCTAGACATGACGTGGCTGAAAACGTGGCTGTCTGTGCCTCGGAAATATTGTTATTCTAGAGCGCCGGAGCCCTGCCAGAGCTCATTAGATCGGTGTAATGGCATACTAATGTGAGCAGGAGGATCTGGAGCTGACCCTTCGACCAGATCTACTGAGCCCTGATGTGAAGTTATTCCTATCAGAAGGGGGCGTGGCTGATGTCTATAGGGTCTGCTAGATCAGAAATATGCATATGTGTATATAGAGTAGACACATATACCGCTGGACCAGAGTAAGAGTGTTTCTGCTGAACGAGCTTCATTATTGAGTTAGTATCAGTGTTAATGAACACAGGTCCCACACGGCAGAAACCGCTGTGGGCGGGGCTGTGGGCGGAGCCTCGTGTTTGACGAGTCCAGTGACAGGCAGTGAGGAGCTACAGCTCACGATAAAGCTCATCGACACACGCCTCATAACGCCTTTGGACCAGTGCTGTTACTGTGTTTCTGTGGACTGGGGCACAACTTATAGAGCTGAAATAAATTAAAATATAATATTAGAGGTTCTTAAAAAAGAAGGTTTAATTAAATAAGGATGATAGGCATGCAGTTGTATTATCTCGCACAGTCATACACAATGGAAATTCAAACATGCTTTACTAAAGAAATAAAAAAGGAATTCAGCTTTTTAAAATGAATTACATTTTCCAACCTTATAAAAACAAATAGAACAATATCAAAAATTGTGTTGTTAATGAAAAAGCTGAAAAATGAATATTAGATATAAATAAGTTTTGCGTAATACTAATATAACTAATTACCATATGATGTAAATTTCCTAAACTGAATGAAATTCCAATAACTAACTAGAAGATGAAAAAAAAAAAAAAAAAGACAATAGACTAAACGGAAATTAATGAAATGAAAGCAAATTCTAAAAGAACACTAATTACTAAAGAGCGCTGGTTTGGTCTGACAGTTCAATAAAGCGCAGATCTGCAGGTGATTCTCGTCTGCCAAACAGCAGAAGCTCCCTGGCATCAATAACGCCTCCCTGGGAAGTTATAAGGGCCACTACGCTTCAGTAATAATTAACTGTTCATGTTTAATAATTAGGTTAGTTGTCCTGTGGGTTAGTACACTAATGAAATCATCACTCAGCAAACGAACCCAAAAGCGTGCAGCTCGGGTCGGGCTCTGATCGCTGCGCTTCTGATCTGTTGAGTAAATCTGAGCGCCTCTTGTAATGGGGTTCTGGCCCTCGTTTCAGACCGTGTTTTACGGCCAGGTCTGCCCGCTCTGAACCGGGCCGTAAATCCAAAGCTCCAGGAGAGACGAGCATGCTGAACACCAGAGAGACTCAGTATCATAACATTCACTGTAAGACTGGACATTCTCACCTCAGCTCACAAAACATGTGCTGAACTGAAAACATTATTTCTGAACGTTCAAAACTTCCTTTTTTCCTCAGTTGTACAAACATTCCATTTGATCATTTTGCAAACGTTACTGGAATGTAACATCTGAATGTCCTCTGAATGTTTTGAGACAAGCAGTAATCATACAAATTGTTTAATTTGTTTAAAAATCAAAGGCGGGTAAAAAGCACACAAATACTTCAGCTAAAATACTGTTTTTGTCTAAGTTAATACTTGTTCAAAACAATCACTTTTAGCAAAGTTTGTACTATTTTCTGCTATGCACTATTTTTTGTTCAATAAGTATACTGTCATTAAAATATGTTAATATAAAAATATATTTTGAAATACAGAAACAAAATCATTTTAAAAAGTAAGGATTCTGAAAGCATTGAAGGAGATCCAGTAATAATTGAATATAGATGTACAGTAGTAACAACAAATTATATTTTATTATAAGATATGATTAATATCATGTTTGTAAATATGATGGTTTCATTCTAAAAATGGTGATTATTATCTCTAATATGGACACCCAACATAATATATGATATTTACATCTGAATCTAATGTCATGTCAACAAATGGAAAAGTCAGAACCTCGTATTAATTATCATGTTAATTACTGTGCTTTTAGCCCCAAATACCATACTTTTACATATTCTTTCGTTATTTAAAAACCGAAAATCATTAAGAAGACATTTGTCTCAAAATATATGCATTTATTTTAGCAATCCTCATTTGCTGCTTAAATCTACAACATTAAAAAAAACTGTAATGGTCCCTGTGGGCTTCTACTGGTAATTGGTCACCTTCTATTATCTTCTATCTGGCTTGTTAAAACCACTAAATCCTAATGGAGCATGTCCATGTTCTTTAGTGGTTGTAATGGCTAAAAGTTAACGGTTTGTAATGGTATTTGTAGTGAAAACCATTAGAATCGTTGTTTATTTCGACCAGCTTTATCGAGTTCCTTAAATCCTTACTGCCTGCCGCTGGGGTGGTTTACGATCACTCAAATGAACGTTCATATCGGTTAAGAGGGTCGTAAATCATACTGGGTAAGCTGAGTAAAGGGGAGGCGCAGCCACAGTTAAACATAAACTTTCATCGTGCTCTGTCGAGAAACTTCTTTATTTCAGACGACTCGATCACGACCACATGGACCGAGAAAGCAAGCGTTTAACCCGAGATCTTTCTGAGAGCAGGGGAGATGCAGGATGGACAAAACAAAGAGAAAACCATGAGTGAATGACACAGTGAAAGGAAAAGAGTGGAGGTCTGTAGTCTGATCGCTACCTTGATACCAATGGGGATTTGTGTAGTCAGTATAAGCAAACAGAATAGAAATAGGAAACGGAAATCCAGGGCAAACCAAAGTAGAAGACAATTAGAAAGATATCTACCATATAATGCAGTTTGTTTACCATAGCGTGTCCAATGCCTGAGTGCTTTAGGAAAAAAACAAGGGAAGGGAAAGAAAATATATAGAATAATGACAAATCCTGAAGCCAATAAAGGTCTTTTGAAGAGCGGCGGTCTTAAACCGGCCTTCGCGCTCTCTTTTCCTAATGTGGTTTTTGTGCAAGAGAATCAAGATCCAAATCCAGAACTAAAGCAACAGAATCTCTCCATCGAAGGATTTGTCAAGCAAAACAAAAACATGACAACAGTATTGTTATTTTGGTTAGTACGTCAGTACGCAAGTTAATTTGGAAAACAAGGGATGGCCCGCATTCCGTGAATGACACGATGTTAGTCGCTTCAAAGGAACACAAACAGGTCAAAACCAAACACAAAATCCAAAATGAAACTGGAAGAACTTGAAGCTGTGGGGTTAGTAAGAAGACACAAGAGTTAGCGAAACCGTTCTCCACATGAAGAAGGGATATATGTGGGATAGATCGGGGGAGGGGCTGGTTGGAGTGGGAGGGGCTAGAAGCATTCGGATTGGCTAGTCCTGTGAGTGGGCGTGGCCTGTTAGCGGGTGGGGCTCTTTACAGGCCAATTGGGCCAGACTTGGGTTTCGGAGCAAAGTGAGAAATCGCTCGTCTCTGGCTGACGACTAAAAGGAGGCAAAAACACAACCGAGTTAAACAGTGAGACATCAACAACATCTTCAGGAACAAAACAGCTCATTAACAAAATGGGTTAAGAAGGAAACATGCGGTGCCGCCATCTCGGACCTGGAAGAAAAGACCGTTGTGATTACAAAACATCATCCAGACCTCATACAGATGCAGATTCTGATCCAGACCCGGCCTCAGACCCAAGCCTCCGCACTAGGGTGTGTATGACCTATGACCTCTGACCTCAGGCGCTGTGACCCAGAGGTTTCTGCTCGGAGGGAATACATTAAATCAGTTCTGAGTAGCAGTTAGCGGCGGTCTAGAGGAGGCTTCCCTGAGCGAAACAAGAACAAGACTGATATCTGATGTCCCACGCAGTGTTCAGAGCTCAGCGCTGAGATCCAGAAGATGAAGACTGTGATGTGTGTGATCACACTAAAAGACAGACTTTTGCAGCTTGAAACAAATTGCAGAATGGTGCAAAACACTCTTCATTTGATCAAATAAATAATAAATACACACTAGATACACTACCGGGTTCAGTATCTTTTTTGTTTTATTTTTTAATTAATAATCGAAGTGACAGTAAAGACATTTATAATGTACCAAAAGATGTGCTAGTCTTAAATAAATCATGCTGTGTTTTGAATTTTCTGTTCATCTGTGAATCCTGAAAAATAATAAAATCACAGTTTCCACAAACATATTGTGCAGCACAACTGTTTTCAGCATTGATGATAATCAGAAATTTTTCTTGAGCAGCAAATCAACATATTAAAACGATTTCTGAACGATCATGTGACACTTAAGACTGGAGTAAAAAAAAAAAGGATATAATGATGGGGCTGAAAATACAGTCTGGGCGCATTTCACAGGAAATACATTACAGTTTAACAGATATTCACATAGAAAACAGCTGTTTTACATTATAATAATATTTCACAATTTTAGTGTTTTTTCTGTATTTTTGATCAAATAAACGCAGCCCTGGTGAGCATAAGAGACTTATTTGAAAAAATTAAATTATTACTGATCGCAAACTTCTGGAAGGCAGTCAGTGAGATATACTAATAGGCCTATATGCATTAATAATATGTTTTGTTTATGAAATATGATTGTTATTATTAATTTTTTAAAATATTTACATAAAATACATAGTTGTGTGGATTTGTATTTGTTATAGTTATATATTTTTTTAGGCCGGATCTAAAAATGACCATCCACGTTTGGTCTTTAAAACACTTCCCTTCACGTGGAACTGAAGACAGATGTAACGACTCGAGCAGAGAATGCTGATTCTGTGTGGGCCGAAAAATAATTCAGTTTGATTGATTTGTAAAGAGCTTCTCATAACACATATTGTTCCAGAAACAGGTGACGGATGCAAGTGTTTATAGAGCCGCTGAGAAATATGAAAATGCATTTTCACAATCTGTGAATGTGACCTGCGCGTCTGTCATGAAACCAGGCTGATCGAGTGTTTGTGAGGAGAGAATGAGAGAACAAGAGCTGAATTTATCACACACACACACACACACACAACACTCTCCTTCTCTCACACAGCCACTCACACACACAACTCACTGCCACACACACATTCACCCTCTCTCACACACACTCCCACACACACTCACACACACACACATCAGACCACTCATGCATCTCAGTGCAGCACATACACACACACACACACACACACACTCACTCACGTGTTATCAGCCACACACCTCACGACCTCTCACAACTCTCTCAGCTACCCACGTCATCACAACCACACCACACACACACACACTCACTCAGCCACACTCACACACACACACACACACACACACACACAACACACACACACACACACTCACACACACACACACACACACACACACTCACTCACACTCACACACACACACACACTCACACACACTCTCTCACACACACACACACACACACACACACACACACACAAGACACTCTCTCACAGCACTCACTACACACACAACACCCCTCACAACACACACTCTCACATCTCACACCCACCCATAAAATCACTCCTCACTCTCACACACAGAAAAACACACACTCTCTCACACCTACACTGCCACAGCACACACACACACACTAGCACAACCATCTCATCTCCACACAACACACACACACTCTCCTGCACACACTCAACACACACTCACTCACACACACACACACACACACTCACACACACACACACACTCTCACACACACACACTCTCACACACACACACACACTCACCACACACACACACACATCTGGATTATCATAATGAAGCAGGTTTGGCTCTCATGAATATGCAGGACACACAGTGCATATTAAATGAGCTAAAACAACAACATACACAACAAACAGGACATGAATATGTATGAACAATGAACACACAAACATATCAGCACATCTCCATGTGAGAGATGAAGAGGCCTCTCAGTGGTTCTGGCTTTGTTCTGGTCTCGTATGATGACGATTAACATGCAATAAATTATATTTCAGTCAGAACATGTATCCTGGTCAACCAGCATTCAATCTCTCTGTATTTCTGACATCTTACTGGAAGAACTTGAAGTCAACGGCGTTGCTAGGTGACAAATTACACGAGACGAGAATGATGGGAAAACAGATCGAGCTGCTGAGGGACGGATGCCAGGGAGAGGCTGAGGAAAACTCCGCCTCCAATCATCACCTCAGCCAATCAGCACTAAGCACTCACACATTCTCAGCCAATCACTGCAGCCTGCTCCTGCAGTTCTCTGACTGTACTACGGCTATATTTCGAAAATCATTTTGAAAAACAAACAAAAACTAGTGTGCAGTGTGGATTTGACAGTATGTGCAATAACTGACTCATTTCTGATGGTCACCGAGTACTCTATTCTGAACTATCCTGAAACAAAGCAGAAAAGAATATAACTGCGTATAAAATTGATATCCGATTAGATTAGACAGTTTTAACATGAACAAAGTAATAAACTTAATTTAACATTTGTCATGCATAAATGAAAAGGTCAAATTTCTGCATTTTTCAAAATTGTAAAACAAACCTTCAGAATTTCACATTTATTTCAGTGTATTAAAACTGCCATTTATTTGTAGGTGAAATTTGTGAAAATTGTTAATGTAGTTTATTATTAACTAATTGCATTTATTTAATTTTATTAAAGGGGTCATATGATGCTATTTAAATGTTTCCTTTCTCTTTGGAGTGTTACAAGCTCTTGGTGCATAAAGAAGATCTGTAAAGTTGCAAAGATAAAGTCTCAAATCCAAAGAGATATTCTTTATAAAAGTTAAGAGTCAGCTACGCCTACGTAAAACGGCTCGTTCTAACATGTCCCCACGTCTATGTCACTATGTGGAAAGATTTGCATAACGCCGCCCAAATGTTCACACAAAGAAAGAAGGCGTAGCTTTTATTCTCGCTGTAGTATTGTTGCTGCAGCTATGTCGTGAAGACGCTGTGTGCTTCGGTGTGAAAGCGAAACTACTTTGTTTGGTCTTCCAAAAGAGGACACAACTAGAAATCAATGGTTAAGTTGTATGTACAACACTGTTTCAGAACACTTCAAACCAAATATTCAGACGTGTGCAGCACATCATATGGAGGACGAGGACTGTTTCCTGGAAGAGTAGACAACAATGCCGGCAGTTCTGACTCACAGACAGCAAGTAAGCCTTTATATATTTAAAAGGAGTTTGGTTTTAATGGTTTGTTCTCGTCGCTCCGGCCCCGGGACAGGGCATCACACAGTATGGTGAGGGGCCGTAAACTTTCCGTTAAACGCTGAGGTATTCGGCCAATCACAGTGCACTGGTTAGCTGGCCAATCAGAGCATACCTCGGTTTTCAGACCGATGAGCTTTGTAAAATTTACGCTTTTCAGAAAGGCGGGGAATAGAGGAGAAACAATAATACAGTATGTGGAAAATAATGTTTTTAAACCTTATAAACTGCATTAAACACATTTCATTACACCAAATAAGCAAAATATTGTTCTTTTTAGCAACATAATATGACCACTTTAAATAAATATATTTTCAAAGCATTGATAAATCTGTTCATTATGGAAAACAATTAAATCCATCAGTTAAAAAAGCATGAACATGGTAATATAGGTTTTCGCTGTTAGAAGCAGGGTTTTATCTGCCATTTTTATTTTATTTTAGTTATAAGTTATTAGTAATTTTGCTGTAAAGTTTATAGTTATATAGTTTGTATCATTTTTTTTCAATGTAGTTATGTTGCACAAACAAGTTAAATGGGAAATGTTCCTTTGGCAGCCGATATAGCTGAAATAAATAATTTATTTCAGTGAAATATTATTCTTAGGAGTTGTACTTTGACAACACACACACACCACCCACACACCACACACACACACACACACAATACACATACATACACACACACACACTGACACACACACACACACCACACACACACACCGACACACACAACACACCACACACACACACACACACACACACACACACACACACACACAACACATGACACACACACACACACACACACCCAACACACACACCACACACACACACACACCACACACAAAGCACGCACACACGCACTGACACACACACACACACACACCCACCTGACACAAACCACACACACGCCACATGCACTGACACACAACACACACACTGACACACACACACGCACTGACAACACACACGCACTGACACACACACACACACACACTCTGATCTGAAGTGCTGGTTTGT
>JADLZN010004126.1:744854-787354 GCA_018155175.1 Sinocyclocheilus anophthalmus
CTGCCGACTTCATTAGGTTGGAGTCAGTTTCAGACGGACAACTCTTCTCTGAACAGAACATTAAGTTAAGGTGCACATAATGAAGTCCTGAAGTAGGAGGCATGGGTCTGTATCAGTCTGGATCAGGTCTAACAAGAAAACACACACCGCTGCTCCCAGACCTGTCAGGAATCACACTGCAGTCATTGGGAAGCACTGTGGATCGCAGGCCATCGTTTACACAATGTTTCCAGCCAGTGATGTGCGATCAAGCCCTTTCCACAGTGATTCCCGACGTCCAGCACATCTGTTAGTGATCAATATCCATGCTTTAAAGAAGCGAGCGGTCAGTCTTACCTGTCGCAGGTTTCGCGTGACTTTAACATCGTGCCAAGCGTTGTCATTAAACTTCCCGTTCACCGGTTCCACGAGCGCCTCGAAGGCGCCGGAGCCCAGGTTGATGACGAGCCAGACGGCGCCGCTCTTCAGCGACAGGTTGACGTAGTCTGCAGATTTCCCGGTGTGAAGCATCAGACCGTTGCGCTGGAGCGTTCGGAAGGACAGCGTGATCTCATCCGTGCTGCTCTGGATGGGAGTCATGGACAGATCGTAACAGAAGAACTCGTTCCCCTTGAAGGTGGCCACCGATTCCTCTTTCCCTGCAGAGATGGAGAAAGAACATGAGCATTTTCACCAAATTTGACCCTGGACCACAAAACCAGTCATAAGGGTCCATTTTTTGACCCTTTGACCCATAGGTGCCGATCTCGAGCCCCTGAGCACCCACGGAAAAACACAAGATAGTCTCCATTCATTTTAACCAAAAAGCAATGAATTGCAGCTTGTACGACTTTATTCTCATTTTCATAGTTCAGTTGAGGCAGTTTTTGGCATTATTGAATGTCAAATATCAAGAGTGCATTACTGTAATATGAGAGGGCGCCAGCACGAATCTCTCGGCTTGCTCTCCCATACAGAGATCATGGCTCTGCGCTCCCGCAGATATGACAAGTGCGCCCTCAAACTCTGTCCTGTGTATGTGTGAATAAGTGCTTATTGTAAACAGGTATTTATTAAATCATTTTATTTAGTGAAACGCAACCCTCATAAAAAGAATGTGTGTAACATATTCACACTTCACAAGATACATTTTGTGTAGTAAATTCATCAAACGCACCATCCAGCGGAGTATACTCTAGAAAATAAAACCAAATACCCAGTATAATTAATTACTGAGTAATGAGAATGAAATATTTGAAAATATTTAATTTGTTGCGTATGTGTATGATAACTTAGCCCAGTTATTATTTAGTCGTGAAAATCTGGAATCTGAGGGTGCAAAAAAAATCTAAATATTGAGAAAATCATCTTTAAAGTTGTTCAAATGAAGTTATTACTAATAAAAAATTAAGTTTTGATATAATTACGGTAGGACATTACTAAATATCTTCATGGAACATGATCTTTACTTAATATCCTAATGATTTTTGGCATAAAAGAGAAATGTATAATTGTGACCCATACAATGTATTGTTGGCAATTGCTACAAATATACCCCAGCGATCTAAAACTGGGTCACAAATGATGGCACATCAACACTCTCTCTCCCTACACACTGTACAGTGGAGTTACTGCATCGCAGAAAAATCCTCCTATGCAAACGTTGGCGTGTTTGTCCGTTCACAGCAGAATGTGTTTAAATAAACTTTATTTATTCTAAGAGGGTTTGTGTCAAGTAAATGAAAGCACTTAAACTCCCACATTGCTTTGTGGATTCAATACAATTCATATTCACGGTCATACTTTATATTAGGTGGCCTTAACTGTATGTACTTACTTCAAAAAATATGTACTTACTGTGTTCATATTGTATTGCAAAACACTTTTGCTGCTATTGAGCTGGGATACGGGTCAGGTTAGGGACAGGTTTGGTGGTATGGGTAGGTGTAAGGGATGGGTCAACAGTGTAACTATAAATGTAATCACAGAAATTAATTACAGATGTAATTACATACAGGTATTTTTAAAAATATAAGTACAACGTAAAAACATGTATGTACACAATAAGTGCACTCAGGGATTGAAATTAACTTTTTTACTCTCCAGCCAATTTGGCTACTAAATGTTTAAGTTAGCAGCCATTCATAACGTCTACCAGCCAAAAAAAAAAAAAAAAAAACAGTTGATGGCTGTCAACCTGGACGGACAAAGGACTGTTGAAAACTCATTTTGTGTCAGTAATATGGGTGTGCGATATTGACAAAAAATAATATCTCAATATTTTCTGGGATAATAGATAACGATAATTAGATGATATTTTGGTGAGTGTGTTATTGTGCTGATATCTTAAGGATACCGTGGACAGCTGACTCCTAAAGTTTTTGATATTCTCCATATTCTGTGCGCTGGTCAGTTCACAGCAGTGACAGAAATTAATCTTTTCCAATAAATTTAAATTGATTTTTACCTTTATGGGCATTTTTACCTTTATAAAGCCATTTTTTCCTAAAAGTGTACATCATCTTTTGAGTCAAACTCTTACATTTAATCAGTCAATTAGAATAAAAACACATTTGGGCTGTTACCAAACAAATTAAATCAGTATCAATAAAATTCACCTTTGCAGAAGGTCCAGATGAATGGCATTTAGATGTATTCACACATGAATGCATTTAACCTGCAGTGACAAATGCATAAATAATGTTTTGATATTTTAAACATGAAATGTTGAATACTGATATTTGAAATTATTAAAAAAATGAAAAGATACTTTAAATGTGAAATTAAAACCGCCAGTAGGTGGCAGCAAGTCACTGTTAATAAGTGAGTCATTGCGATTGAACCGAATCATTTAAACGGTTGATTCATTCAGGAATGAGAAGCAGAACAGTTCTGTGGCTGTGTTTGGAATGTTTTTTGTTAGCGAAATAGCACAGAAATAGCACAAAAACAGGCAATATGGTGTCTAAAACGTAAGTATCTTTATATTAACTTTTTGTTTATTGAACTGTTGTATAAAATCAATATCACATTTGTAACCATGCTGATTTTTTTTTTTAAACGGCACTCTTCGTGTGATATTGGTTAACTATATGAATTGATATAAATACATTTTCTGCCCCCTTATCTTTAATTATGGGATCATTCTTAATGCATATTAATAGACATGAATCATGAAGTGAAAGAACGCATTCTAAATGCACACACGCACTAAGTTAGTCTAACCAGACTTCATCACGTCACGTATACGTGCCTCTGTAGGTGTGTTTAGTTTGGTTTCTGCAATATACTCGATAATGTCATGATGTCTCACGAGTTCAGTATTGGAGCTAAACCTGCGCAGATTTGGCTTGCATGAACTTCCACAAGAAATTAATGAGTGAACATAACTTATGTAAAGTAACCCGCCAAATTGGCTAGTGATTTGACAGCGTTACTCGCCACAGCTGAATTTCAAACCCTGAGTGCACTGTACCAAATTATCAATTGAAATGTAAGTGCATAGTAGTTAAGGCCACCTAATATAAAGTGGGACCATATTCACAATTTAGCTAGATTTTTTATTGGTTTTGCAGTAATTTGTTCTAACCGTGCTGAATACTTGCGAGAGTAAGGCTCAGAGCGAAACCGCACCGACCGCAGACGATCTCTAGGGAGACGCGCTCTTCTCCAGAATAAACGGGTTTTCTTAAGTTTCCGCTGCTGTATTTTTCATGACTCGACAACATTTCAGGACACGTCATGTTTGGCTTCAGAAAGATGGGAATCCCGTATCCATGAGTGCTTTCTGCAAATCTAGCAATCCTCATGAGAAGAGCAGATGAACCGAAGTCTGCAGCAGAAAGCTCTGAGAAACAGCATGTACATTTATTCATTTCCAGAAGCTTTCATCTGGACTGACTTACATCACGCTTTCCCACAGGTTCGTTCCTCCCGGAGAAACCCAGGGTCAGGCGCTGCGCTCAAGGGCGCAAAACAGTGTTTCAGACGAATTTAAAGAGTTCAAACCTACAACCTTTTGGAAATCAGCCCAGATATTTAACCACTAAACCAGAGCAGCGCATTAATGTTTTAATGTTTGGCTTAATTCAGGTTCAGCTCTTCTGAGGCTTCGTAAAAGCTTACTGAATTGTGTTCTGAGAATCGTGCAAATATTTGAATGCTTCAGTGATTTGTTTCAGTTTTCTTAAATAATTTGCCCAGGAATGCCACACAAACACACACACACAGACACACACACACACACACAGACACACACACACACACACACACACACACACACACACACACACACATAACAACACGCACGCGCACGCGCACGACACCGCAACACAACACAACACAGCACAGCACAACACAACACAACACAACACACACACACACAACACACACACACACACACACACACACACACACACACACACACACACACACACACAAAAACACACACAACTCACTCGGCGTACACACACACACACACACACCAACAACCCCCCAAACAACCTCACAGCAATTCTCACACTCAGCACAGAACACAAGACCCAACACAGGGACACAGACACAATACCCTCGCGCACACAACACACACACACCACACTCACACTCACACACACACACACACAACACACACATACACACACACACAAAAACACACACACAAACAAACACACACACTCTCTCACACACACAGACACACACACACACAGACACAGACACACATACACTCGCGCACACACACACACACACACACACCACACTCACACACACACACACACACACACTCTCTCTCACACACACACACACACACACAAACACCCTCACACATTCTCACACTCAGACACAGACACACACACACACAGACACAGACACACATACCGCCACACGCACACACACACTCACCACCACACACACTCACACTCACACACACATACACTCGCGCACACACACACACACTCACACTCTCTCTCTCACACACACACACATATGAATAATACCAATTAAACTGGGAACAGCACGTATACTGCACATATAAAAACAGCAATTACAGAGTCTGTGGCTTTATGTATGTTGTTTGTTTAGCACTATTTGTTTTTCCTGGGCGCAGCTAAAATACAGATGCTTGGTAAAAAACAAACGTACAATTATTTGTCATGTCAGTAAAGCACATTCAGACTGAAATTCAATGTGCATGTAAACATCAGTGTTTGTGCGAAATAAGGAATTTTGCCAAATATTTTGATGAAAATGTAAATTCAGGAAGTGTAAATGAAATCTCAGCCGTATATGGAGTATATACACTGTATATATATAACACAGACTGATGCCGTCGCTAGCACTTCTCTGCTAAAGCCTCCTGTCTGTCTGTCGCTCTGAAGCTCTGCCTGTGTGTCCTACAGCTTCGACCTCTGCTAGTCTTCCTCTTAAAAGCCCACAGATGACCTTCATTCTGCTGCAGACACACATGGTTGGAATTCTCATTCAGAACTGATCTGAAAACCAGAACCTTCTTTCTGTATTTTCCGTCTCCCTGCCTTCAGATGCAGCTGAAATCAGCTAAAACAATCGGTAATTCTTCACTTCTAACACGATAAACACAAACCATCGACAGTCACAACAGCTCCAAACTAAAACCTCCGTCTGTCCTTTATAATCACTGGAACACAGTCTGGCAAGGCGAGTTTATTTATATAGCACATTTCATACACAATGGTAATTCAAACTGCTTTACATAAAAGGAAGTAAAATAATCATAAAAAATAATCACAACAATAAAACAAGGAATTTTAAAACTTTGAAAATGATTTAAAAATTGATTTAAAATGAATTTAAAACAGTTAAAAATAGGAAATGATGATATATAAAATACAGTGCAATCAGTTGGGATGTGGCACAGTGCTCATTCAGTAAATGCACAGCTAAACAGATGAGTTTTGTGTCTAGATTTAAATGTGGCTAATGTTTTTGCACATCTGATCTCTTCTGGAAGCTGATTCCAACTGAGGGTGACATAATAACTAAAAGCGGTGAACACAGCAGTGAGATTATCTCAAACTGCAGCGCAGACGCTACAGAAGTCAAATCTGAATCTCTGATTCACACACACACACACAAAAACGCGATCAAACACACACACACACACACACACACAAACAGACACAGACACAAACACACACAAACACACACAACCACAAACACACACCACCTCTCTCTCTCAAACACACACACACACACACACTCACACACACACACAGTCACTCACACACACACACACACACACACACACTCACACACACACACACACACACACAAACACACACACACACACACACTCTCACACACACACACACACACACACACTCACACACACACACACTCTCTCTCTCAAACACACACACACACACACACTCTCAAACACACACACACACAGACACACAGACACACTCACACACACTCACACACACCTGAGAGACACGCTGATGCATTTAAATGACAGCGTTTCTTTCTTTAAGAAGGAGAGAGTGAAAACTGCTGCTGACAGCTTGATTGATCGGTGTTTCAGCGTTTTGAGAAAACTCATAAAATGCTCCATATCTCTCTTTCATTCTCTTTCAGTGCAAGACAAATCATCTCTCTTTCTGTTGTGCCTCTGAAAACGACAATCTTCTATAACTTTATCTCTGTTGCACATATATATGTGTCCTCTATTTGTGTACATACATACAAGCACACAGTACATCTGTTTTGCTCAAATCAAACAATGTGTGTTTATATATACGGCTGCCAATTATTATGGGGAAAAAATGCATTAGAACGATTAGCACCCCGTCCAGACCTGTCCGTCATCTTACACTGATGCAGTAGCTGATGAACATGATACAGCCTATTAGTTTCATGAGCCTGAAATTCAAGATATGAGAGCACACACACACACACACACACACACACACACACACACACACACACACCACATCACACCAGCAAAAGTGCAGTTTCTCCCAATATCTGCACCACTGAAAATGTGATATTGATTTATACAACAGCTTATTAAACAAGAAGTGAAGAACGTGTTTAGACACATACTGTCAGTATTGTCAGTTTACTCAATTTCACCAATGAAAAGAGTACGCTTCCAAAACTGTATAAACAGTCAGGTGTCTGTAATCTGCTGCATTCTTTTCTGTGCACAAATTTTTGCACAGTTCTTGTAATGTTCCTCAGCACTTAAGGCAAATCTAACTTTTGCAAACTCATATCAAAGCTCTGAATATGTGGTCACACAAGCATGATGAACACAGATCAGCTAAACATGCTCGAGCTGAGACACATCACGACCTTCTGACACCGAGATCATATTCCTAATGCGTCTGTGTTCTAAACATCCAGAAAACAAGATCATTTCCTCCAGAGAAACAAGACTGTACGAGATAATGAGTCATGAGCTGAATTTAGATCATTAGTCTCAATCTATTGGTGAAGAGTGTGTAAATCTAACATTTAGAAACGGAATAATTTACTGATGTGAAGCAAAGCTGCACAAAATAATAAGCCTTTTTTGTTCTGTATGTTGAATATGTCTAGTGGCGAATATTTCTTTCTTGTTTCAAGTGTAAATCTAGCAAAATAAAAAAACAAAACAAAAAAAACTATTAGTAAACTAGGAATGGGGTAAAAACTGAATGAAAAACTTATTTCAAGGTGTGTTCTCTAGAAGCAGGTCTCATGTGATGCTTTACTGCTTCGTAAGCACTGTATGTTGTTTTTAAGACATTTTTACTGGAATAAGAGCCAAAGACCCTGATGAAGACACATCATGTGCTCTTCTCTTTCTGTTTCATCTCTCGGTGGTTTTGACAGAGTGTGGTGTGGATGTGAGTGTGTTCTGGGTGGTGTGTGTGTGTGTGTGTGTGTGTGTGTGTGTGTGCGTGGTGGGTCAAGTCATGCGTGTGTGTGGGGGTGTGCGTGTTGTGCTTTGGTTCATGCAGCCTCTCGTTGAGGGTCAAGCTCTTCACATGCGCTGCTCGCTCTCTGAGGGAGGGTTTAATTGCTTGTTGCCACGGTAACGCTGCGTTCTGCTCCGCCTCCTCGTGTCACAAATGCACCTGCTTCATTTTCTCTTTTCTTCATTTCTCCATTCCCACGTTTCATCTTTCGTTCCCTCTGTGCATGTTTGTATCTTTGTCTTTCATTTTAATGAGATGAGCTCATTAAAATGTCGTCAGTGTCATATGTCTTTCAGAATACATCATGTGACACGTTTTACTCAGTGTGTGTTTGTGTGTGTTTGTGGGTGTGTGTGTGAGTGAGTGAGAGAGTGAGAGAGTGTGCGAGTGTGAGTGTGAGTGCGTGTGTGTGAGAGAGAGAGTGTGTGAGAGAGGGTGTGTGTGAGTGCGTGAGAGAGTTTGTGTGTGTGTGTGTGTGTGTGTGAGAGAGAGTGGGGTGAGCGCGAGTGTGAGTGTGTGTGTGTGAGAGTGTGTGTGTGAGTGCGTGAGAGAGTGAGAGAGTGTGTGTGTGTGTGTGTGTGTGGTGTGTGTGAAAGTTGATTGTTGTGTGTGTGTGTTGTGTGTAGTAAGAAAGTAAAGGTTATTTATATAGCACCTTTCACAGACAGAGTTACAAAGTGCTTTACAATGATATCAGTAAAACAAGTCAAACATACATGCAATCAAATATACAATAAAACATCAAATCAAAACTAATTAGATACCAAATATCGCAGAAATTTAATAGCAGCCTTAATTAAAAAGCTTGTCCAAAGAGGTGTGTCTTTAGGTGTCTTTTAAAAGACTCTACAGAACCCAGAGTTCTCAGTGTTAGAGGGATAGAGCTCCAGAGCCTCGGAGCCACAGCACAGAAAGCACGATCACCTTTTGTTTTAAGACGTGCTCTAGGAATATTTAAAAGGACCAGGTCAGAAGACCTTAAGGACCGACCAGGAGAGTGTGCAAGTAATAAATCCTGAATACAGGAGGGTGCCTGACCATGCAAGGCTCTTTAAGTAGTAACTAAAATTTTAAACTGCACTCTAAAAGCAATAGGAAGCCAATGAAGGTCCTTAAGTACAGGAGTAATGTGGAACCTTTTGCTGGAACTAGTCAAAAGCCTTGCAGCTGCATTCTGTACAACTTGTAGCCGCGCCATAGTAGATTTGTTCAAACATGTATACAGAACATTGCAATAATCCTATCATGATTACATAAAGGCATGAAGAAGCATCTCCATCTCTTTTTTTGAGACCAAAGACCTAATCTGAGCAATGTTCCTGAGATGGAAAAAAACATGAACGAACTACAGACCTTACATGACTGTTAAAACATATAGCTCAGTCAAACATGACACACAGGTTTCTTATGTCACTGCGGTCAGAGAATGCTAAAACCCCCATAGCCTGCTTAATCTTAGGAGTAATATTGTCAGGGGCAAAGATCATCATCTCAGATTTATCGTTATTAAGTTGTAGAAAATTGTCTGCCATCCATTTGTTAATGGAGACTAGACAGTTCTGCAGAACAGACAGTTTATCTAGACTATCAGGACCAAACGAAATATATAACTGAATGGCATAGGCATAGCAATGATAAGATATTATTTAAAAACTGTTAATAATCTTGCCAAGAGGAAGCATATACAGGGTAAACAGCAGAGGGCCGAGCACAGAGCCTTGTGGCACACCACAGGTCAAAGGAACAGAATCGGACATATAAGATCCTATAGACACAGAAAAACTCCTGTCATACAGATAGGAGGATAACCAATCCAAAGCCGACCCAGAAATGCCCACTAGGGAATACAATCTATTAATCAAAGTGCAGTGATCAACAGTGTCAAATGCTGTACTGAGATCTAACAGAAACAACACAGAACAATCACCTGCATCAGCAGCCATCAAAATGTAATTTGAGACCCTAAGTAAGGCAGCTTCAGTAGAATGGATTTTACGAAAGCCAGATTGATATTTATCATAAATATTGTGGGCCTCCAAAACAGTATTTAACTGCATTGCCACAAACTTTTCCTATATTTTAGAAATCAAAGGCAATTTAGGAAAGTTGTTCAAAGATGTTGAATCAAGATTACTCTTTTTCAAGAGAGGCTGAACAACAGCATGTTTAAAACACCTAGGGACCTGGCCCAAATTTAGAGAAAGGTTTATAATTTAAATCAATCACGGGCCAATAGATGTAATGGATTTCATAACCAGAGATGTAGGCAAAATATCTACAGGGCTTAGGTTTCATCGTACTCACTAGCTTAATGATATCATTTAGGGAAATTGGGCAAAAGGAGTCCAAAATTGAAAATCTTTGTGAGGTAACTGTAAGAGGACTTGGTGATGGTACAATGCTAGACCTAACAGCCATAACCTTGCCCACAAAATGAGATTAAAAAATGGTTACAGTCATCATTAGAAAACACAGGTACAGGTAATGTAACAGGAGAAACAATGCTGTTAATAGTCTGAAACAGAGTTTTAGGATTCCTTTTGCAGGCATATATCAACTTCTTAAAATAAGATGCTCTAGCATCCTTAATCATCTCATTCAAATCTGACAGGAGCTCTTTAAGATGCAGGCGGTGAACTTGGAGCTGAGTAGCTTTCCACAAACACTCAGTCTTCCGACAAATATGCCTGAAACTGCGGATGGCATCATTTATCCACAGAGATATATTGACAACGGGGATTTGCCTAGTCTTAAGAGAAGTCACTCTATCCAGTAGCAAAGTACAATGATCATTAAACGACTGTACAATATTGTCAATGTCATTTGAAATAAGAAACGAGCTTGAGTCAAAAGCGGTTGAGAAATTCTCAACAGCAAATTGGCTGATCATGCGAGAGCAGGGCACCCGCTTAACTGGCAGTGGATCCTCATTACAAGCAAGATCAAATAAAACACATTTGTGATCGCTAGCATATACATCTTCAATGAAAACAGCGCCAATGTTTAAACCATGAGAGAAAACTAAATCGAGCGTATGCCCCTTGTTGACATGTTGAATAAAATTAAAAGATTCCATTATGTTTAAAAATTCAGAAGCAGTATTGCAGGCAACATCATCCATGTGAATATTAAAATCACCAACAATAATCACTCTGTTCAACTTAATAATGGATGATAGAAAGTCAGTAAAATCCCTTAGAAATGGGGCCACTGGACCAGGCGGCCAATAAAGTAAAATATAATAAAAAGAGTGTGATCGACCAACCTTAGTCATCTGTAGTTCAAATGAAGAGTACATATCAGCGCTCATTGAATGGCAAATAAAATTATTTTTTAAAAACCACAGCAAGTCCTCCACCACGGCCCATGAGCCTTGACGTACTGATAAATGAACAATCCACAGGACAGAGCTCAATCAAATGGCAGTACTCCATACTTTATTGCCATGTCTCCGTCAGCAACATAAAGTCCAGGTTTTTAGAAGTAAATAATTCACTGAGCAGAAATGACTTTTTTTGATTGAACGGGCATTTATCAATGCCATCTTGAGCGGTGCAAATCCAACACCTGAAGCAGAGGCGGAGGCTCGCGGCAGCGACCTCAGGTGCTCAGCGCACAGTCCACGACCAATGGCAAAGTTTCTCCGGGGCAGCGGAACCAAAGCCCTGGAGACATCCGGAAAAACGGAGCGAAGACACGACGCAATAATCCAATCATGATTACATAAAGGCATGAACAAGAGTCTGGAACCAACATAACAATGCCCCAACTTTAGGAGTCTCTTAGAAAGCACCTGCCTCCCTGCCCTTTTCCCTCTCCTTCTCTGTCGCTTCTTTGTGCGTCCCATTAGGCCTTCTCCATCTCGCATACAGGCAGCAGGTGCAGACGGACATATGTACGGGGCTGAAAATGCACCTGAGCCGCTCCAGGTACAAATGTCACCGCACTCGTCCATAGAGGATCGGATCAACAGCATTGCAGTAGACACAACATTTGTGGAAAAACTTAACAGTATAGCGCAAAAAACATATAAAACACACATAAATCACACGCTCACCTGCAGTCAATTACACACACTATTTAACACACACTTAGATCCCTTTCTGGTCGCCGAGTATTGTCTGCGTAAAGTGCTATCTCCTAGTTATAGCACTTTACGGAGCCAGCTTATTGTCAGAGTTTTGTCTAGTTCCTAGTTCCTTGCTTTAGTCCAATCTAGTTACTTCTAGTTTGTTCCTGATAGCCTGCCCAGCCTGGATTTCTCTCTAGTCTCATCGTTTGGACTCTGTTTGTACCGCACCTGGATTATCGCCTATCTGTGGATTATTCGCTTGCCTCTTTCCTTGGATTACGTTCGCCATCGATTGACCCCCGCCTGTTTACTTGAGTACTCTTCCGTCTCGCGGTCCTAGATTAAATAAACTTTCCTCCTATATGGATTTGGCTTTTAAAAATATTAGGCCTGGGACACACTAGACGATTTTCAAATCTTAAACGATTTTAAAACCATGGGAAACCACAGACATGAAGACAGTTCAACCGATTTTTAGCCTTACAATCCTCTGAACGCACACACTAGATGATTCGACCAGACCCCGAGACCACACACTTGTAGATTGTAGGAACAATTTCACAGTGACACATGATCTCACGGACTCTCGCAAGATCAAATGTGACTAGAGAAAAAAACAAATAGAGGACAATCAACGTTGTCAGCTGGCTCTCCTGGCGAGCGTAAACAAGTAAAAAATAATATGGGTGATGTTCTCTGCGTTCATGGCATGTTTATGGTGACAAGCCGTGAATCGAGCCACACCTCCCGATCGTTAGGGGGTGCAAATCGGGCTTAAAATTGGCCTTAAAATCATCTAGTGTGCGGCCAGCCTTAGGCTGGGAATGGCTAAATCTACCCTAAAAGCCTACGATTCAGCTTGGTCTTACTTCACTCTTTTCTGTGCTGCTTATACCTCTTTGTCCAATAAATATAGATGTTGTCTGCACATACATATTACACTGTTTTGAATCTTGCAAGCACTATCCTTTATCTATCATTTATCTATTAAAGCTTCTCTAGCAGGTATTCAGTTTCACCTACGTTGTAGGGACCCAAATATGCCCAGTCTTTTAACCCATTCCTCCATTCGTCTCCTCCTTCAAGGTATTCTTAAAACCTCACCAGATAAACACCTTCCTCTCACTCTGCCTCTTTTACATAAACTATAACATCGTCTAAGACTTGGGGTTTTTGGCTCTTATACTGATCTGCTATTAGAAACTGCCTTCCTCACTACCTTTTATGGATTTCTGAAATGCGGGGAATTCACTTGTAATACACTTTCGTTTAATCCAGCCAGTGATCTCACTATATCTGATATCACTATGGACTATACATATTTTACTTTAAACCTTAAGCATTCTTAGGCTGACCAATTTCATTGAGGAACTCCAATCATTATATCTAGTATTCATTCTGTTTTCTGCCCTTTTTCATCCATGTTTCATTTCCTGAAATCCCGCTGCCATGCCACGCCTGATGATCCCCTATTCCTCACTGCTGACGGCCTTCCTATGACTAGATGCTGGTTTATAAAAAAACTGAAACTGCTGTGCCAACTCTGCGGTCTCAACCCTGAAGGAACCCTACACGCCTCACTCCTTCAGGATTGGTGCAGCTACTATTGCAGCTCCGAAAGTGCCTTCTGCTACTCTGAAAAAAATAGGCCAGTGGTCCTCATCAGCCTACAAACGTTATATTAGTCCTAACTCTAAAGACGTTCTAAACGCCCAAAACCTGATGAGCTCTTGAATTTCTAATCTATTGCAGGTGCTGTGTTTTGACTGAGGAGGGGGTTTTCTTCTTTACCATGCATTGTCAGTGTCAACAACTATCGTGGTCCATTAAACAATTATTGCATCGAAACTCATGTTCTTAAGCTTGCGCTATGCGTCCGCTTCTTAGATTAAGCCGGTCGGCAGGGTAGCCAAGGCTAACATTTTCAGGTCTTTCAGAGTAAGCCGGTCGGAATGGTAGCCAAGACACACATTTTGGTAGGTCAATAGATTAAGCCATATGGCATGGTAGCCCAGCACACATAATTATTGATCACTAGAGTAAGCCGGTCGGTCAGCACGGTAGCCGGGGCACACATAGCTTGTACACCTGGGTACCATAGCTCTACGGAGCAGCAAAGAAACTATACACATGTTTTGACGGCAGATCCGCAATTAAGGTCTAAGGACTGCGTCAGTCACAGCCTATCTGCTATGTTGGGGGAGTCTTGTGCTGCCTGGTAGCAGCTTAAGTTTCCTTCTCTCTGTTTACTGTGGTCTAGCAGAGCAGTTGTGTTCTGCCTGCAGCCACAGCAGCAGCAGCGTAGCAGATCTAGTCCACCAAAACCAAACTTAATTACATATATATTCATATTCTAATAAATGTGTTTTTATCTCCGAGAGCTGTCATGACTGAAAAGAGGTAATTTGTACTTTTTTCCTCACAAATGCGAGTTAATAAATTTACATTTTATATATCGCAATTCTGAGTTTATATATTGCAATACTGAGTTTATATATCGCAATTCTGAGTTTATATATCACAATTCTGAGTTTATATATTGCAATTATGAGTTTATATATTGCAATTATGAGTTTATATATCACAATTCTGAGTTTAAATATCGCAATTCTGACTTTATGTATCATAATACTGAGGTTATATCTCACAATTCTGATTTTATATATCACGATACTGTTTATATCTCACAATTCTGATTTTATATACAGTGATGTATAGTAACAAAGTACAAATACTTCATTACTGTACTTAAGTACAGTTTTGGGTAAATGTTCTTTACTCAAGGATAAATATTTTATTGAATTTTATTTTTTTTTTAAAGATAATTTCACTCTGATACATTACTCGAGAGCCTTTCGCTACATTTGCAACCATCTTTTGATTCAATTAGGTTCCTTTCAATTTGTCAAACTGGTTCAAGAAGGAGTGCAAGTGATTCGTTTCACAAATCATGAATCTGAATAAGATTCTAGAAGCACCAGCATGCCAAGCAGCATAACGGATCTAAATTGAAGACCCTATTTATGAAATGAGCTTCTATTAAAAAAAACAAAAAAACAGAGTCTATAGCTTATAATAGCTTTTCAAAAAAATACATTTCCAAAACACCCACAAACATGTTTATACATCAGTAATTTTATGTGACGTCATAGTGTGTTTGTGAGCACACACAGTTGATGATGTGTGTTAGCGTGAGCTAATGGACTCAATGAAACATGGCCAGTAATGCAATCTCTCCCGGTGAAGTGTGTTTAAGTGCCGGCGTCTGCTGAAGAGTAGTGTGTGTGTTTGAGAGATGGTTACGTCTCTGAGCTCCGCTGGACACGACGACCATCTGCTGTTTGTTCAACAACTAAGACAGCTTTTCAATTTTACCCCTCAGTGAGCAAAACTGCCGCACACCGAAGACTAATATGACACTGCTGCTGTGCGTGCCTTTATGCACATATGTGTGTGTGTGTTTGTGTGTGTGTGTGTGACTGTTACAGTAAAATACACATAACACCCTGTGATAACCCTTCATCAGTCCAGATCTCCATTGAGCCTCAGAGAAACTTCAAGTGTCCTCAAGTGAAAATGACGACACAACTGCTAGTTACAAATACAGCAGAGTCAACCAAACAGAACCTAAATGGATCTTCTCAAATAACCAGGGGTTATGACCATAATACCTTGCAACGAAATGCTTCAGTAACTCAAAGAGTCGCTTGGTTTGTACCTGAATGAATCATGATGAATTTGGAACCACATCTTTCTATGGCAGGAATAGTCACTTGTTTTGTTTTGAAAGAATCAGCTCTGTGAACAATTCAAATGACTCATTGACCAGGACTGGAACTAACGTGTAATAGTTGTCCTTCTGGTTTATTGTAATTATTGATGACGATTGATACCAGAAAGCGATCTATGCAGACGAGTAATCATAGCGTAAGCAGTAAAATCATCTAACACACAAAAAAAAAAAACCGTTGTCAATCTGCGAAAGCAAATGTCCAAGAGGGACACAGATGACGGACAGAGACGTCTAATTCTATGCCACTTTCCACGTTCATTGCAGGAAACTGTACATCGTTCGGAATATTAAATGCTTATGAATCAAAAATAATTCCACCTCTTAAAGGGACAGTTCACCCAAAAATCATTCACGCTCCCTCATGACTTTCTTTCTCTGTACAACAAAAGAAGATATTGTGCTAGTTACTGTTTTAATACAATAAAAATGAACATGGACTGAAGCTTTTCAGTACTTGTCTTTTGAATATCTAGATATTGTGCTGAAAGGTGCTCCATGCATTCTGTACATCATTATTTACATGCCTCCAGTTTTGCGATTGCGGGGATTTTAATATCCATGATCATGCAGAAATCTAAATTGACCAATATAAAGTCTATAACTATTTTAAACACTGCTTTGGTGACCTGATTCAGCATGTGCATGAACCCACACACAGTCGAGGACACACTCTAGATTTACTCATCAGTGGGGTCTGAACATTTCATCCATTGTTATTAAGGACGTAGGACTATCTGATCACTTCTGTGTTTTCTTTGATATATTGATCTCTGCTACCAATGAATCTAGATCTGTCTCTGTCAAGTGATGTATTAACGAGAACACTAGTGTGCTATTTATGAAGGCTATATCTTTAAGACCAAGCACTTCTGCAGACTCTGATGATCTTCTCCTTGATTCCTTTAACTAAAAACAGAAGTCAGACACTGATGTGATATGCTCAGACAAAAGTCCAGTAAGAATGTCTGGCAGACAGAATCAGTGGGAGGGCAAATCAAACAGCGTTCAGAGGTATGAAAAGGACCAAGCAGAAAAGGGGCTGAGAGTATGTGGCGGAAGACGAAACTTGACAAATTCATCTTATAGCATATATAAAGACAGCCTTGTACTTCAAGGTTGGAATTGGCAAAGCTAGACAGCATTCTTCTCAAAACTTATAACCAGTACTTTTAAACAACACTAGCACTCTTTTGCTACTGGAGAAGAAGAGACTGACAAACCCCCCAAAATCAGATTGCCCAGGTGAAATGCTCTCCGCAGAAATGCAATGACGTTGCTTCCTCTTTTCTGAGAAAGATCAAATAATATCAGGAAGCAAGTAAGCACATCCCAAGTTATGCAGAGGTCAAGACAGATTCGAACGAAATATCAAAAAGTATGTCTATGTCTATTTTTGAAGCAATTGATTGAAAAATTTTGG
Source organism: Sinocyclocheilus anophthalmus (assembly GCA_018155175.1). Taxonomy (NCBI): domain Eukaryota; kingdom Metazoa; phylum Chordata; class Actinopteri; order Cypriniformes; family Cyprinidae; genus Sinocyclocheilus; species Sinocyclocheilus anophthalmus. Next base: position 762,059 of record JADLZN010004126.1, read on the forward strand.
AAGAAATAGTACAGCACCTTACATCGTCAACATGCTATCTTGACACACCTCCCACATATTTTTTCAAAAGGGTGCAACTGTTTGGAAGCAGATCTCTTAGAAGTGGTGAACGCCTCACTTCTTTCTGGTACTTTTCCAAACTCCCTGAAAACTGCAGTTGTTAAACCCTTTCTGAAAAAGAGCAATCTTGATAACAATATTTTGAGCAATTATAGACCAATATCAAACCTTCCTTTTATAGGAAAGGTTATTGAAAAGGTAGTCTTTAATCAACTGAACAAATACTTAAACTCAAATGGACACCTGGACAATTTTCAATCTGGTTGGCAGGACCCACAGAACACGCAAGGAGGGACAGCGCTCATTAAGATAATAAATGATATTCGCTTAACTTCTGAATCTGGCAAAATATCAGTGCTGGTACTAGCTAGCTCTCCTCCCCCGAGTGCGTGCGTGTGTTACTGTTTCGAATATAAAATACTACTAGCGAGCAATGGAAACTGGTGGACGGCTTTTACTGGCATGGTAATTAGGTGGTTCATGTAATACTTAGCAGCGGCAGCAAGGAGGTTATTATGTGTGCGTATAGTGAGAGCATAACGAGAATTACTTTGTGGCGTCATGAAGGCGTCAGCGTCCCACACAAAAAAAGCGGGGGGGTCTCAATTTTTGCATCCCGGCTGTTTTAGGCCTGTAGCATGCACGTTAAGTCAGATAACAATTACAATTGGGACACGAACCAAACTTGCCTAGTCACAGGGCTAGTGCAGTACTGACGCACCGAAGCTTGACTCGCATTATACGCCAGACAAATGAGTCTACAGCCCATTGACCCCTGTGCGCAAGGCATGTGAGAAATTAACAGTTGGATGTGCGAGAATTTTCTTCAGTTAAACAAAGAAAAAACCAATTTCATTGCATTTGGAAACAAAGATGAAGGTCTCAAGGTGATTGCATACCTTGACTCTAGGGGTCTAACCACTAAAAATCAAGTCAGGAATCTTGGTTTGATTCTGGAGACAGACCTTAGTTTCAGTAGTCATGTCAAAGCTGTAACTGAATCAGCATACTATCATCTAAAAAACAATGCAAGAATTAGATGTTTTGTTTCCAATCAAGACTTGGAGAAACTTGTTCATGCCTTTATCACCAGCAGTGTGGACTATTGTAATGGTCTCCTCACGGGCCTTCCCAAGAAGACCACCATAAGACAGCTGCCAAGATCATCCAGACGTGCTGCCAGGATTTGACTAGGAACCAGAAAATTTTTCTGAGCGATCACCACCGAGGTCCTCAGGTACCTTACACATGGCTTCAACGTTAACTTAGGATTGATTTTGACAAAGTATTTTTACTCGTTATAAAGCACGCTCAGGATGGATCCTAAAGATTATAGAAGATATGCTCACTGAATATGTAAACCTACAGGCACTCAGAATCATTGGAGTCGAATTGTCAGGTTAGACAATACCAAGGTGTTCACACAAACAGGGGGAAGGTTGCTTTAGTTAGTGCCACCAGCGGAGGTCGGCCAAACACAGCTTCCAGCAGAGATCAGATGTGCTAAAACATTAATCACATTTAAATCCAGACTCAAATCTCATCTGTTTAGCTGTGCATTTACTGAATGAGCACTGTGCCACATCCCAACTGATTGCACTGTTTTTTATGTATAATCATTTTCTATTTTTAACTGTCTTAAATTAATTTTAAATCAATTTTAAATCATTTTCAAAGTTTTTAAAATCCTTGTTTTATTTTTGTGATAATTTTTTATGATTATTTTAATTAGTTTTATGTAAAGCACTTTTTGACAATTACATTGTTTGTACGACCGTGTAAAATAAACTTGCCGTGCGCTTTCAGGTTTTGTTTGATGCCCATATCTTGATTAACGAGTGAATTAATAATAGTTACCTCTAGTGGACCAATACTCATTGCATCTGAAGCGAGTCCAATTTTTAAATGGAGCAGGTTTGTGAAGCAGGTCAATTGATCTTATTGAAATCTCAGCAGCTACAGACAGGTACTTGTCAGTGACATGACTTCAGAAAAGACTTCGATAGTCGCAGAGCCATATGGATGATGTTATGAATCGCCTTCTAGATAGCGAAGCGACCACTTCCGGTATGATTTCACTGTAATGTTAATGGATCGCGAGTTCTATACAAAGTCTTTTTTTCAGAGTAATGAAAGTCGAGAAAGTTCTCACACGGAACCCACGACGCCGAGGACCGAGCTCTAGTTTCCTGATGTGAACTCCTCTTGATTCTGAATCATTCTCTTGAATCAGCAGCATGTGATTCCTGCGAACACACTTCAGAGGAGTCAGAGCACTTCCCAGCGGCGCGTCCGATTGAGTTTGTCTGTCTGATGCTCCTCATGAGAGCAACACTTGACAGACGACAGCCTGAGAAGAGACAGAGCCGGAGGAGAGGAGGAGATGCCTCCATGATGAGGTTGAATAAATATAAAGAGAAGAATGTCATACGCACGCGAAATATGGAGAGTGACAGAGAATGTCTGGGATTTGTATCTCTTCTGTGGAGACGCCCTTACAGTTCATCACCCGCACTCCACATCAGCATCGGAGGATTTCCCCCTGCACAACACACACACACACACACACACACACACACACGCACACACACACACACACCACACCCCACACACACTCTCTCACAACACACCACACCACACAAACCACACACAGTATGAAGAGAAACAACACCTACAGCCACAGCACAACACACCCATCACGTGTCAATCATTGTTGCAAAACAGAAAATGATTCCGGTTTTTGTTTTGTATCAGGTTTGGTTGTAAAGGGCTCGTGTCATGATGAGGAATCACATTTTTCTTGCTAGATATTGGAAGTTAAATCCCATGCAGAAGGAGTGATTTCTCCTCTCTGTGAAACACAATGGTATTTTTAGCCCAAAGCTGGCGTGACTCTGCGTGTTGGTCAATAGAAGCGGATGGAAACAGATGGAGTGTCAGCGTTTGTCCCCGCAGGCCTCGCTCGTGTCTTATAGGACGCGTCTCGCTGCTTATAAAGCTTCACAATCAGCCGCTCTCTCCTGCATTCTGATTGCTAATTAGCGCTTATTGGCTTCTTTTAAAATACTGCCTGACCTCTTTAGAGGCAATTGAAGGGGAAATTTGTTTTTAATGAGACTGAGAGTAGTTTAATGCCACTAGTTAGAGTCCGGACTCTAGTGAGGAACTTCTAAGTCATTAATGCTTAAACAGGGCGAAGAGCTCAACGCTACACAAACACTTTATATTAGTTATTCATTTGTTTATTTAAGTCTGTCTGTATATTTATGATATTTATTTATACATCCTTAGGGTTAAATTTTTTTTTTGGCAGTGTTATTTAGTTGCGTGGTTAATCTACTGGTCTTATGTTTATATCAAAGTTTTTTTTTTTATCCAAATAGGCAATTTATGTTTCCTAGTTGTATTTAGTTTGAATATAGTCTATCTATTTTTTGATTTGTGGTTATTTATTATTTGTTCATTTGTCGGTATTTATTCATTACCATTATTTAGAATCATTTTGTGACACAGATGGAAAGTCGTGGCCTAATGGTTAGAGAGTCGGACTCGTAACCCAAAGATTGCGAGTTCGATTCTTGTACTGGCAGGGATTGTAGGTGGGGTGGAGTGAATGTACAGCGCTCTCCCACATTCAATACCACGACTGACGTGCCCTTGAGCAAGGCACCAAACCCACAACTGCTCCCCAGGCACCGCAGTAAAAAAAATGGCTGCCCACTGCTCCAGGTGTGTCTGTGTTAACGGCTGTGGTGTGTTGCACAGTGTGTGTGTGTGTATTTTGGATGGGTTAAATGCAGAGCACTAAGTCCTAGTATGGGTCACCATACTTGGCCACACAAGTATGACTTCACTTCCGATGATGTCATCGACTGACAGAAGAATATGAGCCAACAGATTCTGCAGTCAGAAGTGAACTCATATGTAACACAGATCTTGTCTTCGCAGAGATACGTGATAAAAGAGAAAGATTAAAGTCATTGTGTTCTTTACACAAGTGAGTAGACACCAGATGAAAGGGAGGGAAATAAAAAACGCATGTTGTATACAGAGTCGGTTTTACGGTACTCATAAAAAGTGAGCCACGTATTACAGCACAGACCAATAACAGTTCTCACAGACCGCATGGATGAGAGGACACTTCTTTAAGCAAGTGAGATTTAAGAGGAAGAAGCCAGCTCTGCTCAAATGGCTGCATTTCAATTGCGTTCAAGTACAGTGTAAAACAGTGAAAATATTACTAAGATTAAGGTATCTGTTTCGATGTGAATATCTGTTTTAAACTTAACTTGATTCTTGTGATCAAAACGGACATTTTCGCATCATTTACTCAGTCTTCGCAGTTTACTGATGATCTTCAGTAAATTCAGTATAATAAGTGGTTTGTGTGTGATATGTGTGTGTTGTGTGTGTGTCGTTGTATGAGTGAGTGTGAGAGAGAGATGGGTGTGGTGAGTGTAGATGGTGAGTGATTCACGCGCGATGAGTTTGTGATGAGTGAGGGTGATTGTGAATGAGGGTGTGGCGTGTGTGGGTGGGGCTGTGGTTAGGGATTGTGGGAGTTTGTTTGTGTGTGCTGTGTGTTGTGTTAGTGAGTGACAGTGAGTGTGTGTGGGTGGTGTGTGTGTTGTTGGGTGAGAGACGAGTGGGGAGTGTTGTGTGTCAGTGAGGTGAAGTGAGAGGAGACAGAGGAGTGGACTGGTGTGAGTGCTGTGAAGTTGAGTGATTGTGAATGCGTGAGGAGGGTGTGTTTGTTAGTGAGTGAAGTGTGTGTGTGTGTGTGTGAATGAGTGTGTGTGTGAGTGTGTGTGTATGTGAGTGAGTGTGTGTGTGTGTGTAGTGTGTGAGAGTGTGTGTATGTGTAGTGTGTGAGAGTGTGTATAGTGTGTGTAGTGTGTGAGTGAGTGTGTTTTAGTGATTGATAGTGAGTGTGTGAGTGGATGAGGAGAGCGTGAGAAGGGAATGTTGTGTGTGTGTTTGTGTGTGTGTGAGGTGTGTGTGTGTGCGTGTGTGTGTTAGTGAATGAGGAGGAGTCTTTAACAGGTGAAGTGGCTCGTAGTTGTATGTGTGGATTACGCTGACGTGAGTGTGGGTGGGGGTAGTGAGAGTGGGGGAGTGAGTGAAGTGAATGATACTTGTGTGGTGTGTGTAGTTAGTGAGTGAGTGTGGGTGGTGGTGGGGTGTGTGTGTAGTGAGTGAGTGAGTGTGTGTGGTGTGTGTGTAGTGCGTGAGTGTGTGTGTGTGTGTGTTAGTGATACGTGGAGTGTGGGTGAGTGAAGTGACATGCACTGTGTGTGTGTGTGTAGTAGTGAGTGAGTGTGTGTGTGGGGTGTAGTGAGTGAGTGGTGGTGTTGTCTGTGGTTTAGTGATGTGAGTGTGTGTGTGTGTGTGTGTGTGTTAGTGAGAGTGAGTGTGTGAGTGAGTGAAGAAGTGTGTGTGTGGTGTGTGTGTGTACGTGATGAGTGTGTCGTGTGTGGTGTTAGTTGACGTGTGTGTGTGAGTGTGTGGTGTGTGTGTGTGAGAGAGAGGGGGATTGTAGTGGTGTCTAGTGAGTGTTGTGTGCTGTGTGTGTAGTGAGTGAATGTGGTGAGTGAAGTGAGTTGAGTGACTGTGATGTATTGAGGACTGTTGATGTGGTGTGTTGTGAGGAGTGTGGGTTTGATGTTTAGAGAGTGAATTAACCCTGTATTGAAGTTTTAGACAAAATGTATTTTTAAAAAAGCATATGTTCTTGTTTTGTATCATATTTGATCCATTGTCCTTTTATGGCTCATATAATCTGAATATGGAGGAAATTAATATAGAATATGCAGAGGAAAACAACTAAATTTTATTCAGAGACTCAAACAGAGCAAAAATATGAATTTGCTGCAGATGCTGATATTTATATGATGAGATTCTGCTGCGTGTGCTGTAAATCAGTGAGATCTTTCTAACAGTAGAGCAGATACTGACATACAATGATCTAAATATCAGCAGAGCGCTCTTATAATCTGCAGTAATTGTGTTCAGTGAGATGAGCCGAAATGCTCCACACATATAATGCTCTAAGTGATTGCGAGCTGTAAGAAATAAAGCGTCCTAAGAGAGGTGAGATGTTCTGGAGGCTGTAAGATCATTCCTACGCGGTAGGAACAGTACGTAAAGCTTCTGGAAACAATTACGCTCCCAGAATAGTCCTTGAGGATCCAGTGGGCAGATTTTGGCGGACTCGAAAACATGATTGATGGAGAATCAAGAAAGCTGAGCTGCTTCAGTGCAGTACGTGTTCATCTGGAGATATTACTGCAGTTATTCTGATGCTTACTTGATCAAAACCAGTCAAGATCTGACACGAGAACGTTTGTACAATTACACTAAAAGACCTTTCACTTGCTAAAAAAAGTCTAAACTCTCAATCAGAGACAGAAGACATGCAGGAGATTGAGTGTGAAACAGGTTTAACAGCAGAGTTTGATCATGTTGATCATTTAGAGAACTTATTATGTATTAAATATGATACAGTAGGCTTTACAGGGTTAATATCAGAGGACACAAGGAGTTTTCCAGAGCCGTATCTCGTGTCTCGTGAATCTTGTCCAGCATGTTTGACACCTGCAGTCTGAACTGATGGAGGAATATGAACTCTAACGACCTCCGAGAGAATCGTCAAGGCGTAAAGCCACAGTCCCACAGCAGCCTCACACATCTATCATCCTTCAGCGGAGCAGGGCCTTGAGTGAATGCTCGTCTGATGCAAGAGGACAATCATAAATCCACCACACTGATCTGAGAACGCCATCCACACACAATTACAGCTGAGATGGCATTGACGTGACCTCCACCGCACGCCACGCACGCAACGCACGCACGCACGCACGCACTCACGCAAACACACGCACACGCAAACACACACACACACACACACACACACACACACACACACACACACACACACACACAGCTTCAAGTTGCTGCTCTGACTGAGAGCAGATGGGAATGTTCAGATCTGAATAGTCATCTGAATACATGTTGACATCTTTAAAATGAACACTTCTTTCTTTCTCTCTGCAGGCATCTAATATTGAGCTGCAGAGATCTCTCAAAATCATCAACGTGTTGATTAATCCATATTAACCAGTTGAGTTTTACCATCCATTAACTGATACACACAGTCCTGCTCCAGAAACATAATGATATAATCTGTTTGATCCACGTCACTCATTCTGCTCATTCACTGGCACATTAAACCCCAAGAGCTTCGAAACATCAAATGCAAAACTACTCAAATAAATGGGGATTTAAAAGACAAGAGCATCTCAGACACCCCGACTTCATCTGAATCAGCCTTTACACGATCAACCACACAGAAACACAGCACAATCTAACAGATTTAGCATTCATTTCATGCCATATGCGTTTTTATGTTTAAAATTCCATATTCATTTTGCTCATTTCCAAGAGTAGGTTTGATTTCTAGTCCCAGATTTCCATCGCGCACCTGTGTTTCCACTGAACGTCCTTCTACAGCCGCTCCGCAACCTCTATGAATATTTTAGAGGTGTTTGTAAATGGCTTATCAAACATTGATACAGCGTATCAGTAGTGTGTGTGTGTGTGTGTAATGTGTGTTGTGTGTGTGTGGTGTTTGTGGTGGTTTGTGATGTGTGTGTGTGTGTGTGTGACAGATGTGCACAGGTTAAGAGTCATCCGTCTCAGCGAGAGCGCCGCTTCATCACTCGCTCTCATGTCAGCACACTCATTCCCTCAGCAAGTGTTTCCTCAGAGTCCGTCGTGACAGATGACCGCACCTTCACACGCTCACACATCAGGTTCTGTGTTTTTATCTGTTTAGCAGTGAAACGCTTTTCTTGATTTCCTCAGTTCTGGCTTGTAATCTAAAGCCCATATATAGTATACTTCAGTTTTGACAAGAATGCTTGGGTGAAATTTATATCACGCACACTGTATGCGTAACAACCGAAGTGCACTTTGGGCTTAAACATGCTCTGCACAAGCAACTCCACACTGCACTCCTACAGACAGAAAGTTGATGAGCTTGGTATTGTTCATTCATAACGCTGTAACAGACATAAATGTAAATGCTCTTCTTCTACAGCCAGTTTTCTCTTTCAGTCCAATTACTGTCATGGCAGAGCTGATCTCACATCAGTTAGAATGTCAGTGTTTGTATATAATTACCTAAACAGCAACACATCTGCACAATGTAAAAACAATTTTCACTTAGTAACATTGAATTAAAAACTGAAATAGTATTTTCTTGTAAACCATCTTTGTTTTACTTGAACTTCACAACTATTTTGACAGTGTAATAACACAAGAAAACTGAATAAAACTCTAGCCTCTATCTCTATATTACTTGCTGTGATTGAGACTGCCATAGTGATGAAGCTCATGTAAAGTTAAAAGCTTATTGCATTATGTAGAGAAGAGTGTGATTACCTGCATCTGATCCAGCATTCATTCTTCAGCTCAATCTAATATTCACAATAAAACATTACTCTGAATGTCCACTAAGAAAAGCGATATCTTTGTCATAGTATCTTTTCATCTGTTGGCTGCATCTTACGTGTTGTTGAAAGTAAAAATAACTTCCTTGTTTACAACACTATTCCAGTCTCTTTCAATATAAAAGTCTTTACTGCTGACTCACTCATAAAAACAGTCTCTTGTCGCCATCTAAAATCAACTAAAATCACCATCACGAACACACACTGTTGATAGACAGCTAATATATATAAATTAATGTCTATGAACCTTGCCCCTCACTATTTGTTCTGGAAAAAATCATAGATTAATAAGACCAAAGACTTGCCCGTGGGCGATTGGGCCCAAAAGTGCAATTATACAGTGTGTGAAGTGTTGGCCCCCTTCCTGACTTCTTATTTTTTGCATGTTTGTCACACTTTAATTTTTCAGATCATCAAACAAATTTAAATAAAAGATAACACAAGTGAACACAACAAGCAGTTTTTAAATGAAGGTTTTTATTATTAAGGAAAACAAAATCCAAAACTACATGGCCCTAGTTGAAGAAGTGTTTGCCCCCTAAACCTTATAACTGGTTGGGCCACCCTTAGCAGTAACAATTGCAATCAAGCGTTTGCGATAACTTGAATGAGTCTGTTACAGCGCTTGGAGGAATATTGGTTCACTCATCTATGCAGAATTATTGTAATTCAGCCACATTGGAGGGTTTTCGAGCATGATCCGCCTTTTTAAGGTCTTGCCACAGCATCTCAATAGGATTCAGTTCAGGACTTTGACTAGGCCACTCCAAATTCTTCATTTTGTTTTTCTTCAGCCATACAGAGGTGGACTTGCTGGTGTGTTTTTGATCATTGTCCTGCTGCAGAACCCAATTTCGCTTCAGCTTGAGATCACGAACAGATGGCCGGACATTCTCCTTCAGGATGTTTTGGTAAACAGCAGAATTCATGGTTCCGTTTATCACAGCAAGTCTTCCAGGTCCTGAGGCAGCAAAACAGCCCCAGACCATCACATTATCACCACCATATTTTACTGTTGGTATGTTGTTCTTTTTCTGAAATGCAGTGTTATTTTTACGCCAGACGTAATGGGACACAATCACCTTCCAAAAAGTTCAACTTTTGTGTCGTCAGTCCACAGAGTTTTTCCCAAAAGTCTTGGGGATCATCAAGATGTTTTCCGGCAAAACTGAGACAAGCCTTTGTTCTCTTTGCTCAGCAGCGGTTTTCGTCTTGAAACTCTACCATGCAGACCATTTTTGCCCAGTCTATTTCTTATTGTTGAATCATGAACACTAACCTTAATTGAGGCAAGTGAGGCCTGAAGTTCTTTAGATGTTGCTCTGGGTTCTTTTATGACCTCCTGGACGAGTCGTCGTTGCGCTCTTAGAGTAATTTTGGTAGGCCAGCCACTCCTAGGAAGGTTCACCACTGTTCCAAGTTTGTTGTTACCATTTGTGAATAATGCTTTCACTACTGGTTTCTTCCTGAGTCCCAAATCTTTATAAATGGCTTTATAAGAAAAAGCCTTGTCCAGACGGATAGATCCACGGTTACTGTTCTTCTGCATCTTGTTTCTGAATTTCTGTTGATCTTGGCAGATGGTATAGCTTTTGATATCTTCTTATGGTCTACTCACTTTGTCAGCAGGTTGGCCATTTAATAGTTGGTCTTGCTTGCGAAGGGTGGATACTCAGCCTGGGTGTCGGCTAGAGAAATTTAACTCTTGTGATAAACCCACAGTTTGAACAGGGGGTGCAACCTTTCACACAGGGCCATGTAGTTTTTGATTTTGTTTTCCCTTAATAATAAAACCTTCATTTAAAAACTGCATGTTGTTTTTACTTGTGTTATCTTTGACTAATAGTTAAATTTGTTTGATGATCTGAAACATAAAAGTTTGACAACATGCAAAAAACTAAGAAATCAGGAAGGTGGCCAACACTTTTTCACACCACTGTAAATGTGTGTTGACTGTGGGTTTTTGTTAAATGTGAGCCAAAATCATCACAATTAAAAGAACCAAAGACTTAAACTACTTCAGTCTGTGTGCAATGAAATTATTTAACACACGAGTTTAACAATTTGAGTTGAATTACAGAAATAAATGAACTTTTCCACGACATTCTAATTTATTGAGATGCACCTGTATATATATCTACATACACGTATATATCAAACTAAAGCTTTACTAGTTACGTGTGTAGAGTGTGATGCATGGATGAAATGAGGTGCTCATCATCATCATCATCATCACATGTGTGTTTAAGTACAGTGTTCCTCAAACTCAAACGCACTGAATCCCGTCTGAAGCGAGCACGGCGTCAGATCTGGTGTTATTAACGCTGCTCTCTTGCTCCTCACAGGACTGAATTGAGCGGAAGCGTGTCTGATCGCTGATGACTCCTCGACGCCTCTGCTAATGGAGACTGACTTGATAAACGCTGTAATTCATCATCATCAATTTCCGTGCTAGCGCTACACAGATTAATCGGGTGCTGCTAGCATGGGGCCTGTCCTAAATGATTAATGCTCATAAACAACACTACATCAACATTAATGCTGATTGCTGATAAGTTCAGATCGTTTCCCCTGATAGCGTGCGCGTGATGGGTGATGGCCACGCTAGTGCTCCCCATGCTACACACTTAGCTGAGCGCGTCCAATCATTAGCGCCCTGCAGTGGAGGAGAAGCGCGTGGGAAGCTAATGAGACGCTCTCAGGCTAAAATGCAAATGAGTGTGAATGGGGGATTATTGAACAGAGCTAATTCAAACGAGCAGCGCAGGTTCTGCTGTTACTGAGGTATCGATTAGCCTCGCTTTCTGGCTGAACGCCGTGAGGAGAGACAGATGCTAACGTGCCAGAGCTAGCCTAGCACAGCAGTTTATACCCGCTAAAGTCACACGCTGAAGATCCGCTCATATAGCAGCTTAAAGCCTTGATCTATAGACGGTCAGCTGTTATTGACTTCAGCTGTAATTCTGTTACTGATACAAAACACAAAGAAAGAAAGATTCATCACAGTTTGACATCAGTTCTCAAAATCATGTTCTTTATATTTCAGATACGAAGCCTCATTTCTGACTCAATGTTGCATTAAAGCTGCTTTGAAACAACTGTTTTTTTTTTGTTTTTTTTTTAAATGAAGAACCTTTAACATCCGTGGAACCACTAAAGGTTTTTACAGTAGAAAAATGTTCTTCAGACGAATAAAATGATCTTCATACTAAGGAAAACATGGTTCTTTGAAGACCTGATCAATGAAGGGTTCTTTGTGGAACCAAAAATGGGTCTTTTACAGGATCAATGTGAAAATCCCATTCTGGAACCTATATGCTTGAGAGTGAACAGGTTAAATGTCCAGATTAGAAATGATCATCTTAACAGTTTGAGTGTAAAACTGTAATTAAAACATGAGATTGAGATGTTTCAAGCAGCATCTTGAGCTTCAGTGGTAGAAGTGCATCCGACTATAGAACATAAACAGAACATATTCTGAACGATTTCTTCATTCGGAGTGAAAAGTTTTCATTTATTTAGTTAGTTTAGTTATTTTAGTAATTCAGCTTCATGAACAAAATATTTAGTTTTTTCAATATTTTACTTCAGTTAGTTTTCAGTGTTCTTTTATTTCAAGCAATGACTTTTTTATGGTTTTAGTTTTAGTAATAACCCTGTTTTGGATGTGCTCAGAGTTCATTTTCTCATCTTCGGCCGTACACTAGCATATCAATGAGCTCGCCAGACATGGACTCAGCACCTGAAATCCTATTAAAAGTTGCTTTTCTTCTGTTCTATCAGATGGTGAGATCAGGTCAGCGGTCAGGACGTCTTTGACTGTTTCTCCAGCCTTACAGCGCAGAAATATCTGGCAGAATTCAAAGGAGGTACGGAGGATGAAAGCAGCGCTCGTACAGACAGAGCCGTCCGTCTCGACAGAAACACACAACTGAAGGTTTGAATCCGAACAGACGAATCAAACCCTACCAATCCTTCCTACCTCCTTTTCAGACCACAAATCTGAACAACTACAAAAGCGAGGCTGGGCGTATTAACACTGTGACCAACAGAACCGGCCCGATTCATCAGTGTCACTCGCTGTGGAGGGCAATGAAGCAGCTTACTCTGCAGGGAGAGCGTGGCCTACATTCAGAGGAGCGTCGGAGTCCTTCCACAGAACTAGACATGCGCTGCGAGCAGGACGGCCGGAAAGCAGTGACCCCCATTATACTGTCAGCGGTGGCTGGGTGTTGTTTAAATCAAGACAGGCCGAGATCGTCGATCGACTCACAGCCACGAACTCACCAACCAAAACCACTGCAAACCGTGCGTCTTCAAAGCAGCTTTAACAGTACACATCCTGTGAGAAAATCAGCTTGATTAAATCATTGAGAGTCTACTTGAAATCCCTGTTAATTTTATTTTATATATTATTTGTTATTTCAAATTAGATTGTATTTTCAGCAGTGATTTTTTAGTATATCAAGTTAACTAAACTGAACTAAATTAAACTATGAAAAAAAAAAGTGTCGTTTATATTATATGTAGATAAATGATTTTGGAAATGCATTAATTATGCCTTGTAATGGACCTGATAATGCATTGTACAATCTCAATGAATATTGAGACCACAGTTTAATCATGATAAACATATCATTCATCTTACATCTCATTTTAAATTTGGTAATAATTATAAGCAACAAGATATAATTAATTACAACGCCCATTGTAATAATTGTAATACATTTAACTTTTAATAACCCTTTATGAAAATGCACTATACTGACAGGCTTTAATAAAACTGTACGAATATGTTTTTTTTTATGAAATAATAAGTAAAGTTTTTATTTTAGTTAACATTTATTTTTATTTCAAGTAAAAAAAAATGTTTTTATGGTTTCAGTTGTAGCTAATACCTGGTTTCAAGTATAACTAAAAGAATAACCATAATACATTATCCGCACTTTAGTCACATATATTCCCAGCATTAAAGTGAGTAAAGTAAAAAAAGGCAAGGAAGCAAAGAACTATCCTGACAGAACATAATTTCAGTATTACTCTAGCCTTCTAAGAGATCTTCGACAGTCAGCTGTTTTTAAGCGGCACGGTTCTGCTGGTTTGTTTACATGATTTGCTAGTTCAGAAGCTCAGGTTCAAACACAAATGCACAGACGGTCAAACGAGAGTAAGTGGTGTGTGTTTTCTCCTGGAGGATCACTGGTGTGTTTGGTTGGAGATGGAGCTGAACTCTTGAGGACAGGAGCAGCACGGACAGCAGATATGAACACAGCGATCAAAGTAAAACAATCAATCCCATCCACTCACAGTGAAACCAGCACCTGACTCTCACACCGCTCATCCTCACTCACTGTCTGTTACTGCTGGTGTGATCATCATCATCATCCTCATCCTCACTCACTGTCTGTTACTGCTGGTGTGATCATCATCCTCATCCTCACTCACTGTCTGTTACTGCTGGTGTGATCCTCATCATCCTCATCCTCACTCACTGTCTGTTACTGCTGGTGTGATCCTCATCATCCTCATCCTCACTCACTGTCTGTTACTGCTGGTGTGATCATCATCATCATCCTCATCCTCACTCACTGTCTGTTACTGCTGGTGTGATCATCATCATCATCATCCTCATCCTCACTCACTGTCTGTTACTGCTGGTGTGATCATCATCATCATGCCGCACTCACACTGTCTGTTACTGGGCTGGGTGATCACATCATCATCATCCCATCCTCCCTCACTGGTCTGTTCTGGGGTTGATCATCATCATCATCATCCTCACTCACTGTCTGTTACTGCTGGTGTGATCATCATCATCATCCTCACTCACTGTCTGTTACTGCTGGTGTGATCATCATCATCCTCATCCTCACTCACTGTCTGTTACTGCTGTTTTGATCATCAGCATCCTCATCCTCACTCACGGTCTGTTACTGCCGTGTTATCATCATCATCATCCTCACTGGGGGCACTGTCTGTTCTGTCTGGTTTGATCAATCATCATCATCATCATCATCCTCACTCACTGTCTGTTACTGCTGGTGTGATCATCATCATCATCCTCACTCACTGTCTGTTACTGCTGGTGTGATCATCATCATCATCCTCACTCACTGTCTGTTACTGCTGGTGTGATCATCATCATCCTCATCCTCATCCTCACTCACTGTCTGTTACTGCTGGTGTGATCATCATCATCATCCTCACTCACTGTCTGTTACTGCTGGTGTGATCATCATCATCATCCTCACTCACTGTCTGTTACTGCTGGTGTGATCATCATCATCATCCTCACTCACTGTCTGTTACTGCTGGTGTGATCATCATCATCATCCTCACTCACTGTCTGTTACTGCTGGTGTGATCATCATCTTCCTCATCCTCACTCACTGTCTGTTACTGCTGGTGTGATCATCATCATCATCCTCACTCACTGTCTGTTACTGCTGGTGTGATCATCATCATCATCATCATCCTCATCCTCACTCACTGTCTGTTACTGCTGGTGTGATCGGGCCATCATCATGAATCATCCGATCCCTCACTCACTCACTGTCTGTTACTGCGGTGTGATCTCATCATCATCCTCACGCTCACTCACTGTCCTGTTACTGCTGGTGTATCCATCATCATCATCATCCTTCTCCATCACTCACTTCGTTCTGCTGGTGTGGATCATCATCATCATCGCTCGATCCTCACTCACTGTTCTTTTACTGCTGTTGTGATCATCATCATCATCAGCGATCCTGCAGCCATCACTTTGTCCCCTGTCTGTTACTGCTCGTGTTATCATCATCTCATCATCCTCACCTCACTCACTGTCTGTACGCTGGTGATCATCATCATCATGCCTCATCCTCACGCACTGTCTGTTGTAGCTACTAACTAGGTGCCGGTGGGATGTCAGCATCATCATCATCATCATCCTCACTCACTGTCTGTTACTGCTGGTGTGATCATCATCATCATCCTCACTCACTGTCTGTTACTGCTGGTGTGATCCTCATCATCCTCATCCTCACTCACTGTCTGTTACTGCTGGTGTGATCATCATCATCCTCTACGCCATCACACATAACTGCTGTTCACACAAACAAATGTCTCGGTGCAGAAATCATCATCCTCAGACACCTCAGCAATCCATGGCCATGGTACGCTAAAAAAAAGGAGGATGATACTCATCATAGCCTCCAGAAACAAAGACACGCAACCAAATACCCCATGTCTGAACAAAATACTTTGTACTGCTGGTGGGATCACTCCATCCATCACTCAATACCCTCACGGATCACTGTCGGTTCCTGCTGTGGAGCATCATCCTCATCCTCCTCACTGTCTGTTACTGCGGGTGGGGCTCCATCCTCATCCTCCGACGCACTGTCTGTTACTGCTGGTTTATCATCTCATCCTCATCCTCAGACACTGTCTGTCCTAGCTGGTGTGTATCCTCATCATCATCCTCATCCCCGCACTGTCTGTTTTACTGGCTGGTTTGTCATCCTCCGCATCCTCCGGTCACTGGCTGTTACGGGGCTGGTGTGATCTCATCATCACCTCATCCTTCACGGGATCAACTGTCTTTACCGCTGTAAAGAAGTGAATCTCATCGCTCAAATCCTCATCCTCACGTCACTAGTCCTGTTGACTACTGTCTAGTGTTATCATCACATCCTCATCCTCACATCACAGTAGTCTGTTAACTGAAGCTTGTGTGAATCACATCAACATCCTCCGCCGCACATCACATTGCTGATACTGTGGCTGATTTAAATCAGGATCATCATCATCATCCTCACTCACTGTCTGTTACTGCTGGTGTGATCATCATCCTCATCCTCACTCACTGTCTGTTACTGCTGGTGTGATCATCATCCTCATCCTCACTCACTGTCTGTTACTGCTGGTGTGATCATCATCATCATCCTCACTCACTGTCTGTTACTGCTGGTGTGATCATCATCCTCATCCTCACTCACTGTCTGTTACTGCTGGTGTGATCATCATCCTCATCCTCACTCACTGTCTGTTACTGCTGGTGTGATCATCATCCTCATCCTCACGATGCCCTTGAGCTGGAGACTAAACCTGTCGCTCTGGATTAAAGCAGCTGCTCAACATCTACTGCAGATCACCAGCTCCTCACTAACCTACTGACTTAAGCAGCTTACCTTATCAGCATCCACTTCAATTAGAGTCACCTTTTCAACAGACACTGATAGACAACACACACACACACACTCTCTCACACACACACACACACACACACACACACAAACACACACTCTCTCTCTCTCTCTCTCTCACACACACACACACAAACACACATATGCACACACACACACAAAGCATCTCATCAAGCATCAAGGTGTCACACGTTTCTTTCATTTCAATTATTTCTTCTCTATATTCTGTGACAGTTTACAAATGATGCAAACCTCTGAAAGCGTGTTTGTCTCTACAGGAAAACATCACCGTTGTCTGATTGCAAACGAGCGACTAAAAAGATGACGAGGAGCTGAGAGATATTGTGGAATGAGCAGACAGATGCACTGGGCTTCGTTATTCCCGTAGGGTCAGTTCAGTCCAGTTTAATGTCTGTCAGGCTCTGATTAGTCTGTCTAATGAAAGTCAACTGCAGTTAAAGGCCTCATTGGATCTGATGAGGTGTGTCTTTAACTTCTGCTCTTGGTTTGAGTGTCTGGGCCCAAACTATAACCCATGCAAGTTCTTATCAAACTAAATGTTAAGTGTGCTCGATGGCTTTTGCTTCATGTTAAGGCCGCTAGATTGAAGCCGTAAGCCACTCGGTTAAAGAGTTAAAGCGGACTGATTCCAGCTGCTGACGCTTCACCATTAGCACTGCAGCAAAGCTTCTCCAGCAGCACGAGCATTCGTTTCTCGTGTGTCGAGCGTATCATCTTTCCCATTACCCTGCTCCTCTGCCATCTTCAACTCCCCAAACAATTAGAGCAGGCCGGACTGATCTCACCTTCGATTTCCAATACTGCAGCGCTCGGGTTTCTGCTGGAGCCGGACAGCAGGCGGCGAGTGTCGGGTTACAGACAGAAAGAAACCCTTCTCATTCATCTCAACCTGAGCTTCTGATGGGAGGAAAACTGCCTCGTTTCATTCAGTCCTCTGATGAACATGCTTCTGCTGCAGTTCAGCCGGAGAGGAGGAAGCACCTGCCGCTTGGGTATCATTGTGTGGTGGTCTTGAGCAGACGACGCGTCATTCAACACACACCTCCTCCAGAACGCTATAATAAACTGAGTCAATCCTCAGCTCTGCTAACAGAGAGCTCCTGGTGTTAAGACTAACTCACCACAGGTTCCCTCCAGATTCTCCGTTAGGTTTTTATAATGGGCTTTTTCATGTCATGCGTAAAATTAGATCTGTGTAACCATAACGAACTGGGATAAGTTTTTGTTGTAGAACTTTTTTTTTTTGTACTTTTCAGTGTGTTAAATCTCTTTTTTGCCCCATTTTACCTGTAAAAGAAAACCTGCTTAATAATTATGTATATCTGAATATAAGGCGTTTTTACTTCTATCCTTTGTTACAATATAATATATATAAAATATTACAGCAAAAAAAGTCGATATTATATTTTTGTGGTTTTGGAATTTATTAAAAATTGCTTGGGAAAAAAACAACAACAAAAAAACAAAGAATCTGAATATTTTGACTTACCTAAAAAAAAATCAAAATTAATATTTTCTCTGAACCATTCAGTGATTAGAAAGATTTTAAATAAAAAGCTATCTATCTAAAGATCTATCTATCTATCTATCTATATATACACACACACACACACACCTATCTATCTATCTATCTGTCTGTCTAGCTATCTGTCTGTCTTATGTCTGTCTGTCTGTCTGTATATCTGTCCTGTCTGTAATCTTCTGTCTGTATATTCATTTCCGTCTGTTCCTTCCCGATCCTCTGTATTGTGTCTGTCTGCCTATTGTCCTGGCTGTATATATGCTGTCTGTCCCTGGCCTATCTGTCTGGACTGTATACATCCGTCCGTCCCGTCTGTCTGTAGATAATCTGAGTCTGTCTGCCTATCGGTCGTCTGTCTGTCTGTCCTGTCTATATTCTAACCCTTTACCGTCCGTCTGTCTGGAATATGTGTCTTGGCCTGTCTGTCTGTCTGTCTATCTGTCTGTCGTTCTATCTATCCATCTATCCCGTGACCTTGCCGGTCTTGTCTGTAGATGTGTCTGTCTTTCTGTCTGTCTTTCCTCTCGTGTCTGTCCTGTCTGTATATCTATCCGGTTCCGTATCCGTCTGAGATCTGTATATTGTCTGTCTGTCTGTCTGTCGGTCTATCTGTCTGTCTGTCTGTATATCTATCCATCTGTCCGTCCGTCCGTCCATCCATCCATCTATCTGTCTATCTGTCTATCTGTCTGTCTTTCTGTATATCTCCGTCCGTCCGTATGTCTGATAGCGTCTATCTACTATCTATCCCGCCGTCTTCCTGCCTATCATGGTCTGTCTGTCCTGTATCTCTGATCTGTCTGTCTGTAATGTCCTTGTCTGTAATGCCTGACTGTCCGTCTGTCTGTATGTATGTATGTACATTTGTCTGTCTGTATATCTGTATATCTATCTATCCATCCGTCTGTCTGCCTATATATCTATCCATCTATCTATCTATCGTCTGTATATATCGTCTGATCTGGTATATCTGTCTATCGATGCCATCATCCATCCAGCCATCCGTCCTGTATATGTGTCCTGTCTGCTTCTCTGTCCTATCTATATATCTATCTACTATCTATCTATCTATCTCCTATCTATCTATATCTATCTATCTATCTATCTGTCTGTCTGTCTTTCTTTTTTTCTGTCTGTCTGTCTGTCTATCTATCTGTGGTCTATCGTGGGGGTCCCTGATCCTGTTCTGCCTTTATATCTGTATGATCCTGTCCTGTCTTTCGTCATGTCTATAATCCATCCGCGGGTCCCTACTGTCTTCTATATGTTCTATGGAACATTTGTCGTCTCTATATCTGTCTGTTACATGTCTGTCTTATATCTGTGCCTGTCTGTCCTGTTCTATCTGTACTTTCTTATCCTGTATATCCTAATTCCGTCTGTCCGAAGTTCTGCTTTCTATAGTGTTCTGGTATGTACCTTTTTCTGTCTCTATATCTGGTGCTGTCTGTCTGTCCTGTCTATCGTCTGTCCTGTCGGTATATCTAATCTTCGGCTTGCGTGAGGAAACTGTCTCTGCCTTCTTGTCTGTCTGTCTGTTATAGTTTGTCTGTTGTAGTATCTGAGTCCGGTCCGTCCGTGCTGTACTGTATATCTGTCTATCTATCATATAATATCTCATCACATTTATGTGGGGCGCAGTCTGTCTACCTATCTATCTGTCTGTCTGTCTGTCTGTATATCTGTCTGTCTGTATTCCTGTCTGTCCGTCTGTCTGGAATTTATACTCTGTTCTTCTATCTATATATCTATTCATCCGTCTGTCTACCTATCTATCTGTCTGTCTGTCTGTCTCTGTATAATAGTCTGTCTATCTATCTATTATCTTTCCATCCGTCTGTCTACCTATCTATCTGTCTGTCTGTCCCCCTTTTATATCTGTCTACACACACACACACACCGTCCTGGTCGTCCGTCTGTCTGTATGTATGTATGTACATCTGTCTGTCTGTATATCTATCTATCTATCTATCCGTCTCTCTGTCTATCCGTCTGTCTGTCTGGCAGTAAGATGTTCTGCACTCTCAGATATATGGAATGAGACACAACACATTAACTGAGAGAGAGAGAGAGAGAGACTCCTCCTGGGGACAATCCTCTGCACTAAATCCAGCTAATCTCTAATTCAGCCACCCATGACGGCAAAACAAAAAATCCTCGAGAGATCTCGACTCAGCAGGAACACTTGTGTGTGTGTGTGTGTGTTCACATTACCCAGGCCGAGCTCACATAAAGCCCAGAGGACATGAATTATGCGGCGTGTCTAACATCAGTACAGAGCAAACAGCACAGATCGCTCCGGACAAACATCAGACTGCATCCTCTCAGCCCACAACTGCAAGCTCACGCTGTGTCAGATAAAAGCAGCGTCAGAGAGTCTTTGTATGTGAAACGGCTCAAACGTTCATCAGCACGATCACATTAGCAGGTTTGAGAGCTGTCTGAGCACTGAAATATCTCTGTGTTTGCGTTACACAACCGTCATCTCGGAGCCTGAAACAGAGGAACGACTGCTGCTCTCTCGCAGAATCTCTCCAGAGCTCCATATGAGGATTGATTTCTCATTCCGCCGTTTTAATGTCTCACATTGATGAAGCGCATCTGACCGATACGACCGCAAACTCGCTGCGATCGATGGCCTGGTGTGACTGTCACATATTCAGTATCACTGATAGCACAGAGTGCTTCAGTTCACTCTGTAGTGAGCCGTCTACATAGGGAGCATCAAATTAATCTTCTTAAAGGGACAGTTCACCCAAAAATGAGCATCTGCTCGTCCTCAAGTCATTCTAAAACTGCATGGTTTTCATAAAATAAGATATTTTGAGGTATGTTGGGAACCAAACAACACTGGACACAAATGACTTTCAATGTATGGACAAAAAACACAGACATTTCTCAAAATACCTTACTTTTCACTTTTAATACCTGTATTATTAGTTATACCTTTAAGAACTGTATCTTATACATTTATTTTCAAACTTAAAATGGTTTTAATAAATTACTATATTACTCCTAAGTATTATAATGCACTATAAAAAAACATATATATATAATAATATAAGTATATAAGTATTATAGTATAATATCTTATGTAATATTATCTATATGATATCTAATCCCCGTAATTTTTGGGGCAACTACTTTTTTTTTTCTTTTGCGTGAAACAAGTTTTTTTTTTTCACATTCAAAATCCTCTATATTTAAGCATGTGCTTGAGCCAAATTATTACAATTATGATGTAATTCAGAATTTTAAAAAAAAACAGAAATTTCTCAAAATATCTTCTGTTTTCCACAGAAGAAAGAAAGACATATTGACGTTCACAGTGTAGACAAATATCGAGTAAGAGGCTCTATTTTTAATTCGGCTGCATTCTGGGATCGCCTCGTTTGTGACAGCGTCGCCAGCCAAACGAGGGCCCTCACCAGACAGCACCACGCTGCATCTGAAGGTCCTGGACGGAAGCAAGACAAACATCACGAGCGAAACAATGTGGCTGCGCTTATATTTACATCTGGAGTTTGAAATGGAAATGCAGGGCTGGATCTGAATCCCAGGAGCATCACCGAACACAGTTACATCACTCTCTCTCGCTCTCTGGTTTATTTTCCGCCCACGTTCATTGCTGCATCGTGACATCTTGTCCTCTAACTGTTCATCTCCACCTTTCCGTCCTCCCACACTCTTCCATCTCTCTGCTTTCCAGTGGTCGCTGCTGTCTCGCTCTGCTTCATATATCTGCTGTATTACATTCCTTCGCTCATCGTTAAAGCAGTGCTCCAGCTGTCAATTACTCCAGAAAATCATTACAGCTTATCACGCAATTAAAATAAATCAATCAATAAATAACAGCTACTGTGCAGAACGTACTGTACAGCGAGTCGATAAATATTAAACAACCAGCCACTAAACATGAGACTCACGTGAGGATGTCATGTGATGATGACTCTGGTGATGCTGGATGTAGAGTATGAACAGCTCTGGTTACTGGAGTTAACTAACCCACAGGAGATCAGAACCACATGACCAGACGCTCATCCACCCATTTACACACTTTACAGCTCAAATGACACACATTTATTCTGACGAAACACAAGCAGGTGCTTCAGCTAAAACACAAGCTTCAGATTTAAACCATCTGTGCATCTTTACTTCCATCATGAGTGAAAGAGAAAAAGAATGATGCCACACACACACACAAAAATGCTAACACACACAGACACAGACACACACACAAAAACGCTAACACACACAGACACAGACACACACACAGACAACTGATAACACACACAACACAGACAACAGACAATACGACCACACACACACACACACACACACACATAGACACACTTGGTAACACTTTATTTTGATGGTCCCCCTATAGATAGTCTGTTGACTATAAGTTACTTTGCAAGTGCATATCTACTTACTCTCATCAGGGTAGTATCTGTAGATTGTCTGTTAAACGTTCTGTAGCAATCATTACAATGTCTATAACATGTGTAAGCATCTATGAAGCATTTGGATGTAGTTGCAAATTTACTTATAGTTAGTAGAATGTCTAAATTGGACTATCAAAATAAAGTGTTACCAATTATGTACTTGTACTGTGTTGTTATTTTCTTAATCTTAAATCAAGTACTCACCAGTGACGATACTAACTGTCTATTGACTGTCTGCTGAACATCCACTAGCAGCTATGCTGTCTGTGATGTTGGACCATATGAGTCATTCAACAGTATTTCTTAGATTTTCACTTCATTTTGATGGGCCTAATGTGACAACAGATTAATAGACGAATGTACCTCAAAGTAAAATGACTGTCTACTGAAAGGTAATTTATAAGCAACAAACAGTTAGTAAAGCACTCTTGAAAAAACTGGCAAAAGCAAAAGATCAGAAGTATCCTTATATATGTTTAAAGTTAATTTGAAATTATCTTGTGTTGCTACTTAGAGACAACTGAATGTGTACTGAAAGTCTGTTGATACACTGGTTAACAGCTACATGCTGACTACTAAAATGCTCTTACTTTGCTATATAAAGGTACTGAGAACTTGTTGCGGATTTGTTGCATGTCTGCTAAATGCTGTTGAACTCACAAACCTAAATGATAACACTTACTGACTCAAATGCTTCATATTGCCTTACATGTTATAGACATATTGTAATGATTGCTACAGAACTGGTTTAACAGACAACCTACAGATACACCCTGATGAGATTAATAGATATGCACTTTCAAAGTACTTATAGTCAACAGACGATCTATGGGGGACCATCAATAAGGTTTCCCACACACTTTCTCTCACACACCACACACAGACCAGACACACACACACACAGAACCACCACACTCTCCCGCCTCTGACACACACAACACACACACACACACACACACTCTCTCTCACACAGACACAGACACACACACACACACACACACACACACACACATACCTCTCACACACACACACACACACCACTCTCTCACACACACACACACACAAACTCTCTCTCTCTCACACACACAGACACAGTCACTCACACACACTCTCTCACACACATACACTCACTCACACACTCTCACACACACACACACACACCACACACACACACAGACACACACAGAGAGAGAGAGGTTTTGTGTTCATTTCGGTGTGTGAGTGTGTGTCACAAGCTCTTCAGCTGGAGTGTGTGAGTGTGTGTGTGTGTGTGTGTGTGTGTGCGTGTGGGGGGGGGGGGGGTATTAAGTCAGAGACACAGTTTAATTACAGTTGGGCATTTGGGTGTAATGAACAGTGCAGTGATTCATCATGTCGTTCATCACATTCAGCAGGACTAGAGATGGCCAATCACCAGCTTTAACTCACGACCTTCCAAACCCTTTCTTTCTTCTCTGGAACATCAAAGAAGATATTGTAAGAAATGTTTTTTTTTTTTGGTTCCAAATGTTCTTTGAAATATCCACAGAAGAAATAAAGCCATGCAGGTTTTACTGACAGGAGTGAGAGTAAATGACGACAGAGCGATCATTCAGGATCTGAACATCACTGAAGCAGTGACACACATCAGATCTCAGGATCACAGAAACACAGCTTCAGCGCGGGTTACGCCTGATCGACGGCATCCGTGGCATTATGTCAATTAGCACAGGAGATCATCTCGCCTCGTCTCTCAGTAATTCAGTGTGAATCTGATCTGAAGTGGAACTGGAACAACAGGAGGAATTCACTGCATTACAGTTCATGTCTAGATTCCCTGATTTGCAGAATAAATGTTCGACCGATTCGACGCATCTCTTCAATACTTGCCAAACCACGAACCAGACATGAATCAGACATCACAGTAAACATGTTATTAACAGATATAACAATACTTCCCCAGGTGATTAATCAATTTAGTCATATTTAAAAATGCAAATGAGACATTATCTAATCAAATATGCACTGATTTGCCTACATTTCCAGAACATAAATCTGAACATTGGATAAAGTCAGGCTCATAATTATTTTCTGATCTTGTTGTCATATTGGAGTTAAATGTTTTTACTGAGGATAAACAGACAGACTATCACCATGCTTTAGGAATAAAGGGCTGTGTATAAAAATGGTTGTAATTCCTAAGCATTGTATGTTACATTTTTGTTCAATCCCTTGAATTACAGCTTAAAGTCTGCACTTCAATGTCATCTTGATTGTTTCATTTTAATCCTATTCTGGAAGCATACAGAGCCAAAATTATGAAAATTGTGTCAGCCTTGTTTTATTATTATTATTATACTAAGTATATGCACTCATAGTGTAACCTCACGAGTGGGCTAATGACCAGCACAGTTCATTTATTTAAATATAATAAAAAGGTATAGAAATCACATTTGAATATCTATAGTTTTCATTTCTAACTCTGATTACTGATATAATCACCTGATGCCTCTGGCCCAGAACAATCTTATGGGTGAAACTGAAAATTCTGGAATTTAAAATATATTCTCACT
>JADLZN010004126.1:794854-823126 GCA_018155175.1 Sinocyclocheilus anophthalmus
TCTCTCTTTTCGAGGAAAGAAGGACAGCCATCAGCTCCCCGTGGTTCAGGACCCTCCACTGCTTAGGCAAATGGAAAGGGAATGAGCTCGTGTAATCGCCAGTGTATCTGGCCATGAGTTTGAGGAGGTTTTCCCTTTTCGGTGTCGTCTGCTGTGCATGAAAGGTGAGACCGGCTGGAGGTATGTTATTTTTCATTAACATTGTCCTGATTCATGGTCATTGCTCTGCCTGGGCGCAGCCCCCAGCAATAGCAGAAATAGCGGAGGATGGCACAGAAGCTGAGCTGACCTTCCCAATCCTCCTGCCTTCGTTGATGACTTTTTGGCAATATGGATCTCGCCAGACGGCGAGGCTTTACTGCCCGGAAGCGGGTGAAGAATTGACGTCACGAATATCTTGATGAACGTTATTTTTCTGGCCATAAACACTCCAGCTCAGGTGAGCCTTCCTTTCATCCTATTTTCCATACAGAGATTGAGAAGGAATCGAAGAGGCCGTTTTTTTTTTCTTTCACAGCACCATGATCCACAACGACGTTATGCCACATCGATGGCGAAGCGCAAAAGCGGTTTATTCGAAAATATGCCCCCTATGAGAGAGCTCTGGTGGGCAGCTAGTCTCTCTATGGAGTGAGACATCCTCCCCGACTGGCGTCCCTTCTTTACATCTCACCTTATGCCAGAGCATACGCACAGCAGCAGGGTCGGGCTTTGTCGCTGCTCATTGCACACGATGGTGAATCTCCAAGCACATCAGGCTGACCGTCTGAAGGACCGGTAGAAGTCATGTCCTGGAGCCCGAACAAAACCCAGGGTCCTAGTCCGTCTCAGTTTGTAGGATCAGAGACTGGCTCAAAGGCTAGTGTCCGCGCGCGCGCGTCCTCCCCCGCCCACGGGTAGGTTTGGGAATCGCGGGTCAAAAGGAAGGTGAGTAAAAGACCTAAGTGATGTGATCCATACAGGGCGTCAGTGCTTTTGTCCGGATCAGAGTGATACCTCCGTATCTACTCGTTTCCTTCGTGGGTCTTACATCTGCCCTTATCTTCAACTTCCTAAATTCCCCTGTAACCACCATCTCTCCACCGGACAGATTGTAGGTTTGTGCCCAATTTCTGCATTACAGTCTCCTATGCTGGCCCTATGATGTTTTTGGTTGGTTCTATGGCTTCATAGTGAGCATCTTACTGATGGTCCGGTCTAGAGGCTTCTCCGGACAGAGCTCCGACGCGGGAACCATGGTGGGTGAGTACGATCCATGTCTAATATATGTACAGTATATATGAATATATAGGTGTATCTAATGAGACTGGTGGGTGTGTGTTAACCTCTGCTAGTTTCTTTGCAGTGTTTCCCAGGACCTTTGTTCCTGTCCCGTTCAGAGTAATGGTCCTTCGAAAAAAAAAAATTGGCACCCCTCTGCTGGGTTCAGAAACCGGGTGCTCGACTTGCAGTGTTTTATTTCACTCGTCGATATATGTCCAAACGGTAAGAAAAGCCGGGTTTCAGCTTCATACCTCCTGGATCATGCGGCCAAACACGGGCTCTTGCGGGAGCCTTCGTGAACATCAGGCCCCCGCTGCTACGCTGCAAAAATTCCGGACTTCCGGAGCTGGGGTTATCGTCATGCTACCACCGGGGGGGGTGGGGGGGGTGGGGGGTGCTGGTTAAAAGCGTATCTAGGTCGCCCTGAGGGGCCTCCTGATCAGCAGGATATCCCCTCTTGCTGAGGTATCGAGCGGGTGGTATAGGTGGCATTACGAGAACCTTTCTGTGTAAATGCTGTCTCGGGCAGTGCTCCCCTCACCTTTGAGGGTTGTATTTGAGCTTGCCTCTCCCGTTTGGCCCAGTACTTCCAGGTCTGTAAACAGATGCTTGGAAAACTCTCAAATAAGTGCAGCACGTTAAGCTTTGCACACTTTTCTATAAAAATTCCCCCTAGGTGGTAGGTGTGCACGTTATGCTTTGCCACTTTCTAAAATTCTTGTTATGGTAGGATTATGCTTTTTTGACTTCGTTCCCTTTCTTCTAGTTTGGTTTAGACCCCGGTTCCTTGGCTCACACTCAACTGTTTCTTGTCCGACACCTTGGAAGCATCGCGTCACCCTCACCAGTGAGGTTCTTATGATATGGTTCTTCTTTCGGCGTTAATCCTCTCTGAGGAGTTGGATTCCTCGCTCCATTGGCTGTCCTCGTGGTAGTATTGAGCATTGCTCCCCTTTTATCAAAGGTTTACCTGGAATGAGCAATGTTATTTCCTCTGAATTCGGAGTTCTTCTCTCACATGAGAAGTTGAGTTCTCTGTTTTTCCAGAGCAGCTGGAACCAGCAGCATCAGGTGGATTAGTCCTGAGTGGTTTGGCTAGCTTGCAGTATGCTTACCCTTCTGATTTTAACAATCATGCTGCAGGTCAAGCCCCCTCTCATTGAGAGCTGGGTTTGTGCTCCCACAGCTACGTAAATTATTGCTAGCTGTTCCAGCATTGGAACATGCTGCAGGTCGAGCCCCCTTCTCAGATTGAGAACTGGGTGTGTTGCTCCCTCAGCTGAATAACTGCTATCTGTTCCACCATTGGAACATGCTGTATGTTGAGCTCCCTCTCGTTGAGAGCTGGATTTTGCTCCCTCAGCTACAGATTTACTGCTATCCACTCCAGCATTATAGCCGTAGACATAGCGTCTGGGGATACACTATTTCTATCTATGGGCTGCTCTTTCAGGGTGCCACGAGAAACCCCTTAGAAAACGTTATTCAAGTGTGTGCACGTTTATGCTTTGCCCACTTTTCTAAAATCCACATAGCTGCTAAGTGTGCACGTTATGCTTTGCCCAAATTTCTAAAATCCACATAAGTGGTAAGAGTGCACATTATGCTTTGCCCACTTTTCTAAAAAATCCTGTATGGTAAGAGCTACGCGCAATACTTCGTGCTCTTTTTGAGTGTTTTAAAACCCCGGTTCCGCCTTGGGCACCACCACTCTTATGTATCCTCTGGATACCTACTTTAATAGGGTGTTGCTATTAGGGGTCTGTTGAGACAGTTCCTTCATCACATACAAAGAGAAACGTGCGGTAGCCCCTGTGTGACAGGCCAAGACTTTTCTAGGCTCTTGGTCGTATTCCCTTACAGGAATCTATTTCTGAGTCCACGCCTTGAGCTCTACCCCGGGCCCAGGAGTCTGGCCCTAACAGGTAAGTATTTGTGGTATGTAGCCTAGGCCTTTGGCCATAGGGTATAAAGTCACGGACAGCCGTCTGACGTCCCAGGGGCAACTCCCATGGCAATTTGGTAGAATTGGTACTTAGTGCTCGCCATGGTTCTGGCTTGCATTCCCCTCAGCATGGTGGCGTGGGTATAGCATTCCCCATAGCGACCCCTAGAGGACACAGTTAGAAGTTCCCAGAAAGGGAACGTCTCAGTTTACGTATGTAACCATGGTTCCCTGATAAGGGAACGAGACACTGCGCCCTCTAGGTTTCCTGCCATGCTTCGGAAGCAAGCTTCAGACGAAGAAGTGAAGTGCTGTGTAGCTCCGCGCCTATTTAATACGACTATTCGCACCGGTATGACGTCATGGCTTTCCCGCCGGCAACGCGTTGGTTTTTTTTTTCAATGTATTCTTCAGACACAGGGTCCACGAACGGCGGTTTCCCCATATCGACCCCTAAGGACGCAGTGGCTCGTCTCCTACTCGCAAAACCTGTTCATAATACCCACTGAGACCGTTCTTTCTATTACAAAAAAACTTCTGAAACCTTTAAAACATCTGACAAAATGTTTCAATCTATGTTATAACCTTTATCACTGTCTTGAATAAATTCTGATCACTGATCTGATAGTGTGTGATGTTGTCCCTGAATGGATTATTTAGATTAAAATGGTATAGGATTTGTAACGACCCATAATGAAGTGGCAGAGAGAAATGAAAAAGGCCCAAAGTACAGTGCATTTACCTCTTAAAAATTAAGAAAAAATCACTAAAGGTCACTAACTGATTACATGTACTGGATTATGTAATCAGATTCCAAAAATTGAGTACACTTAACTGGATTATTATATTACATTTTAAAATGTTCATAATAAGATTACAGTTACTTTTTAATATATATATCATTCCTTTCACAATGCATACTGTTTAAAGCAGCTACACACACAAAAAAGTATATTTCATGTATATTTTACACTATCTTTAAGTATTATATTATTGGTCAGTAATTCATAATTACTTTAATACAGACAGTAATACATAATATTTTAAGTATGAAATGGACAGGAGAATTCCTTTTACTCATCAGAATCCCTCACTAATATCACCGTTTTAGGAATAAAACTAAATAATTGCATCATGAGGAAAATACTAAAGAAGTTGAATTGGGTTTGACCAGATAAATGCTCATGATCCGTGATCGTTCTCTCGTGTGTCACACGTCTTCACTGTTAAACGTGCGTTCTGCTCGATTCTCTACCGCAGCTCTGTCATAAATCAAACGCTCGCTGTTCTACGCAGCTTTCTGAGCCCAGTGAACACCACAGCTCCGTCCAGGCCTGTAATAGTGTGGGCAGAGCGAGGGAGTGCTGGAGTAATTCTTCACGCTGCCACATCACACCTCTGTCATGTCAGAGCAAATGCAGACGCCCAGACCGCAGGCTAGCTCTGCTAACCGCTGATCTCCGTCTGACAGCACACAAACAATCACAGGAACCACTGCAAGCCAAAGCTTCACAGTAACACACTGACAAAATCTGCACGCTAGTCCTAAACATCCAGTAGCTGTACCAGGAGTCCCCGGCTAACACAAATATTCAGGAAAGACTCTCTCAATGTTATGAACAAACGTTCTTCCAGTAATGCTAACTCTGACAGCACACGTACATCACAGAGACGTTTATTTGACGTCTGCATTTATATCTGCAGTAGGTATTTTTTAGAGTGTTTGCTCATCTGCAGTACGTCCATAAAACGTTTCCTTTTAGATGTCAAATAGACGTTTATTAGATGTCTTTAAGATGATTTAAAACTGACGTCTTACAGACGTCTGTCAGATGTTTGTACACAGCAGATCAAGCGATGTGTAACAGACATCTTGCAGACGTGCGTGTGTTATCTGGGAACAGAATGTTTGTTTAAATTATCTGGTCTTTCAAAATGCTCTGAAAACAAAAACATCTATACATCATTTGTGGATGTAACATTCATCAAACATTATTTAAATGTTACCACTTGTTTCAGATCGTTCAGGGAGTCAAGTCTAGTCACTCTTATTTGTATAGCGCTTTATACAATACAGATTGTGTCAAAGCAGCTTTACAGTGTCAAACAGGAAAACATTTTGTCAATAATGCAAGAGGACAATATCAAAGAGTCATTTTTCAGCTAAAGTCAGTTCAATGATGATTCAGTGATTTCATCATGCACTTCAGATCTCGTCCAATAGTGTCTGTGCATTCAACATTCAAAACTATCGCTCACCATAATGTTGCAAAATAATAAAAATGGAATGTTCCCTTAACGTTCATATTCATATAACCAAGAAAAAAAGATTTTAAAACGTGTACAATTCTGAGAACATTCAGAAGTAACGTTTT
Organism: Sinocyclocheilus anophthalmus; assembly: GCA_018155175.1. Lineage (NCBI taxonomy): Eukaryota > Metazoa > Chordata > Actinopteri > Cypriniformes > Cyprinidae > Sinocyclocheilus > Sinocyclocheilus anophthalmus. The sequence continues at coordinate 800,438 of JADLZN010004126.1, forward strand.
CATAACTTAATGGCGTTATCAGATTAAAAACAGCTGATTTATCTTGTACGCTGATGGTTTGTTTGACAGTATAACCAGATCTGAACATCAGTGCAGCATAAATAAAGCAGAGGTTCTCTGAATCTGACTGTTACACAATCTTTGCTCTGCAGCATTTCGTTCTACAGTATATCGATGTCTGGAAGTCTTCTTTCTGAGACGCATGAATGCCACATTAGACTTCCAGCCCTTCATTTTCCTCTCAGCCATCAATGTGACGCCCCCTCAGATGCCCGTCTCTCTCTCTCTCTGTGCAGCTGACTCTAAATCTTTCTAATCTTTCACCATCAGGGCAGTAATTCAGCTCATTATAAAGCAGGATTGATAGCAAGCGTTATAAAGCCGTCTCCTCTGTTGCCCGACTCCATTAAATCCACTTTAATTCAGATCCATTCGCTGCACTGCAGTGAAGCACTCTGGGAAATCGCACCAGATCACACCGCACCTGCCACTCAATAATGGGAAATCCCTCACCTTCCTGTGCTTATGCTTCTGATTCTGATTGGATGAGACACGTTTAACATCATGTGAATCACAGATAAACACACATAATTTTGCCCTGACCTCTTTTATCGTGATCTGTTCATAGTTGTGTTTTAACACGCTGCCGCTGTTTCTCAGATGCTGCTTAGTTTGACCGCGACTCGCTCTAAGACTCCGCGGTCACTCATTAAATAAATTCAGCCCCAATCTTCAAAACGCAAAGGTCGAAGTCATTAAAATGTGCACATGTTGGTTTGTGAAATTGACAGAATGAAACAGCAAACCCTGGAGTCATAAAGGGGTGAGCTGTGGGCGCCGTCCCTGAGGCCTAGCCGCTCAGCGTGACGCATTAGCAGACGTGACCCTGTGACTTACACAAAAACACTAATAATAAGAGCTCTGTAGCCTGCTGTCTGCTACACAGACGTCATGAAGGGCATTATAACAAAACATCAGACGATCACAAACATCTGACACTCAACCGACGAAACGGATCATTCACAATTTTTCCATTTGCATAATTTTCTATTTTGCACATCAGCAACCGAATAACTAGATGAAACTAATAAATACAAATTATGCATATGCGTATATTTTATCAATATTTTTATAATGACCTCAAATAATAGATTAACACTGAATATTATAGCACCACAACTGCAGTCAGTCAGGCAGCATTATGATTTCAGAACAAGGCTTGAAAGGTCAGGCTTTGAACACAACAATTAATACATTAATAACATAATATTCAACCCTACAATATCTGTAAGATTGGAAAACAAATGGAAGAATGTTTACAAATCTGTTCATTTTGCTTTAGAAAGAAAGACCTATGGATCTTGATAGATAGATAGATGGATAGTTTTGTCGGTTGGTATTGATGGTCAGTATTGTCGGTTGGAGTTTTGGTGTTAATGGTTAGTTTTGTCGGTTGGAGTTTTGGTGTTAATGGTTAGTTTTGTCGGTTGCTATTGATGGCTAGTTTTGTCGGTTGGAGTTTTGGTGTTAATGGTTAGTTTTGTCGGTTGCTATTGATGGCTAGTTTTGTCGGTTGGAGTTTTGGTGTTAATGGTTAGTTTTGTCGGTTGGTATTGATGGCCAGCTTTGTCGGTTGGAGTTTTGGTGTTAATGGCTAGTTTTGTCGGTTGGAGTTTTGGTGTTAATGGTTAGTTTTGTCGGTTGGTATTGATGGCTAGTTTTGTCGGTTGGTGTTTTGGTGTTAATGGCTAGTTTTGTTGGTTGGTATTGATGGTTAGTTTTGTCGGTTGGTATTGATGGTTAGTTTTGTCGGTTGGTATTGATGGTTAGATTTGTTGTTTGGTGTTTTGGTGTTAATGGTTAGTTTTGTCGGTTGGTATTGATGGTTAGTTTTGTCGTTTGGAGTTTTGGTGTTAATGGTTAGTTTTGTCGATTGGTATTGACGGCTAGATTTGTCGGTTGGAGTTTTGGTGTTAATGGTTAGTTTTGTCGATTGGTATTGACGGCTAGATTTGTCGGTTGGAGTTTTGGTGTTAATGGTTAGTTTTGTTGGTTGGTATTGATGGCTAGTTTTGTCGGTTGGAGTTTTGGTGTTAATGGTTAGTTTTGTTGGTTGGTATTGACGGCTAGTTTTGTCGGTTGGAGTTTTGGTGTTAATGGTTAGTTTTGTCGGTTGGTATTGATGGTTAGATTTGTTGTTTGGTGTTTTGGTGTTAATGGTTAGTTTTGTCTGTTGGTATTGATGGTTAGTTTTGTCGTTTGGAGTTTTGGTGTTAATGGTTAGTTTTGTTGGTTGGTATTGACGGCTAGTTTTGTCGGTTGGAGTTTTGGTGTTAATGGTTAGTTTTGTCGGTTGGTATTGATGGCTAGGTTTGTCGGTTGGAGTTTTGGTGTTAATGGTTAGTTTTGTTGGTTGGTATTGACGGCTAGTTTTGTCGGTTGGAGTTTTGGTGTTAATGGTTAGTTTTGTTGGTTGGTATTGATGGTTAGTTTTGTCGGTTGGTATTGATGGTTAGTTTTGTCGGTTGGTGTTTTGGTGTTAATGGTTAGTTTTGTCGGTTGGTATTGATGGCTAGATTTGTCGGTTGGTGTTTTGGTGTTAATGGTTAGTTTTGTCGGTTGCTATTGATGGCTAGTTTTGTCGGTTGGAGTTTTGGTCTTAATGGTTAGTTTTGTCGGTTGGAGTTTTGGTGTTAATGGTTAGTTTTGTCGGTTGGTATTGATGGTTAGTTTTGTCGTTTGGAGTTTTGGTGTTAATGGTTAGTTTTGTTGGTTGGTATTGATGGTTAGCTTTGTCGGTTGGAGTTTTGTTGGTTGGTATTGATGGTTAGTTTTGTCGGTTGGTATTGATGGTTAGATTTGTTGTTTGGTGTTTTGGTGTTAATGGTTAGTTTTGTCTGTTGGTATTGATGGTTAGTTTTGTCGTTTGGAGTTCTGGTGTTAATGGTTAGTTTTGTCGTTTGGAGTTCTGGTGTTAATGGTTAGTTTTGTCAGTTGGTATTGATGGTTAGTTTTGTCGTTTGGAGTTTTGGTGTTAATGGTTCGTTTTGTCGGGTGTGTTTTTTTGCTATTGGATGGCTATTTGTCGGTGAGTTTTGGTGTTAATGTGTGGTGTTTGTCGGTTGGAGTTTTGGTGTAATGGCTTTGGTGTCGGTTGGTATTTGGGGCGGGTGGCGAGCTGGGCTAGTTTTGTCGGTTGGTGTTTTGGTGTTAATGGTTAGTTTTGTCTGTTGGTATTGATGGTTAGTTTTGTCGTTTGGAGTTTTGGTGTTAATGGTTAGTTTTGTCGGTTGGTATTGATGGCTAGCTTTGTCGGTTGGAGTTTTGGTGTTAATGACTAGTTTTGTCGGTTGGTATTGATGGTTAGTTTTGTCGTTTGGAGTTCTGGTGTTAATGGTTAGTTTTGTCGTTTGGAGTTTTGGTGTTAATGGCTAGTTTTGTCGGTTGGAGTTTTGGTGTTAATGTAGTTTTTGTCGTGTGGTATTGATGTTAGTTTTGTCGGTTGTAGTTTTGGTGATTTAAACCTGACTAGTAAAATTATATTTGTTATATTTGTCACACTTTATTCATTATTAATCAGTTCAAACAGCTACAATGAATCAATTCAAAACTGATTCAGCGATTAATTTGCATCACCACTCAAAAACAAAACTGTTAACTTGGATTAATTTAGTGGAAAACATGCCTTTATTATTAAACTGGGGTATAATTTTTTTTATTCTTTACATTTGCAATTTGAATGTACTTTGAATAATTTTTTATCTACTTTGTTATAGTGTATGTTTGGTTAAAATTAAGGTTTCTCTGAGTGGGGAAAAATAATTAAGAAAAAATACAAAAATATTAAATTACATCAATAGATAAATATTGAATAATTACATCAAAAGGATGATAAACGGAGATAACATTTCAGATATCACCAAGTCCTAATGGCTGTAATGAAATATTATCCATTCATGGTATCACACAGCAACTGGCTAAAACATGAGAGTTTATGAAAGAATCATCCATCAGATGGGTTCGAATGAGGTCGTTCATGAAAAATGCGATGATGTTAAATCTAATGTTCAAATCATGTGACTTCAAAACCTTGAGCCACAGCTGAATTGTGACCCTCAGCACTGGGCTTCTCACAAAGAGAATTCACACTACATTCATGAAGTTGCAGCATTAAAATGAAAACAAAACACAGCAGAGCTGAGCTTCATGTTGCTAACTGCTTGACGTAATTGCTACTCTATGTTTACAAGCTGCTCGAGGAAGTGACATCAAAGATAATCAGGCTCTGAACACTGTCAAAATAATATCAATCAACAAAACCTATGCAGAACAAAAAAAAAACTGACGATGGCTCTGACTCAGCACTGCAATGCTATAAGGTCAAGGAGAAATATCTGATACAAATCTCTTGTGGTTGTTTCTTAAGAGGATTTTTGGCTTGGTTCCCGTTAAACATTTTATCTCCATTAATTGCCAGTGTTATAGTTTGATATTCTAGGACATGGGACCAGTAATTGAGTATAAGCCATCTTATTTCACCCTACAGCCTTCTTAAATGTCTACTGTAGAAAGCATTCAATATAAGATGCCTATTGCATAAATAATCATGTATAAAAATATTAATAACATTAAGGTCAATCATGTAATTCAATATTGGCCTGAATCTTTAGAGCAAAAGACCAGAAAAAAATGAATATCAACAATTAGCCTGTCATCTACATCTTTAAAGGCCTAGTTCACCAAAAAAGTGAATTATCCAATCTTCACTACAACCCAAAAGGACTTCCTTACTTCCATGAGGAACTCTGAAAACCTTTTCTTTTGCTGTAACTACATGGAAAACAACCACATGGAGATTTAACTAAACTATGATTTTGTGTTCAACAAAAGAAAGTCGAGTAGTGGTCGACCGATATATCGCCAAGGCCGATATATCGGCTGATATTTGCCATTTTTCAAATATCGGCATTGGCCGACAAGTTTTTCTGTTTGACCGATGTGTTCGAGGCAGGACTTTTATTTTGACGGCGCCGAGAACGGCTGCGGCAGTGCCTGAACACACAGTGCTCACATTCTCTCTCTTGTTTACTGTCGTTGTTAACAGTTCTGTGTCTAATACGGATAGAAGTCGGTCTAGTAATCTGATAGAACTGTTAAACAAAGGTATTAAAATGTATACAAAAAAGTATTATAACGATTGCTTTTATATTTTTAGTAATAGAAAGGCACACATTATAATACTTTCTTGTTTGCCCACAGCATTCAGAAAATATGCATTTATATCATTTAAACAAATTTTTGAATGAATAATGAACATTTAATTTCACCAACCTTGCAAACTTAGTCGAATCCAGTTGTGAGGTCTTGTGAAGTGTGCATGTGTATCCTGCATGATCGCTTGTTCTCTGCGTGACTTTCGTTCCGTGCAAATTGAATGCTTTAAACATGAATTCGTGATTTCAAATTATGCTGCACTTAACCACTGTCATATTCATGTCATTTTCACTCTGTACTGTATGTAAAATGAGTGTTACCTTGACATTATTTGAAAAAACAATTTAATTTCCAATGCACACAAACTTCCCAGAATACCGAGTGCTCTGTTGGTTACATTTTTACTTCCTTTTCATTCAAAATTATAAAAAATATTTATTTGTGGAAAATACTTTGTCATTTAAAGTATAAGTATGTTTATTTTACAATTTTTTTTTAATCCATTTTCAAATGATTCCATTTCAAGTTTCTTAAATATTAATGAAAATAAATACAATTATATCGCCTTTCCAAGATATCGGCATCGGCTGTAAAACCGTAATCAGTCGACCACTAATAAGTCATACAGGTTTGAAACAACATGAGGTTGAGTAAATGATGACTGAATTTTAATTTCTGGGTGAATGAATATTTAATCATCATCTAAAGATGTGGACACAAAGTGAAGTCTCTCATTGTGTTTGATCTTGAAACATGTCAACATGAAGGGCTGTAAATGTTCCAGTGACCTCAAAAGCCTGCTCTGTTTTGCTCAAGGGATCGATTCTATGCCATTAGACTTGTGCCGGTATTCGGTAGCGATATCTCACGGTAATGATTTATGCCGATATTGTTATCGGGACCCTTCTCCAATACCGTGAATAATTTATCTTACAAATTATTCCGTTTTAATGGCAGTTTAGAATACTTTTCCCATCACTGGTCAAAATCCCAACACCGCTGTATGCTGGCTGAACGCGCGGCGCACTCTGAGTATAAGCTGGACTAGAACAATATGCTGACATGTGGACAGAAGCTCTGGATGTAAGCGCACTTTCACTCTCTGACAGCAGAAGATGGGCTAAACTGCAGAAATAATAATTATTTATTTAAATGCAGCCATTACCCCGGAAACTCTGTAAACAAATCAGCTGCACTACTTTCGGTTTCTAAATAGTTTTTAAATTATTTAAACAGCCATTCAGATTTGTGTTTGCTATGATGTTCATCACAGCGCCAAATACTTATTTTAGACTTAATAGGCTATTTATTTTCTAACTTTTTTTTACATTTTAATCTGGACAACAACATGCCCTAGATATTGTTTGAAAAATTTTTTTATCGTTATTGTTCGGTCACACTTTACATTAAGGCTCTAAAATTCGTCTGAACATTCTTATCTTAGGTATTCCAATATTTAATAACACGTTGTTAATATCGAAAGTTGCAACTGTGTTATTTTATGAGCTAACATGAACTAAGACTTGTATTTTTTTTTTTAACAAAGATTAATAACTTCTGTAGTAAATGTAGCTATTGCTCATTGTGAATTTTAATGCATTAACTAAGGTTAACTAATTAGGTCTTATTGTAAAGTGATACCTATTGTTCTTTATAGTTCTTTTGCACTTTAATCCGTGTAAAACTTTTAACTTTATAAATTTTTCTGTATTGCATTTAAATGTTCAGTTATTTTTGTTATAAGAAAAAAGTTATTAAATCCGTTATACTGTTATTATGATAGCACTTTTTTAAAAAAAAAAAAAAAAAAAAAAACGATTTCAACATCGTGATAATACCGTATACCATGATAAAAGCATCAGCAATTAATCGCAACATCAAAATTTGATACCTCACTCCCTATATGCATACAATTGCCTGAAGGAGAATTCCAAAGAAAAGCCCTTGCTTTAGAACCCACAATACCCAATCCAGTTGACACACCACCCTGCACCCTTTACTGTCACAAAATGTCCATCAAAACTTGCAGAAAATTACACTTAAGCATCTAAATGGTATAAAAAGCCTCTCACCTTGAAGTTGCTGGAGTTAACCCAAGAGGTGGCGATACCGTCCACCATTTTATCCAGCGCAGTCTGGTCACTCTCCAGGTCGTGACACTTGTCTGCATCTGTGATGTAGTCGATGAGCTCGGGACCCATCTGCAACCTGCGGGCCACATCCTTCTGTAGCACCTGGGTCAGACAGTACTCCATATTGGGCTCCATGGCCTATGATGTCCTGCCACCACCCGTGTGGCAGTGGAGAGGAAAAACTAAAAAAAAAATAGGCTTTTAGCGTGTGCAATCCAGGCAAAACAAATGCACACGCTTATTAATATCCTGTGTTGATGAACCACAGTGCCACAGGCTGGCAAGAAGCTGAGCGGTAGGGATGTCGACTCGGGAATGCAAACGATGCACCATATGTGACTAGACAACAGCTGATGAGGACTGCGAATTCTCCTTTTTGTCCTTTTAGGAGGCAGCCAAACCACTAGCAGCAGCAGAAGCGCTCTCGGCTGCAGTAGAGCAGCAGGAGTTGTGGTAACTAGAGCAGGACAAAGAGGGTCCAGCGGAGCATTGCTTCATAATTCAGAGGTCCTCCCTGCTCAGGATGAGAAAAGAGAGCTGTTAGCCGAGTACAACCTCTGGATATCAAATGCCAGTGCGGCTGGACCTGTATTTTTTTTCAGCTCAGATCAGCAGCCACTTATGAGAAAAGCAGAAAAGCCCTTTGATGGTGACATAACTCAAAGTCCGGCTTGCATTCTCTCAACTATTTATTTGCTGACCACACATCAGCTGCATGGCTTTGTGGGATGCAGCAAAATAGGAATTCCACTCATATTACAGGGGTAGTTAATGAAATGAACTGGTCTCTATGTAATTTTAAACCCATTTGATGTTAACGGTGGCCGCCACTATTTATGAAAATAGGCTCATTTTCCGCCAGAGTTAACAGTTGAGTTTTACCGTTTTCTAATTCATTCAGTCGATCTCCGGGTCTGGCGGTAGCACTTTTAGCGTAGCTTAGCATAGATAATTGAATCTGATTAGACCGTTAGCATCTCACTCAAAATGACCAAAGAGTTTCTATATTTTATTTAAAACTTGACTCTTCTGTAGTGACATCGTGTACTAGCCGACGGAAATGAAGCTTGCGATTTTCTAGGCCGATCTGGCGTAGAACTATACTCGCATTCCGGGTAATAATTCAGGCCCCTTTGCTGCCGTACCATGAGGCAGCAGCGCATATATTACGTAGCACCGAAAATAGGCTTATTGGAATTACCGTGCTGTGGACTATTTTCTGCGCGCGTAATAGAGTCAAGTTTTAAATAGGTAAAATATAGAAACTCTTTGGTCATTTTTTGAGCGAGATGCTAACGGTCTAATCATATTCAATGATCTATGCTAAGCTACAGTTAAAGTGCTACCGCCAGACCCGGAGATCGGCTGAATGGATTCGAAACGGTAAAACTCAACTGTTTAACTCTTGGGTAGTTGGAAAATGAGGCTATTTTCAAAAATAGTGGAGTGTTTTCCTTTAAACAAAAATGACCAAAACATGCTAAAAGCACCATAAGCAGTCCCTATTCCATACTGCCGTCACATTAGCTAAAGTTAAGCAACATTTTGCAAAAAAAGGTTCATTGTCTTTTGTCAATATTGTAGCAAAGTCACTGTATAAGTGACATTCACTCAATAAATGAATTATTGATGTTAAACAACAATAATTTGAGGATCTGTAAATATACAGTAAAATTATTGTGCAGAAATTATTATGCACTAAGCAAACTGGAAACTACTAGGTAACGTAAAGTCTTGGCTGTGTTACACAACAGTAATGTCATCACTAGGATACTTGCCTCCCTACTGCATTGAGAAAAAATCTGCTAAGTCATCATGGGAATTATCTGGATGCAATCACAGTTGGTCACCGCAAAGTGTATTACTCTGATAAGCAGATTACCTGATGCCCGGACTCCAATTTTTCTGAAAGACTTCATGAAATGAACAAAAGATGCACTGTTAATTGATCAGGGCAGAACAATAAAAATTAGGGCTGCACGATATATCGAAAATATCAAATATCGCACATGTGGCATATTTCAAATGCATATTGCAATGGTTTGAATAAATAAGTGACATCAAATATTTCAAAAAGTCATGTATGGTCAAGGTTTTAGGTTGCTGCAGATAGTATAGCATCTGGGATGCGGATGTTAGTTGGGATATGTGTATGTGTGCATGATAGTGTGCCTGCTCTGACAAGACAATCAACAAGCCGCGATGCTTTCATAGTGAGCTAATCTGATAAGATGAGCCAGCCTAAAGGTGGGTCTCACACCGGACGAGAATCGCAACGCCGCGTCTAGGACAACTCACAGTAGGTATCGCACAATGGATGCGTCACGTTCAGTTCAAGACAACAGGCAGTTAATCTAATCACCAAACAGACAAATGTTCACTTCAAGAATGAACAAAACAGAGCATACCAAGTGAGTGGCGAGGCAGGATTTTTAACAGCGTCCTGAGCTGCCGCGCACAGTGTCTGAGTGGCGCTGCCAGTGTGATTACAACACTCATAGAAAACTACGTGTTCAAATTTTAGTCACTTCTCGTCCGATGGGCAACCCCCTTTAAGGCACCTGCAGCCAACAATTTAGTGCCAAAACAAAGATGCACCTCAAAAGGATTTTTCGGCAGAAAAATCTTCAAACACAGGTGAATTAACCCTCGTTCTCAAACATAACCCCCCAGCAACAATCTAGCATAAGCTTTAAAGGGGTCATAATGATGCTATTTCAATTGTTCCTTTCTCTCTGGAGTGTTACAAGCTCTTGGTGCATAAAGCAAAATCTGTAAAGTTGCAATACTGAAGTCGCAAATCCAAAGAGATATTCTTTATAACAGTTAAGAGTCAACCACACCTACCTAAAAAAGGCTCATTCTAACACGCCCCCAACATGTCTACGTCACGATGTGGGAAGATTTGCATAAAGCCGCTTAAATATTCACGCAAAGAAAAAGGCGTAACTTTTAGTCTCGCTGTAGTATTGTTGCTGCCGCCATGGTGTGAGGCAACCGTGTTTTTTCGTTGTGAAAGTGAAACTACTTTTGTTTGGTCTTCCAAAAGAGGACGATATCTGCTTCGTCATGCCTAGAGCTGATCCGTGCTGGTCGCTGAGGAAATACTTCACTCATGCGTGGATCACCGGATCGGCTTTTCCCCGTAACGCAACGTAGTCCCGCCCGCGGTCCGTCACTGTGGTTTTGCTGCAAGCCCGCTCGACCGCTTCGTTGTCGAATCCCCCGGCCGCACCGGTCTCAGCCCGCATGCCTCCGCTCACATAAGGCCGCCGTGTGTGATACTGTGTTCGTTGTGAAAGCGAAACTACTTTGTTTTGGCCTTCCAAAAGACACGACTAGAAATCAGTGGTTAAGTATTTACAACACTTTTCCAGAACACTTCAACCCAAATATTCAGATGTGTGCAGCACATTTTATGGAGGACTGTTTACTGATCCTGGGAGAGTAGACTACAATGCCAGCTGTTCTGACTCACAGACTGTAAGTAAGTTTTTTTATATTTAAAGGATTTGCCACTGACTATTCAAATGTGAGTTTTTTTGGGCAGTGTAGAGTAGGTCTTGTTGTTTGTCATTTCTCCGATTAAAAATGCAGACATGGTTTTATGTTTAGCGGCGCGATGCATGCAACGCGTAAAAAGACAGTATAAATAAAAAAAAAAAGATCAGTCTTCTAATCCATAATTTGTCCCCACTGGATGCAACAAATGCCTCTTTTATAATGTGTTTTAATGTTTTTGTTTCGTCGCTCTGGCCGGGCAGGGCATCACAATATGGTAAGGGGCGTAACATTTCCATCACACACTTGAGGTATTCGGCCAATCACAATGCACTGGATAGCTGGCCAATCACAGCACACCTCGCTTTTCAGACCGATGACTTTGTAAAAATCGACACGTTTCAGAAAGGCGGGCATAGAGGAGAAAAAATGTACAGTATGTGGAAAATAATGTTTTTTTTTTTACCTTAAACTGCATAAACACATTTCATACACCAAATACACAAAATAATGTTCTTTTTAGCAACATCATATGCCCCCTTTCATGCACGATTGTTTTATGCAACATAAACATGGCTTTTTCACTTTCAGAAGGTATAGGCGAGCTTCTTTTCCCTGAAATAACGTCAACATATGTTGGTTATGTAATTTTTAAATATTTTTAAATATAATTTAAATTGATTTTAGAAAAATAAATATCGTATCGCATATTGAATACCACATTTATTTATAATATTTAGCATGCTATCTCATATCGCTTTTTTTTTTTCAATATCCCACAGCCCTATTAAAAATGATGAATGTCCTGGTCACTGAGGTACATTAGTGTGTGTACAGTGGAGTACAAAAATACCGGTTTCAGGATCCCAAAATAATGTAAATACAATAATAATAATAAATTAATTTTAAAAATGAAGAAAAATTTCAATGTAAAATAAATAAGAAATATTTAAGATTCTGCACACAAATGCTCTTCATAACAGTCAAATAAAATTGATCATTAGGTTTTGCACAAACTAGCTCATGCAGCTCATCTAATCAAATACAAACAAATTTAAACAAATCGAAAGAAATCTCTTTTAAATTCAACTTTTTCCATGCAAATTATTGTGCATATAATATTATGATAAAATTGAGAAAAATGTAAAATAGAATGATTCACCGTTGATCTCAGACATTTGGTCCTCACTGTATGTGTGTTTTCTGTCTTTACTGGCACAAGCTGTTTTGCTTTTGCTTAGTTTACACTACAAGTCTGTGCCTGTACTTCACGTATCTAAGCTACAGTACACAATGGTGGCAGGAGACCTTGCCCAGTCTCCTAATTCTCCATAGATCAGAATCACAGGAGTTCATCATTATTGAACTGTCATGTCACCTTAATGTAAAACACACACATTACATGATAATTCAGGTCAAGCATGATTTACCTGTGCCTCCCTCAAACCACACATCACAGGCCTCTGATCACAGATTAATTCATCTCTTTAGTGTTTAAGCATTAACACGTCAATCGGTTTTAAAACTAGATAACTAGTAAATAAACTAACCTGCTGGATCATGCAATAACCTAATTACTCACCAGTACTGGGTGGAAATCTGATTGCAATTCAAAGCAAAATCACCGTGTATATACAACAGAACGAAAGAAATTGAATAATCAAAACAATACTCAAACAGAACATCATTTCAAGTGAATGACAGATCCTACATGTGCATCAATGTAAATATATTTACACTGATGCACATGCAGTGACTGTCATTCACCCTAACGTAAATGAGAGGCTTTACTCCGGAGTCCAGGCTTTAAAATACCTCATTGTCTTTTATATACGTTAAAATTTCAAATATCAACCCTCTTATGATGAAATCCGTATCCGTATTTCATAACTAAGTATTTTCAGATTATGTCTGGATGAATTTGTTTCTTTTTCATTGATCATCTAGCCAGTTATGCTAGCTCTCACTAGCTGACCGAATAAACTGTAAAAACTCCGGCGATTTACACAAAACCAGTACATGGAAAGACAAGCTTGGGTGAAATAATAGGTTATATACTCACTTTGCCGAATGTAGCGGTGGTTTCAGTGTAAAATGACACGGGTTAGGTTATTAAAGGTAAACGAGGTTTGTCTCTCTAGTGCTGCTCCTGTGGACACAATGATGGAGCGGTGAAAAAAAAAAAAAAAAAAAAAAACAAAAAAAAAAAAAAAAAAAAAAAAAGAAAAAAAAAAAAAAAAAAAAAAAAAAAAAAAAAAAAAAAAAAAAAAAAAAAAAAAAAAAAAAAAAAAAAAAAAAAAAAAAAAAAAAAAAAAAAAAAAAAAAAAAAAAAAAAAAAAAAAAAAAAAAAAAAAAAAAAATCGCATGCGCTAAACACTCTGTTCTGTTACTGATTTAATGTAAAATCCGTTTACAGTTTTGGTACAAACTTTGCACCATGACAAAAAAAATTCATTTTATGCCATTATTATTGGTAGCCGTCGGAAAACAACGGCTAGCTTGTGCCCCTTTATTGTGTATGTACAGTATGCAAGTCATTTCTCTAACTATAAGCACCTTACTTTGTAATTACCAATTTTCTGCCCTCATATTTAGAATGTTATTCTACACAGTAGCCAACAGATATTTTGTTTACATCCGCATATTAGAAATCCTCTTGTTTCCCTCTGTCTCGCAGCCACATGGTAATTTTTCCTTGTGTAGCCTATCTAAAACAATGAACCTTCATGGCAGGCCATTTTAACATTGATTCCTAAAACTATCTACCATCTATTTTGACACTAATGGTGGCGTTCAATCATGAACTGACACCACCACAAAGTCGTTATTACTAGTGGGAAACTCGAAATTTTCTTTAAAGGGGTCCTATTACAGGTGCATCTCAATAAATTAGAATGTCGTGGAAAAGTTCATTTCAGTAATTCTACTCAAATTGTGAAACTCGTGTGTTAAATTAACTCAGTGCACACAGACTGAAGTATTTTAAGTCTTTGGTTCTTTAATTGTGATGATCTTGGCTCACATTTAACAAAAACCCACCAAATTCACTATCTCAACAAATTAGAGTATGGTGACATGCTAATCAACTCAAAACACCTGAAAATGTTTCATGAGCCTTCAAAATGGTCTCTCGGTTTTTTTCACTAGGCTACACAATCATGGGGAAGGCTGCTTATCTGACAGTTGTCCAGAAGACAATCCTTGACACCCTTCACAAGGAGGTAAGCCACAAACATTCATTGCCAAGAAGCTGGCTGTTCACAGAGTGCTATATCCAAGCATGTTAACAGAAGTTGAGTGGAGGGAAAAAGTGTGGAAGATAAAGATGCACAACCAACCGAGAGAAACCGCAGCCTTATGAGGATTGTCAAATCGATTCAAGAATTTGAGTGAACTGCACAAGGAATGGACTGAGGCGGGTCAAGGCATCAAGAGCCGCCATACACAGACGTGTCAAGGAATTTGGCTACATTTGTCGTATTCCTCTTGTTAAGCCACTCCTGAACCACAGACAACGTCAGAGGCGTCTACCTGGGCTAAGGAGAAGAAGAACTGGATTGTTGCCCAGTGGTCCAAAGTCCTCCTTTTCAGATGAGAGCAAGTTTTGTAAATCATTTGGAAACCAAGGTCCTAGAGTATGGAGGAAGGGTGAAGCTCATAGCCCAAGTTGCTTGAAGTCCAGTGTTAAGTTTCCACAGTCAGTGATGATTTGGGGTGCTGTGACGTCTGCTGGTGTTGGTCCATTGTTTTTTTTTTTGAAAACCAACGTCACTGCACCCTTTTACCAATAAATTTTGGAGCACTTCATGCTTCTTTCTGCTGACCAGCTTTTTGAAGACGCTGATTCAGTTTCCAGCAGGATTTGCACCTGCCCACACTGCCAAAAGCACAAAGTTGGTTAAATGACCATGGTGGTGGTGTGCTTGACTGGCCAGCAAACTAACCAGACCTGAACCCCATAGTTTCTCACCAGATCTGAACCCATATAGAAAAAGAGAAACAAGAGACCAAATGCAAAATGCAGATGAGCTGAAGGCCACTGTCAAAGAAACCTGGGCTCCATACCACCTCAGCAGTGCCACAAACTGATTACTTCCATGCCACGCCGAATTGAGGCAGTTAATTAAAGCAAAAGGAGCCCCTACCGTGTATTGAGTACATGTACAGTAAATGATCATACTTTCCAGAAGGCCAACGATTCATTAAAAATGTTTTTTTTTATTGGTCTTCTGAAGTATTCTAATTTGTTGAGATAGCGAATTGTGTGTTTTGTTAAATTTGAGCCAAAATCATCACAATTAAAAGCACCAAAGACTTAAACTACTTCAGTTTGTGTGCATTGAATTTAATACAGGAGTTTTCACAATTTGATTTGAATTACTGAAATAAATGAACCTTTGCCACGACATTCTAGTTATGGATGAACCTGTTATGCTTTTTCACTTTTTTAATTTTTGTCAGTGTGTAGTGTGTATGTTTGGGCATAAAAAAGATCTAGAAAGTTATAAATCTCAAAGTCCACTCCAAAGAGAAATATTTTGTTTTTTAAAAATCCCTTTTCAAGAACACAACGCACGCTTGTTGGCCTACAGCGTGTTTTCCGGGCTTTGTTTACACAAAGGGCAGCTCATTGAATATCTTACATAAGACTTCCCGCTAGACAGAATTCTAATGGTTGAGGGGTGGGGAGGGGACAAGGTGTGGTTAGAACGCTTGGTTGATGAGTGCCTCAATTAGACGATGGAGAAGTGCTCTCAGAGTTTAGTGCATCAGATGAGAAAACCAAGAAGAAGAGCTGCTGCTGTGCTGTAGCGTAAAATTTTCAGCATGTCTAGAACGATTCTTACAAGTATAACACGACGTAGCTGGGCGCCGCCGGTAATGTATTTGAATTGACATTGAAAAGCTGGCGTGACGCAGCGCTTCTCGTCCGGTGCGCGACCGCCTGAAATGCTGTTTTCGTTTGGGCTTCCTAAAGCAGATGATGTCAGGAAACAGTGGTTGCAATTTATTTTTTAACTCTGTCCCTGAGCATTATAACCCCAATTTGCTATTGTGTGCTGTGCATTTTACTGAGGACAGCTTCACAACACGAGGGAGTACAGTGCCGGATTCGCCCAAAAAGCTTTGTACTGAAACACCATCTAAGCTGTTTGCCAATCACAACACTGGGACAGCTAACCAATCACAACACATTTTGTTTTTCGGAAGGTTGACCTTCATCAAAGCCGGAACTAATCGAGGCGTTTGTGCCAGCCTGGGGAGAAACGTATTTTAATAATGTAAATTATGTGAAAAAAATGCGTTTTTCGAACCACCAAGCATGAGTGCATGTGCTAGTACACCCCCAAAACATAATCAAGACTTTGTAGAAGAGCATAATAGGACCCCTTTAAGCCCAGAGTTTCCATGTTTTCCAAACATGCCAGAATCGATGGATGCAACGTCTGTAGTTGATGGTAAATTTTTGTTTAAATTGATAGTTTAGTTGTCCTATAAACTTAAATTGGTCATGTTCTTGTTACGCACCTGAAATTCAAGTAAAAAAAAAAATGCAGACCCTGTTGTATTTTCTTGTAATTTATTAAAAGAAGGTACACCGCCATCTTGTGCCGACTAAACTGACTTGAACGCACCTAACGTCGTAATTACGACTCGTCAACTCATAAGTACGAATGTCCCAGGAGGACTTGAACACAGCATGATAGCCCATTTAGTTTTAATAGCTATTCAAGTTCCAATGGCCAAAATAGCATGTTTTTTAAATTTTTTTAAACTCTGTAAGGTTATTGTCACAAAAATAAAAATTCTGTCATTAATGCTCACCCTCATTTTGTTTCAAACCCATAAGACCTTCGTTCATCTTCAGAACACAAATTAAGATATTTTTGGTGGACTATTATTAAACTATTCCTTTAACAGATATTAGTTATTAGAAATTATTCAAATATGTATTCAAGTTGATTCTGGTAACCATTTTTAATTTTCCTAATAAGACTTCTATATAAAATTGTCATTATCTAGAAGTCATTATGGTTAGTCGTTACATATCACAAATTAAAAAGAAAAAAATTGTGAGATACATACTTCTCTATATTGCACTATAAAAATTTGAAAAGGAATCAGCAACAGTACAAACTAAAAAGAATAGTTCAACTCATTTGGGCAATTTGACATTTGCCATTACCCACAAAATAGTTGAGTTATATACAGGATAATAATACAGAACCTGTTTAACTAGTTTAAACAATTAATATTATTACTGAAATTAATATATTACTGTTGGTTCACTTAAAATAATAAAACACAGACATCAGTACATTTTAAGCAACACATTTTCAAGTGGCTTGCCATAACATTAAACCAACAGCAATGGAAAACGACTCCTGGCTCCATCTAATGGTTATTCTGATAAATGCATTTTCATTGATCTTTATTTCTTCCATGATACCTCTTAACTTATATGTAAGCTGACTAAGCTCTTCACCGCGACAATTTACACAAACCATTGTTCAGTTAAAATAGCTTTAAAAAGCAACAAAGAAATTTATCTGATCCCCTTTTATGGGTTAAGCACATGTTTGACCAATATTGTGAAGCTGCATGTCTGAAGATAGTACTAGACAATACATAATGTGTCAGAAATACAATATCCATCCTACCATTTAATTTTCAAATTAACACATTTTTTAAATGTAACATAACATATATACTTTGTGTATTACACAGTCAATTGGACTTTAGCAACCTCTCAGAGACCAAATCCTACCCCATAAAGGCAATCGGTACATCTGCATAAAACACACCTCAAAATAGATGCCTGATAATCAGAATAACGTGTGATCCTCTTCTCCAGCCGCTGGGGAGGACTGAGAACTAACCATACAAATGGCTCTGAAAAAAAGTGAGTCCGGTGTCCCTTCTAAAACAGGGATTTAAGTCTTTTGATTAGTCATTAAATTCTCATTTTAAGCCGTATGCTCCACTTCATCTTCACCTGACTCTTCCTCGCTGTTTTCTGAAACAGATTTGGCTTTGATGACTATTTCGTCATCAACATCATCATCAACTCTGATCGACTTCCTCCTCTCCAAAACTGATGGGGTGCACACTGGAGTGACATCCTAAATGCAAACAAATAGTCTTTTAAACACTAGTAGAGCAAAACTACATATCCTAGTCATTTTCTACAGTAACTGTTGGCACATGGGTTTCATTGTGAGTCACAGTGACTGACAATAAGCTTAAAATGTACCAGTTTCTGTCGGCACAGTTATCTTACTTCAGTAAACAGGTACAACTGAGGTAATTTTCAGTCTGTGCCAAGCATATGCCCACAAAATCAGTGCAAAAAAATTTAAAAATATATATATTTTTTTTTTCCTGAAATTCTTGAGCTTACCTTGCTGCATACTGAACCATTGGCTTCTAATTGAGCTTTCTTGGCTGGAATCGGAGCTGCCTGAAAGAAAAAGACAAACTGGTCACACTAAATCCAACAACTCATTAAAGGAATAGTTCACATAAAAATAAAAATTTGCTGAAAATTTACTCTACCATACAAGATACACACGAGTTTCTTTCTGCTTTGGAACAGATTGAGAGAAATTTAGCATTACATCACTTGATCACCAATGGATCCGGTATGACCTATTTCACTGGAGGAAGTGTTATTATGGACTCATATTTTGACCAGAAGTGATGGTCAAAATATGAGATAAAACGACTTAATGAGGAATCTGTTACAAACATGCAGCTTTTCAATTCACATTGATTATTATGTTTTTATCAACTGTTTGGACTTTCATTCTGATGGCACCCCTTCACTGCAGAGTATTTAATGGTTAACTTTATCAAAATCTATTTAGATGATGAAACAAACTCGTCTACATCTTGGATGACCTGAGGATGTGTACATTTTCAGAAAATTTTCATTTTTGGGTCATCTATTCCTTTAAATGTTCCGATTAGAAATTACAAAATAGTACTTACAAATCCCGGGAAATCATAGTCAATGCCCTTTGCTGCCAGTCTCTTGCGTAGCTTAGACTCTTTGCTTAAAAGCTTTGTGCCAACTTTCTTCAGATCATCTTCAGCATGCTGTTTGTTATAACGAGCAACTGCAGGCTGCTTTGGCTTCTTGAAGCCCAACCTGGAACCAACAAATAGCTTTTCATGGACCTTCTCAGGTGGCACCACTTGACCTGAACAGGACAAAACACAGTAAAGTTTAGACAACATCATGTAAGAAAACATGCAAAACCTTTTACTCTCAACTTACACTTTATGAGCCGTTCTCCGATAAGGTAGTTGTTCATGGTCTCAGCCACAATCTTAGCAACCTCATCACACTCAAACTCCACAAATCCATAGCCTTTGCTCCGTCCGGTCTGCAGAAGATGAAAGTTTAATAATACTTGCATTGAAATCTTCAAAGCAAGATATTGTTTACTGGTATGACTCGTGTGTTTATAGTGTTGGCACATTGGTTTCATTGTACAACAAAATGGAGTTGGCAATAAGCAAAAATGTACCTAATTACTGTCTGCACAATTATCTTAGCCAAGGCAACAAATGCCAAAGACAATTTTCAGGCTGTGCCGTTATGTTAAACAGATAAATTAAAATTCCATAAAAGTAAACACTCTAAATTCTAATGGAATTTCTATTAATATTTGGAAGCAACCCCAAAGGGATCAAGTTTTCTTTAAGAATCCTCTTAGAATCAAACAGGACCTTATGGGGTTAACTGAATGAATCCAAGAGAATCTTATGTTTCATTATAGAATTCTCATATTTATTTCAAATAATCATTGAAATTGCATCAGAATTCCGTTAGGAGTTGTATTCAGCCACTTCCCTAATATTTACCTCTTTCTACAGAACTTATAAATTCATTGTGTGACACAACAATGCTCCTCTAACCCAACTGATTGTAAAACGCCTAAAATACGACTACAAGCACGTCGTACCTTTTTACTCCTGGAAACTCTTGTTCGAGTGACTTTGCCAAACTGTCCAAAGTAAGATTTTAATTGAGGTTCAAACAATCCTCGAGGCAGATGACCAGCATAAAGTACTCCAGGAGAAAGCGGCTGACCCTGAGGGGGAGATCATAATTAATACACATGCAGACAAAAATGCTAGTAACTAAACACACACCACACACACCGACAAACCCCTACACCACTCCCACACACACACACACACACCACACACACACACACACACACACCACACAGAACAAGTGCAGTTTTGTAGAGCAAATTATTGTCGACCAATGATTCGTCAATCTAAATAACCCCCCCCCTAACCGCTATCATGACAATCATCATATTAAGATGTCAACTGTTAGCTGAAACTAATGTAAATATGGTCGTCGAAACTGGAGCCCATGGCCACGCGTCATACCGTGTTTTAGGACGTTTCTTTACTGCTGCACTTCTTCTTAAACTTCTGCATGCTTCCTTTGGATCAGAGCCGCAGTTTTTCGCCGCTTCTCTGATGATTTGCTCGTGCATTATTAAATATAAAATTGTTAAAATCAATATAGCTAACGTTTTGACGGTGAGTACTACTTCTCCTAAAACCCCGTTGTTGCTCTTCAAAAAGAAAAAAAATTCCTTCTTCTTCTTCTAATAACGTTTTATCGCGGATGGCAAACCAACTTCTGGTGCATTTACCGCCACCAACTGGGCTGGAGTGTGGAGCACTAATAAGCAACTAATATATACATATTTATATTTATCTATATTTTATATAATTTAAAAAAAACACACACACATTCCTAAATTCTCCTGATTAATCCTATTTTTTTAATGTATTTAACAATAGCACCATATATTTTACCTTGTTCTGCATGCTCTTTCAAGAGGTTTGACAAACTTCATAGGTGCATACCGCCACCTACTGTGATGGAGTGTGAAGAGAATGTACCATTTTTCACCTAAATCTTAAATTCTGTTCATTATTCCACAATTCTTAATAAATCTCATAGGATGATTGCACTTAATTGTTTTCCTGCATTTGGACCACCATTCAGAATACTACTTAATGAAAATTCTTTAACTCCTAAGGATTGTAATTCATCTTTAAGACGATCCCTTTCTCTTTCATATGCTGTACATATCATCATAACGT
Organism: Sinocyclocheilus anophthalmus; assembly: GCA_018155175.1. Lineage (NCBI taxonomy): Eukaryota > Metazoa > Chordata > Actinopteri > Cypriniformes > Cyprinidae > Sinocyclocheilus > Sinocyclocheilus anophthalmus. Next base: position 821,425 of record JADLZN010004126.1, read on the forward strand.
GCTCCACTGATTCCTCTGTTAAACAAACATTACATAGACCAGTATTATGTTTCCCTATAATGTATAGTGTTTGGTTAAGATTTGAGTCCTGTTCGTATATGTGTTAAAATGACTTGTTCCCTTCTACTTATGTTATGAATGATTTTTCTTCTCTTTATACTCCTTTGTACTTTATGACAATGCCTACCTGTTTGACACGAGTCCCAGTATATCTGCCATACAATAATGCATGCATTTAATATTAACTGTTTTCCTTCTATTCTGCTGAGAGCAATATTTATACTTGGATCATCCATATTTAAGGATTCTTTAGCCATTTTATCTACCTCTTCATTACCTTGAATTCCCACATGTGCAGGTACCCATATAAACCGAGTAATTATCCCTATCTGTTTAATACTATACAGTGTAATCATGATTTCTGTTAAAATGTCTTTTCTATCTGATTGCCATGATTGTAAACTCATAAGAGCTGCCATTGAGTCAGAGCATTTTATTACTTTATATATACCCACTCTAATGCCGTAAGGATAGCTACCATCTTTGCTGTATACAGAGAAGTACCATCCGTAATTCTTCCAGCCTTCCTAACCTGAAATTCTGGAATGAAAAATGCAGCACCTGTCCTTCCAGTTTCTATGTTCTTTGATCCATCTGTGTAAATTTGGAGAAATTAATAATGCATATTTTTATATATTCTTTGACATACGCTTTTAAATGAAACCCCTCCCCATTCCCTTAATTTCTTTATGTACGTTTAAGTCAACTTCTGGTTGTTCTAATAACCAAGGTGCTATTGGAGGAGTTACTATTACCAATGCAAATTTATTTGATTCTATTCCAGTTTCATTGATCAATTTCAGGATTGAAATTGATCCTTCTCTTACAGCCGCGGGGGGGAGAAAAAAAAAAAAAAAAAAAAGGTCTTTGCCCTGAAATTAATCCAAGGGCCATGGCTATGTTTTCTCTTCTAAATGTAGAGGCCTTTCTGAGGAACTTATGCCTGTATGGCGGGCAATGGGGACCATCGGAGCTTTAGCGGGCAGAATACTAGTGTCTTTAATAACAGTGCAGAGGCCATATTCTACCAAGACAGTGCCTCTGAGGGCGGGTGCGTCGCAAGAACTGACAAGTCTGCGCTGGAATGTCGGATGGATACAAAAGGGTATAGTGCAGTTTTAAGCTAAGATAGTATCGCATGAGGATGAGTCTGCCCCCCGGCATGTGGCACTGCACCCAGCGCACTTTACAAGTTGTGTGAATACATGTGTTACTAGCTTTCTTAATGAGTATAGGAATCTGGGGGTCGTTAATACTCCAGTAAGTTATCCAGGGACCAAATCCAAGGGCCCGGAGCGTGTGGGTGTGGTGGAAGGGTCACAGGTATTTTCGTGAATGCGGAGGGGGGGGGGGGACGGGGAGGAGAAGGGGGGGTGGAGGGGGAGAGAAAGGAGGGGGAAGAGAGGGGAGGGTGGAGGAATGAAAGGAGTGTAGTTGTGAGAAGGGGGGGAAGGAGGAAAAAAAAGGGGGGGAAGGGGGAGGAAAGGGGAAGGGGAAGAGAGAGGAAAGGGGAAGGAGGAAAAAAAAAAAAAGAAAAAGGAAAAAGAAGAAAGGAGGGGGAAAGGGGGGGGGGGGGGGGGGGGGGGGGAAAGGGGGATTTGAGGAGGGGGGAAGGGGGGGGGGGGGGAGCCCATACAGTTAA
>JADLZN010004127.1:0-37500 GCA_018155175.1 Sinocyclocheilus anophthalmus
TTTTCTTTTTTAATAAATCTGCAAACATGTCAACAATTCTGTGTTTTTTCTGTCAATATGGGGTGCTGTGTGTACATTTGAGCTAAAAAATTACTTAAATGATTGTTAGCAGATGTTGTCAACTGCTCTGTGTGTGTGTGTGAGTCTCTCCTCTGTGTGTGGTGTGTGTGGTGTGTGAGTGAGCCTCACTCTCTGTGTTGTGTGTGTGTGTGTGTGTGTGTGTGTGTGTGAGTGTGAAGTGAGTACTATCTCTGTGTGGGTGTGGTTGTGTGTGCGTGTGGGGTTGATTCTCTCTCCTTTCGTGTTTGGTGTGGTGTGTGAGTGATTCCTCTCTCTGTGTGTGTGTGTGGGTGTTGTGTGTGTTGTGTGTGTGTGTTGTATTGTTTGTGTGTGTGTTGTGTGTGTGAGTGAGTCTCCTTCTGTGTGTGCTGTGCGTGAGTTCATCCTCTGTGTGTGTGTGTGTGAGCTGAGTACTCTCATCTGTGTGGTGTGTTGTGTGTGTGATGTTGATTCGGTGATGTCTCCTTTTGTGGGTGTGTGTGAGTGAGTCCCTCTGTGTGTGTGTGGATTGCGTGTTTCTCTCTGTGTGTTTCTTGTGTGTGTGGGTTGTAGTCGGAGTCTCGGTCATCTGTGTTTTCAGTGTGTGAGGTGTGAGTTAGTCGCTGTGTTGTGTGTTGGTGTGTGTGGGTAGGTGAGTCTCCGAGTCGGATGTGTGTTGGTGACGTCCTTCTCTCCTGTGTGTGGTGATGTCGGATGATCTTTTGTGTGTGTGTGTGAGTGTGAGTGAGTCTCTCTCTGTGTGTGTGTGTGTGGGGTGTGTGTTTGTGTGTGTGTGTGTGTGTGATTGTCTCGCTCTCCTCCTCTGGTGTGTGTGAGTGAGTGAGTCTCTCTCTGTGAGTTTGTGTGAGTGAGTGAGTCTCTCTCTGTGTGTGTGTGAGTTGTGTGTGTGTGTTCGTGAAGGGCTCGCTGTGTTGTGTGTGTGAGTGTGAGGAGTCTCTCTCTGATGTGGTGTGGTGTTGTTTGAGTCTCTCATCTGTGTGTGTGTTGTGTGTGTGTGTGTGTGAGTGAGTCTCTCATCTGTGTGTGTGTGTGTGTGTGTGAAATGGTCCTCTCTTGTGTGTGTGGTGTGTTGGTGTGTGTGTGTGTGGTGTGAGTGAGTCTCTTCCTCTGTTTGTGTGTGTGTGTGCGTGATCTCTCTGTGTGTGGTGTGTGTGGTGTGAGTGGTCTCTCTCCTGTGTGTGTTTGTGTGTGTGCGTGAGTCTCTCTCTGTGTGTGTGTGTGTGGGAGTGTGTGAGAGTGTGTGTGTGTGTTGTGTGTGTGTGTGTGCGTGTGTGTTTGTGTGTTTGTGTGTGTTTTTGTGTGTGTGTTTTTGTGTGTGTGTTGTGTGTGTGTGTGCTGTAGTCCTCTCTCTTTGTGTGTGTGTGTGTGTGAGTGATTCTCTCTCTGTGTGGTGTGAGTGAGTTCTCTGTTTGCTTTGTGTGGTGGTGTGTTTGTTAGTAATAGTCTCTCTCTGTGGTGTGTGTGTTGAGACGGTGAGTGAGTCTCGTGTGTGTGTGTGTGTGTTGTGTGTGTGAGTGAGTCTCCTCTGCCTGTGTGTGTGAGTGTGAGTGATCTCTCTCTGTTGTGTGTGCGTGTGAGTGAGTCTCTCTCTGTGACATGTGTGTTTGTGTGTGTGGGTGCGTGAGTCTCTCTCTGTGTGTTGGAGTGTGAGTGAGTCTCTTCTGTTGTTGTTTGTGTAGGTTGTGTGTTGCGTGCGTCTCGCTCTGTGGTGTGTGTGTGTGAGTGTGAGTGAGTCTCTCTCTGTGAGTGAGAGTGAGTGAGTGAGTGAGAGTGCGTGAGTCTCTCTCACTGGTTCGTGTGTAAGCCTGCAGTGTGGGACTGAGTCTCTCTGTGTGTGTGTGTGTGAGTGTCTCTGTGTGTGTCTCTCTGTGTGTGTGTGTGTGTGTGCGTGTTTTCTCTCTCTGTGTGTGTGTGTGTTGTCTCTGTGTGTGTGTGTGTGTTGTCTCTGTGTGTGTGTGTGTGTTGTCTCTGTGTGTGTGTGTGTGTTGTCTCTGTGTGTGTGTGTGTGTTGTCTCTGTGTGTGTGTGTGTGTGTGGGTGTGTTGTGTGTGTGTGTGTTGTGTTGTGTTGTGTTGTGTTGAGTTGAGTTGTGTTGTGTTGTGTTGTGGTAAGTCTCCTCTCTTCTGTGTTGTGGTGTGTGTGTGTGGGTGTGTGTTGCCGTGAGTCTCTCTCGTGTGTGTGTGTGTTGTGTGTGCGTGATTTCTCTCTGTGTGTGTGGTGTGTGGGTGTGGTGTGTGGTGGTGTGTGGTGGGCGGAGTCTCGTCTCTTGTGTGTGTGTGTTTGGATGTGGGTCGTGGTGTGTGGGTGTTCTCGCTCTGTGTGTGTGGGTGTGTGTAGGGTGTGCGTGTCCTCCCTCTGTGTGTGTGTGGTGTGTGTGAGAGTGCTTCTTTCTGTTGTGTGTAGTGATTGACGTCTCTCTCTGGTGTGTGTGTGAGTGATCTCCTCTCTGTGTGTGTGATGTGAGTGAGTCGGTCTCTCGTGTGTGGTGTGTGTGTGTGGCGTGAGTCCTCTCTCTGGTGTTTGTAGTGTGTGAGTCTCTCTGTCTGTGTGTGGGGGTGTGTGTGTGTGTGGCGTGATTCGCCTCTCTTGTGTGGGTGTGTGTTTGTGTGGAGTCTCTCTTGTGTGTGTGTGTGTGAGTGATTCTCTCTCTGTGTGTGGTGGAGTGATTCCTACTAATCTCTGTTTGTGTGTGTAGTGGTCCCTCTCCGTTGTGTGTGTGTTGTGCGAGTGAGTCTCTCTCTGTAGTGTGTGGTGAAGTGAGCCTCCTACTCTCTGTGTGCTGTGTGAGTGAGTCTCTCTCCTGTGTGTGTGTGTGTGTGTGTGTTGCTGTTGGAGGGCGTCCTCTCTCCTGTGTTCGATTTTGTGTTTGCGTGATCTCTCTCTGTGTGGTGTGTGTGTGAGTGTCGAGTGAGGTCTCTCTCTGTGCTGGTGATGTGTGTGTGTGCGTGCGTCTCTCCTGTGTTGTGTTGTGTGTGTGTTGTGATGTGTGAGTCTCGCCTCGCTTGTGTGTGCTGTTGTGTAGTTTGAGTCCTCTCTCCGGTGCTTGTGTGTGCAGCTTGAGGCTCTCTCTGTGTGGTGTGTGTGTGTGTGTGTTGTGTGTGTGTGCGTGAGCCTCTCCGTTTGTGTGTGTTGTGTGTGTGTGAGTCTCGCCTCTGTGTGATGTGTGTGTGTGTGCCGTGAGTCTCTCTCTACTCTGTGTGCGTGTGTTGTGTTGTGGTGGTGTTGTGTGTAGAGTGATGAGTCTCTCTCTGTGGTGTGTGAGTGAGGTCTCCTCTCTGTGTGTTGGTTGTGTGAGTGATGTCTCTGCCTGTGTGATGTGTGTGTGTTGTGTGTGTGTGAGTGAGTGAGTCTCTCTCTCCATGTGTGTGTGTGTGTGTGTGTTTGTGTGTGTGTGCGTGAGTCTCTCTGTGTGTGTGTGATTGTCGAAGGTGATCCTCTCAACATTTGTGTTTGTTGTGTGTGTGTGTAGTCTCTCTGCTCTGTGTGTGTGTGTGTGTGTGGGTGTGAGTGATAAGAGGTCTTCTCCTCCTGGGTGTGTGTGTGTGTGTGAGGAGTCTCATCTCTTTGTGTTTGTGTGCGTTTGTGTGTGAGTGTGATCTCTCTCTGTGTGTGTGTGTGTGTTTTTGTGTGTGTGTGTGTTTGTGTGTGTGTTGTTGTGTGTGTGTGTGTGCTCGGGTGGAGTGAGTCTCTCTCTGTGTGATGTGTGTGTGTGTGTGCGTGATCTCCTCTCTGTGTGTGTGTGTGTGCTTGAGTCTACTCTCCTGTGTTGTGTGGTGTTCGCGCGTCTTTGCGCCGGGTCGTGGACCATGTGGGAAATTTTCCGTTTTTCTTTCTTTTATTAAATCCTGCGAAAAAAACCTGTCAACATTAAATTCTCATTGGTCTCGCCGATGAGTACCAGGAGAAGAACTTTTCTTGTCCCCTATCATTCTACTCTCCTGCTGCTTCCTGGTATGTGTGGAGAAAACTAGGCACTGCTTATCACCTGTCCAATACAGTCCCAACATTGAAGTATGGTGGTGGCAGCATCATGCTGTGGTTTTTTTTTCAGCTGCAGGGACAGGACGACTGGTGCAATCGAGGGAAAGATGAATGCGCCAAGTACAGGGATATCCTGGACGAAAAAACCTTCTCCAGAGTGCTCAGGAACTCAGACTGGGCCGAAGGATTACCTTCCAACAAGACAATAACCCTAAGCACACACCTAAAATAACGAAGGAGTTGCTTCACAACAACTCTGTGACTGTTCTTGAAATGGCCCAGCCAGAGCCCCTGAACTTAAACCCAATTGAAAGCATCTCGTGGAGAGACCATAAAAAATGGCTGTGCCACCAACGTTGACCATTGCCAACCTGACAGAACTGAGAGATCTGCAAGGAGGCATGCAGAAGGACCCCAAATCCAGTGTGAAAAACTTGTTGCATCTTTACCAAAAAGACTCATGGCTGTATTAGAAAAAAAGGGTGCTTCTACTAGATACGTCAAAGGGTCTGAATACTAGGACCTTGTGATATTTCAGTTTTTCTTTTTTAATAATCTGCAAAAATGTCAACAATTCTGTGTTTTTTTTGTCAATATGGTGTGCTGTGTGTACATTAATGAGGGGGAAAAATTTACTTAAATGATTTTAGCATATGGCTGCAATATAACAAAGAGTAAAGAATTTAAGGGGGTCTGAATACTTTCCGCACCCACTGTATGGCCGGTTAGTTTCACAAATATAAGTCGTGATCGGCAAATAAAGTGTAATGATATTAATAAAAACAGTATTCATTTTCTTCCACCAAACAATGTAGCTCCTCAGAAATAGTTGTGGTTGCTACAAAGTGTTTGCAGAGCAACACACCGAAGTAAACAAAGGTGTGTTTGTAGAGTACTTTACAACAGCTTCGAACGTGGCTCAACCAATCAGAATCAAGCACCGAAACTCTCCGCTTTATAAAAGTGTCATTTAGCCATACATGTAATATATTTACTAATGTATTTATTAAATTAGTAATCACTGCATTTATTTACCGTTCTGCAGTTTAGTTCCAGCCCTGATCAAACACACCGGCTCGTAATGTTCTAGTAATTCAGAAGATCTAGAAAAATGTGTTTTAGGATTCCTACATTTTTAGGCGGAAAGCCCCGGAAGAACACAATATTATACGGGTTGTTTATCTAGCTGCCAGTCTCCACACATCGGTAGCTCGGATCATATATATAACTATATAAATGAATTCAACTCGCACCTCTGAAGCAGCTAATCAAGCTCTTCAGACCCACTAGAAGCTTCCAGGTGAGCGTGCTGGAGCTGAACTCCAGGAGCTTAGACTTGCCAAGTCCCTCCGAGCTCAAAATTCATTGTCAATTTTATTCACTGGTAAGATCCTTAGATCCCGGCACTGCAGCACCCAAAAAACCAAACCATAAATATATGCTTATAAAACAGTTCAATATTTACTGCTAAATATTTTTCACAGAGTAAAACTTGAAAAAAAGGTGACAAAAACAACAAAACAGATATAGGAAATGGACAGTAAGGCCAACATCCGAACTCCACATAATGAACTGTATAAACAATTTGTAACATTTTTTTTTTTGCTTAAATAATTTGAAAATGGCAAACCATTCCTGTAGTTCATCATCACGTGTTTGCCCTTACCTGCTGACAACTCACATATATTCTTACTTCTGAATGATGATTATGTACAGCACAAACAATGTTAAAACTGTCTAAACAAACTGACATTTCTAGACAAATTCTGGACCGTCAATATTCTACATGAAGAGACCACCAAACAGCAACACCATTGTGATTGAATTCTGAATTTCTCTTCAGATTCACTGTTTCTGATGTTAATTTGACTTCACTGTTGCAGAAATGGAGACAGTTTTGATTCTAGCGCCAGCGAATGATGCCACAATGCATGATGGTACATTTATGGCGTGTTTTTGCCATATACTTCATATAGAATAATGTACGAAACAGCAAGTGCAGTGAATTAACAGTAATATTGAGTAGAAGTGATGGCTTCTGGGCAGCTGTTGTGTCTTGTGAGCTGTTAGCAGATAAGCTACTAAAACTAGACAACACACCGTCCTTCTATTCTAACAAGTCACGGCTGGCTTTCACATTAAACCACTGTTCTCTTAATCCAAAAAGCAAGAACTACACAAACTTTCAGTTTCAACAAATTAGAAAAAATCCAGCCCTGTCACGAGGGCCGATAAGTTAAAGCATTACAAAGGCTTCATATGGACACGACGCTCTTGTGTGCTTCTCTCTCTCTCTCTCTCTCTCTCTCACAACACGCTGACAAATTTTGGCACTAATACCGCCATCACATTTCTCACGAACTGCAAAACTCTGCAGCGGTTGGCGTACAGCAAGACATTCAAATCCACATGTTTGTGTTGGCGATCCCAAAAGAGGGAGCTATAAAAAGAGCCCATCACGGAATGACACGTAAATAAACTCCATAAATGCACATAGTTAAGCCCTTCTGGAAAAAAACACTTGACGGACAATTAGACTTTATGAGGAATATGAACTGATGCTGAAGTACTCACAGGCCCAATTCATGTCGGATATGGAGAACCTTCGAAATGATTTCAACTAACAATGGTCAAATACACTTTCTGACAAAACACACCCAACTGCCATTCTAACACATTTTTCACATCATAATAGTAGATGAAATACAATAATCATTACAGAAGTGGTTCTCTCAAAAATTACGGCTCTCTTATTTACTCACCCTCCTGCCTTTCCAGACTCCTGCTGTTATTATTATTATTTTAAGCATTAAGGATTTTCTGTTTTATCAAGCATTTTTAAGTATCCTTACACCACCGCACAATTTGGATGATGGTCCTTTTTTGGAGCTTGACAGACATTTTAACTGGTGTATGGGACAGAGTTACCATATATGCCGACTCTTTCAGAAATTCTACTCTGTTTCACTCTCACACTCACTCTCACTCACAAACTCACGCACGCACTCACTCACTAACTACCACACTCACTCACTCACTAGCCACTCACTCACTCACTAATACACTCACACACACACACACTATCACTCACAAACTCACGCACGCACTCACTCACTAATACACTCACTAACACACTCCCTCACTCACTAATACACTTACAACACACACACTATCACTCACAAACTGCACGCACAGCACTCCACCTCACATAAACTACCACACTTCACTCATCCTCACTAACACACTCAACTCACTCACTAATACCCTACACACACCACAATCATGCCTCACAAACTCAACAACTGTGGCCACGGACAGTCCCCAACGCCGCGCACGCACGCGTCCTCACGTAATAACACTCACACCACACATGACCCCTCACTATCCACTGCTCACCCGTCACCATCACTCACTAACACACCTCACACACCCGCACCTCCCCAGTGCACTTGATCGTTTCACGGGCACGTCACTCACATCACACACTCCCACTCACTAACACACACACCACAACTCCACACACTCCCGCACTCCCTCCACCTCACACTCACTCACTTAACACCTCACACACAGCTGTAGGGCACACAAACTCAGCATGCATGCACTCACTCACTCACAACTCAACCTCGCACCACGACCCTCTAACGCCACTCAAAACAAACTTCACTAATACACTCTCACTCACTCTCCACACCCTAAAACACACTCACTATCCCTCCCTCACACCACACACCTTCTCATCACACCAGCCAACACTCACATCACGACACACACACACACCCACACAAACACCACTAACACTCACCCATCGCACACGAATCTCATCACACACACTTACTCCACCCACCCACACGACTAACACACCTAACTCACTTCACCCCACAATCAATAACACACCCACTTCACTAAGACCGCACACGTCGCACACACACTCTCACACACACTTCACACTCACACTCACACACACACACAAACAAACACCCTACCCACACGGACCCTAACACGCACTACGCTCCACACGACCTCTCCACAACACACCTCACCTCACACACTCACGACTTCACACACATCACTCACTCACTAACACACACACGACACACATCACCACGTCCCTCCCCTCCCTCACTCACACTCACTCACTAACCCACTCAAACACACACAACTATCCAGCAATTTCATGCACTCACGTCACTCACTCACACTCACTCTCACACTCACTCACACACGCACTCACACTCACACACTAACACTCACACTCCTCACTCACTCACACTCACACCACACTCTCCCACACAACACTCACTCACACACAACCCACACACACGGACACCACACCACTAACACATCACGCGGCTCGCTCACACACCCTCTCAACACGACCCTTACTCACACCCACACACAAACCGTCCACAACATAACACTCACTCACACCGAACACATACACCACACCCTACACACGCACCTCGCACACAACGACTCTCACACAACACACGTCACCCACACTCACTCGACACACACACACCTCAGTGATAAGAAACACAAACCTTGATAATAGAGTGCACAACACACATACACCACTACACACTAACACCAGCACTCTCGCACCACACTCTCACACCACACTACACAGACACTCACTCACGTTCACCACACAGGTGTACACACACCCACTTAACACCGCACCTGCCACCCACACACACTCTCAATACTCACACGCACTCATCACTCACACTTTGGGCGCTCACAGTCAACACTCACGGTCACTAACCTACTCACTCACTCTCACACAACGCACGCTCACGCACACATACCACACACTAACACACTCCCTCAACACGCCCTCACCACTGAACACCCACGACTAACGCACCCCCTCACTCTCAACCAACCCACACACTAACATCCCCTAACGCACGCTCACTCACATAACACACTCACCTCACGTCTCACACAAACGCACGCTCACGTAACACAACACCACTAACACCTCCTCCCACGGTCACACTCATCACACTGACACACTCACTCACTCACACAGTCTCACACTAACACTCTCACTCACTCACACACATTCTCACACTCACTCACACACACACACGAACACACTCACTCACTCACACACACCCGAAACGCACGCTCACACACACATACACACACTAACACACTCACTCACACGCACACTCACACACTGACACACTCACACTAACACACTCACACTCACTCCTCACACACACACACTCCCTCCACACACACACACACACACCACACACACACACACCTAACTCACCTCGCACGCTCACTCACTCACTCACTAACACACTCACACCGTAAGACATCTCCACAAACTGCACGCTCGAAACCACATCACACACTAACACACCACTCAACCCGCACCTCCACACACTGACACACTCACACTAACACACTCACACTCACTCACACACACACTCACTCACACACACACACACACACCTCACTAACTCACTTCACTTCCACCCTCACTCACTGCACTCCCGAGTCACGATCACTCACGCCCGACGTGCACCCCCCCACCCCCCCCACCCAGCGCACGCACGCACTAAACACATACAGGTTTTGAGTGACATGGGGGTAAATACTGACAGCAGTGATGATTTCTTTAAATCGCAATTTTGTAAATTCTATGGGTTCTATAGGTGCAATGACCTACAACCTTGAAGAGTTCCCAATTCATTACTTTCAATCTCAGAATACATTTAGGCAAAACATTACTTTGGGAGATATGAGGCTAATAAACACTTTATATAATGTCATGCAATGCCAGTGGACAAGGTTGTACGTTTAGTAAAGTTTACAGACGGGGGATTTCTTGCATTTTGAGTTGAACTGACTTGCATAAACCTGAGGAAAAACTAAAGAACTCCTAGTATTAGGAAGCATTCAGCACCTTTGCTGCCACAAATTAACCTACTATTATGTTATTAAGGGTCTTTCAGTCAGACCCTCGCACAGACACAGGGTAAAAATTACAGGTCGTCTGCACTTATAACACTACAAATGGTATTCGTGACACTATATATGACGTAGATAATACGCTCACCAGCATGCATTATGTATATCTCTTGCTCGTGGAAAGCTTGTGTAAGTTCTAGCTCTGCGAGAGGTAAGGTACAGGCATCTGTACAATATCACCCTCTCACAAACGACGGCAAATGATGTGAACGGCATTCTCAGGGACGCTGGGACACGACCGATGAAGTGCTGCACTTTAACGACTCCGAATGAAGTGAGTGTTTGAAGCAGCAAGCCCTGGATCACCGTATATGGTGGGATCTGATGGAAACAAACCAGGTCATATTTCACCCGAAAATCCCACAAACAAAAGCAATAAATTACATTATGAATCTAGGAGAATTAATATTTCTTATATTCTCTGTAAAAACGTTTCTATTGGCATAAATCAAAGCTAGAGTAAAACAAATACTTTACTACCATGATGCATAAACACTCAGGTGAGAATGTCACAAAATCAAATCATTTTATTATGCAGCGCTAAATATCTCAATATTTTCTTTTTCTTGCACAACATGATTTCTTCCTGTGGATTTTAGTGTGAAATATGGCCAGGTCCCGACAGGTTTTGTGAGAGGGCTGATGTGACACGTCAGCGCTCATTGCATGCTGGGGATGCTTTACGGTTCACTATAATCTAGCGCTTCAGCGGCACGAAGTGTATAAACTCCTCTTCACTCGAAAATACTGTAGGTCGTCGGAGCAGATGTCCACATGCTACTCAGAGGACGACACCGATCCAAACCGCAGTCATTGGTGGGCCATCCAGTGATCGCGGTCCTGCTTCATGGCTGAATGATGAGGCTCAGACGAACAGCTGGATCCTCTCGCGGATGGTCTGCCGGCAGATGGGGCAGGTCTTGAGCACGGCGCTGCAGTCGATGCAGGAGGCGTGTCCGCACTGGAACACCAGCTTGATGTGGTTGTCGATGCAGATGGGGCAGGTGATGCGCTCCTCCATCTGTCTGTAGCGCGACTGCAGCTGCTCCAGCAGGTTGTGCTTCTCCGAGTTCTCCGAGCTGGGGCTGCACTCCACCTCCGTCTGGTCTGCTTTCAAGAAACGGACATGCAAGCAAAACATACCACAATTCAATAAACACAACACAATGTAGGAGCGAGCATTAGCTCAAAGAAAGAACTAAAAGCAGGGATGTAACGGTATCAAAATCTCACGATACGATAATATCTCTATATGAAGTCCACGATACGATATTTATTGCGATATCAAAAAAAGAACATTTAAACATTTTAAATAGTGCTGTCAAACGATTAATTGCATGCAAAATAAAGTTTTTGTTTGCATAATAAATGTGTGTTCTGTGTATATTTATTATGTATATAATAAAGACTAACTTTCTTTGCACCTTAACAGCCCATATTGTTTTTCTACAGAAAACCATTCTAAACAGGCTTAATGTACTGAATGGCCAAATATATGTAGCATCTTATTGATCTCTAGTCTAAAATCTGAAGCCCAGTTTTTTACTTGAAGCCATTTTCTTAACCGGTTTCTATGGGGTATAAGACATCATGTCTTAGTTCTTCAGAACAGTAGACAGTATTTACTACAACCAGTGTTTGAGAGAAATTTGGTTCTTCTTGGTAATTCAAATAGAATGTCCCCACCAAAATGTTACCAAAAAAAAAAAGATGCATTAAGAGCTGAGCATATGCTGACCGTAACACAGTGAGCTTATGTGGATTTATTAACTCTTATTAACTGCATTTTGTTCTAAAGTGTTAATCGTGGAACATGGAACACCAAAGCTGCTTCTTTGAATAAACCAAAATGAAAAACATAAAATATTATCGTTATTCAAATGTGAAAATGCTTACCTTGTCGAATTTTCTTTGTTATTGTCACCTGGCACCGGATACATTTCTTCATTCTGTGAGCACATTCTGAACAGAGACACGGGACTGAGTTTCTATATACCAACTGTGTATACAGCCAAGTAAAACATTTCTGGATCAACACCAATCCAACTTGTGACCAACTTTACTACCATATCCTCCTGAGACCCAGCTGTGGAGTTTGTGTCTCTGTAGTGGACACTATATTTGAGTGAATTTCTCTGCGATCTTTCATGTCACAGTTACAAGTCTGGATGTCCTGTAAAGAGCACATTCTGGGTTTTCAGTAGGGATGCACCGAAATGAAAATTCTTGGCCAAAGCCAAACAAAATTAAACACTGGGCCGAAGGCCGAATAAGTTTTTTCACGTTTTTCCCCCCATGTACTGTATTTTGCCATTTATTTTCACCAATGCATATTAAATAGCCAAAATGCCATTTTTACTGAACATGTTTTAACATTCTAGTAGACATTATACCAACAAAGCACAATTTAACTTAAAATTAATAAGTTAATAAAATAATATTTTTGGGCCATTTTTGAATCAGGCTTGTATTTTTTACTGTACAAATAAATGCAGCCTGCTGAGCAGAAAAGATTTCTTTTAAAACATTAGAATATATTATTACAGATCCCAATTTGAACACTAAGTGTGGATGCTAATAAATGTATTAATAGAGCTGTTGTAATGATTATCATCATTATTATTGTCTTTTTATTTTATTTTACATAACAGTAAAATTGCAATACTAACATTTATGAATGTTGATTGAGTTCTTGATTTTTCTCAACTTTTATTTTGGTGGATCAATCACAACGCACTGGATAGCTGACCAATCACAGCACACCTCGCTTTTCAGACCGATGAGCTTTGTAAAAATCGACGTGTTTCAGAAAGGCGGGGCATAGAGGAGAAAAAATTATGTACAGTATATGGAAAATAATGTGTCTTTTGAACCTTAAACCACATAAACACAATGCATTACCCAATACCAATACTGTTTTTGTAGCAACATCATATGACCTCTTTATTGTTTGAGGCCATTTCATTATTTCAATCATCATACAGTTACCAGCAACAACCACCCCTTCCTCTTCTCAACGGAGACATGCGATGCAGTGCTACATCCTGTACATCCTTATGGAAATATTATCATATTTTGCAATTATAATTAAAATGTTATTAATTTTCAAATTGTTTGTCATAAATCAACATCTCAGGAAAATTTTATGGGGTTTCAAATCAAAATATGACGTCCTGTTATGAAACGGGACATGATTTCATACATGTCCACTGTAGAGGACACCGGGACTAAAAGCATGTTTATTACACATTTTGGGAGACAAAACAATTGAATAGGAAAACAAAATATATATCAATATTCTTATGAAATATTAGATGTAGGGCTGCACGATAAATTGCATGCGATATTTAATGCGCATCTTGTTAGTAAAGTCGGTTCTGTAATTAGCGTGCTTTCACATGGAGCAGCATTTACTACACAGAGCTGTTGTGCACATCGACAGCTGCGCTACCTGCTCATAAATATGGCCAATTACTACTCCCATTATTACACTTTTTTTTTCAACATGCTGTCCCAACAGCACTTTACTTTGCAAATTAGATACAGTGTATAGATAACATTGTGTTTAATAGGAAAACCAGTTTATGGTATTTTTACACACATATCGCATAAAGCAAAATGCTATATCAAATCTTTTAGTTATATATTTTATAACATAGTTGAGAATCATCCTTAAAGTTTGGTATAAAAAATCCTGAAACCTAAAAATTGATTGGTGATTTAAAAAAAAACTAATTGTTTTTGCCTTTTCATGTCTATTCAAGCCATTTTATTTTGAGAGAAACTGAGTCCTGGTGTCCTCTACAGAGGACATAGCATAACATAGACATAAAATATAATTTTCCAAAAAAAAAAGTTAATTACCATTTTTTTCTTATGCTCTAAACAATGTAATGACATGAAAAAAACACTAAATTCACAAAGCTTTTTTCCCCAGGTTCTCAGGAGGGTATTGTGATGTATTTCAGAGTGAAACTACGTTTTGATCAAACAACAACAAAGGTCGGGACTTGTTTGTTCATCGATCAGTAAGCTCACCCTCACAGGCGACGCTGTGTTGACATGGAGAAAACAGCACTAGCAGAGCGAGCTCGGAGCAGATCAGGCACTCGCTGGGGCCCGTCGCGCTGGGCATGGCCAGGTTGGTCATGGTGTTGGGTGTAGTGTGCACTCGCCTGAGACTGCTGCTGCTCGTGCCCGTGCCACACGTGACGGCTTGAAGCCTGAACACACAAGATCACATCTGTTCATTCTTTAATCCCTCTTTTAGTGAGCGCCACAATCAATACACTGAGACACACCTGTGTTTTTCTGCGAAGCTCCTGATGAGAGTTTGTACACTGCTGTCTGCAACCAGGTTCAGTGGGCTTTTACCTTTATGGTTGGCATAACTGATATCGGCCCCTTCCTGTGCCAAGAAGCAAGCGATAGCAGCTCCTACGTTCAGCTCCGTGTTTCCCATCAGCCCTGAGCTACACAACTACACGCAAAGGAAGGAAGGAATAAACACGCATTGATTACCTCTCTCTTAATTATACTGTACAGCAGCACACATATACACTGGAAAACAGGACAACGCTACTCTGGTGTGCAAGGCTTCTATTATTTCTGCACAGTATGTGAATTTTTACATGAAACACATAGATGACGTACCTCATTTACCAAAATGCTTAGCATACAGCAGACCGCAGAGAACACTGCGTGGAATACTGTGTCCCACAATGCAGTGGTTGATTGGCCTTTCAGTTCAAGAGTGACAAATGCACCAGAAGCGAAAGCAACTGTGGTTTTTTATCTTCTTTTATGAATCATTACTTTTATCAACAATTACCACTTTCAGCAGTGTTTCTCAGAAATCCCTTACTGCATCTTTAAGCGTGCAACAGTGAGCTCACAAGGCAGTAATGTAGTGTACTACAGTAAGAAACAATGGTTTAACATTAGTAACCCCGATTCTCTGGAACAAGGAAATGAGAGATCCACCGATGGGAAGAGCATCCGTACCTGACCTCTGCAGAAGCATCAAATGACACCAAGTCTGGCTTGACAGACATGGGCGTGTGCCTAATTCCAGGTATAGGACCATGTGCACATAACAGGACCTCCACAAACTACCTTTTTTCAGTGAGCTTGTTTGAGTCTCATGCAGCAATCTTGGTGGATCTCTCCACTCTATGTTTCAGAGAACCGTGGTTACAAATAGTAACCTATTGTTTTAATCTTTTATCTTGTGTTTAAGATCCAATTATGGGACCTATGGACAGCTCTTGGTTGACCAATACATTCACAGAGAGGCCCTGAAAGCAAGGGGTCAGTCACCTGCAAAGATAAAGTCTGGTAACATTACACAAAGATGATAGTGCTACATGGGTGGAGATAGAGTGTGAATGGCATGTAGTAATACACATACATAATTAAACCCGGCAACCCACGTAGTAATGAAAATGGTGCAATGCAAAGTTATAAAGACGTAGTGACATGAATAAGCAGAGTTTGACAGCCCAGGCTTGGGGAGGAATTGATTGCTTAAGAGAACAAGGCTATATACTCCAGGACAGAATGAACATCAAGCCAGTAGTGTCTGACAAACCCAGCTTGCAATTTCCTGCAATGAAACTCTTCTAAACAGAGTTTAGTGTACTCTGAAGCAACTCGCTTATATTAATTTGCCAATGACAGAGATTCCATAAGCCAATGAAAGAGTTATCCATTTAAACCCTTCACAGGGTATGCAGAGGACATAGAGCATTCAACCTCTGACCCTGCACAAAGGAGAAAGGCGGTGGGTAGAAAGAGGAAAGCTCGATGACCTTATGTGTGCATGCTGGGAAGCACTTAGGCATTAGTGTTAGGTTGGGCCTAAGAAAAACCGTATCTGCACTGAAAGAGAATGTAGTGCACAAGGAATAAACAGAGAGTACAATGCAAATCACTAGCTGCATTTCCATGACCCTTCGAATTGCACAAATGAAAATTGCGAATTGAAAATACGCCTAATGGAAATGCGCCAATTTTGCAAAAAAACCCATATATCGCAAAAAAGTTCTTACGCTTGCATGAAGTGGTTTTTCAGGCAATTCGAAAATAGAATATTTCGCAGAACTGCAATGGAGACTTTTTTTCGCATTTACAGGTCACATGGCGTATGTAAAAAGTCATAGTAATATGATCTTTTTATTTGTTTTGTGTGGGTGTAATTGCACATAACATCCAAGAAAAAGAAACACTTCATACGTGGCTTTCCCTGCCATCAATGCTTGGACAATTTACACTGCACATGTTTGCAGTGCAGTGTGGCTCTGATTCGGCCACTGAAGCAGATTGCGGCCACTCTAGTCCAATGCTTGTTTATACCAGCCGCGCCACGCATGTTTCTGAAGCGGCTCTCCGCTCTGCTTCAGTAAAGATAGATGCATATGCCTCCTTCGAATAAATATAGCCAAAATCCATCAAAATCCCACTCAAATCCGTTGCCATGACTTATCGCGAAAGGGAAAATGTTACGTTTTAGTCGCATAACAATTCGCAATACCTTTTTATCGACATTTATAAAATTTCTCCAAAGTTTTGCGAAAATCTGTAATGGAAACGTGCCTACTGACCAATTTGGTTGAAGCCACGGCCAGAAGCAAGGCTGTCTTAAAGACAGAAGCTCAAAAGGCTGTTGAAACAAAGTCTCCAGGAACCATGGAGAGGTCCCACTTTGCAACAGCCCTTCTAGTGATTAGTGACAATGACTACGTTTAAATGAGCACGAATAATGCGATTATTTCCGATAATCAGAGCAAGGACTTAATCGCATTATGATGTTTACATGTCATGAGCAAAGGTCCGTTTACATGCAATTTCCATTATTTGTATTATGCGCTAAGAATTGTGGCTATTTTTTTACCGTCATTATTCACATACGCCACTGCACAGCACAAATGATGGACTAAGAAAGAGTATAGGTGTGTTAAATGGCCGCTGTTTTAATTTATTTACGTCGACAACTTGAACTCGGTTTCCTCGGTTCCCCAGAAATGCGATGCTTTCTTCCCCGCCATCGTTTCCAATCTGCGTATTAGTGATGTACGGTTCACGAACAAATCGTTCTATTTAACTGGTTCTTCTTAGTGAACTGGTCGAACCTGTTCACCAAATCGGACTGAATCGTTTGAAACGGTTCGCGTCTACAGTAAGCACTAATACACAAATTACTTAAGTTATTCACTTTTTTAGCGTGCCTGAATCTCCTGATATCCTGACACTGACTCGAAATAAACCAACATCCAATGTACTAAACTGCTGTGAAAAGAGAACTCCTGATGAACACGAGCAGAGCAACTGTATTACTGCAGGTGCGTGTCACGTTTTTCTTTACGTCACAAGCACATGTGCACTTTGGTCAGAGCGGCAATACTGCGATTAAGGTGTTTATATGCCTGCATATTTTGATTAAAATAGGCGTACATTACCTAAGTTAATATGATTATGCTTGCTGCGATTATGAGCAAAATCACATTATTTAGATCAAAGTATTGCGTTTACATGAGGTAAAGTTTAATCGCAATATTCCCAAAATAGCTGAACGCTGAATTTCGAATAAAAATGCCTTAATTCGCAAAAAAGATTTTACACTCGCTTGAGGTGGTTTTTGACTTGTGCGAAAAAGGGTTAATGTGAATAATGGGAGATGGAAATGCATTTTGCGAATAAATTCCTCCAAGCACATCAAAAAAAGTCATGTGACGTCATAACTTGACTAACCAGCGGACCGATCTCATTCCACAGCATGAGTCTTCTCGCACTGAGGTGCAAGTAATTTAGTATATATGAAAATGGATAATATGAATATAATTAGGGCTGCACGATTAATCACATGCGATATTTAACGCGCATCTTGTCAGAAAGCCGGTTCTGTAATCAGCGGTAAATCTCAATCACCTGAGTGCTTGCACATGAGCGCATGTACTACACAGAGCCGTTGTTCTTGAGGAGTGCGATAAAAATCGCGCGAATATGCACGTTGGTTGGGCGCAGCTCGTCATGGTGAACAACGGCTCTGTGTGTAATGAGCTCAAGGTGAAAGCCACGCAGGTGATGGAGATGTAACGCTGATTACAGAACCGGCTTGTACTGATACGTCGCGTTAATATCGATTGCGATTAATCGTGCGCCCTAAATGTAATATAAAATATAAATGAAAATTATTATATTCTCCTACTTTTCTTAGTGATTATAGTGCCAGTTTATTAGGAAGTGACGATTTTGTTCTCTTTGACTCGTTGGATGGAAACGATGCTAGTTTGCAAATGTTTTATGCGATATTCCAGTTTTGCGTATAAGTTAAATTCGCAACTTTGGATGGAAACCCGGCAAATCTCATTATAATTGCATTAAGAGGGTGCATGTAAACACACTCAGTGTTTCATTTGTGTCTTTTGTTCTATGGTATTTATCTGTCATAGGATTTCATTGTTCTTTGGAGTAATAATTACTTTACAATGAAATAAGATATCACCAGTTGTTGTGACCAAAAAAATAACCCTAGTGAAAACAAAAATATAAAGGTATTGGAATATACATTTACTTTGTGCCAAGCAGGGATGCACCGATACCACTTTTTCCAGTACTCGCCCGATACCGATACTTTTATTTTTGGTACTTGCCGATACCGAGTACCGATACCGATATTTTTATTGCATTTGTAATTTTTTAAATATTGGGTACAGAAACCAAAAGGGTATGTATAAGGTTAGTTGGTTAACGTAATTTATCAAATAGATACAGTCAAAAAAAAATTATTCAGACACCTTCAACATTTCACACATCATCACGTTTATTCGCTATAGTTTAGAAAATGGTAATAAAATATGACAGAAACTCAGAATTAAACTGTGTAAGAACAAATTCATCTTGATAATGTCAGATAACTTCGATAGAAAGGTATGTAATAGATTACAATCAACCAAAATTATTCAGACAGCTGTTAGTATGACAGTATTTACACAACTATGAATACTTAGTCGGGCAACCCTTAGCCTTAATGACAGCCTGTAGTCTCCTGGGCAGACTGTCATCCAGGTTCATGCAAACCTCAAATAAATTTTTTTCCCAGACTCGGTCTGAAAAATTTTTAGACCCAAATGTGTATCAATTTTACTGGTAGTCCACTGTATGAATCATTTTTGGGTATGATTTGTCACAGTTTAATTTATTTTGCTATCTTCACTTACATAAATAAACTATAGTGTCCTACACACTAGTAAAAAAATATAAAAAATTATATCTGGTCTCTGAATCATGTTTGGTTTCACTAAATATCCTTCGGTTATTTTCACACTTAATTATGCCCATTAAAATTTATTTGACAAGTTTTTGTTACTTTCACTGTTCATTTTTTTGCTCTATGGTACATCATCTTTAATTAATAGCATTAGAGCTGCTCCATTGCAGAGGCTCAGTACTGTAATCACGCGCTTTGCTGTAACAATGCAGGGAACCACTCCTAACTGTGATATTTTCAGAAATAGAAGTCACGTTTTTCTTCATCTGAAACGTGCTGCGATTTATACTCCAAAGCCACTCATATAATGCAGAAACACGCGCAACGCGTGCACATATTTGTACTGGTGCAGAATAGTACAGCCTAGCGCATTTCACACAGGCTGTTAGTTTCACTTTCGCCAGAAAGTCGTGTACGCCTAAGGTTGAAAATAAATGATGTTTATAGTGAATGCCCCTATGAATGGTTTTATTTTTACGATTTAGTTTTAATCCAAATGGTGCGTGCTAAGTGAGCGAACATCAATAAAGATCACACAACAGAAATGCGCTCTCTCTCTCACTCTCTCTCTATCCCTACCGTTAAGTAACTTGTGCATTGTTTACTTGTTTTTGACACATGTGACCGAACTACAAGCTTTTCAGTGATGTCTGTGAGAAAGGTATATTCACTCGATAAGCTCGCGCATCTGCGCAGCTGCGCGACTCCAATCAATTTTTTTTTTAGTTATTTGTTACGTGCTTTGTTTATCAGCTCGCGCACATCAGCTATACAGGCAATACTGAATGTTTAACATTATATTCATTGCATACATATACTTCGTAGTAGACATCTTTAACTCCTTTCTGCTGTCTGTTGTTTTGTTTTCTGTGTTTCTTTGTTTGAATATGGCACTTATCACAGGCTGTGGGTATCGGGTTTGTATCGGGGCATTTAACGAGTATGAGTATGAGTACAGGAGACCAGTATCGGGCCCGATAACGATACCAGTATCGTTGCATCCCTAATGCCAAGTATACTACAAATACATTTTGTGGTCCAGGGTCACATATTAAGAATCTGCCATTGTGCAAATTGCACCCCCAAATAAAGTTTGATTATAATTTTTTATCAGTAAGTCTTATGTGATATGTCAATAAATATGTTAATGGATTTGAAGTATACTTACTATGATTTTTTTTTCTAGGGTATACCATGCATTATGCAGTGTGCAGTATTCTAGTATGCACTGGATGTTTTTTCTCAGTCACTCTGTCCACGGCTCTTACCCTGCTGTAGAGCAGCGCTCCTTCGCCCTCGCCGCTGCTCATGACGGTGGCCAGCTGCTGGCGGCTGAGAGCCGTGTGCATGGCTGTGTCTCCATCCTCATCCTCTGCGTTGACGTCTGCCCCCTCCGTCACCAGCAGGGCCACTAGAGCCACGTGACCCTGAGTCACAGCCAGCTGCAGCGGCGTCTGATTGCGATTGTTGCGGATGTTGATGTCACAGCGACCCTTAAAGCCAAAGAGGGCAGGATTAGGGCAGGTTACAAATACACTGCCTGGCAAAAGTTTGACACACAGAACTGAGCTTAAAGGGATAGTTCACCCAAAAAATGAAAATCCTGTCATTAATTACTCAGCCTCATGTTGTTCTAAACCTGTAAGACCTTCGTTCTTCTTCGGAACACAAATTAAGATATTTTTGATGCATTCTGAGAGCTCTCGGACCTCCCATAGACCGCAAGGATACTAACACGATCAAGGTTCAGAAACATAGCAAGGAGATCGGTAAAATAATCCACGTGACATCAGGGGTTAAAACATAATTTTACGAAGCTACGAGAATACTTTTTGTTAAAGTAACTCGGGGAGAAGAATTGTTGAATACACTGTTATTATTGTTTTCTTTGCACACAAAAAGTATTCTCGCTGCTTTGTAATATTACGTGTTCCCCTTGAACCTGTGTTCACATGGGATATGTTACAGAGGCTCCTTGCTATGTTTCTGTGCGTTTTTTCGTAGTAGTACCCTTGCTGTCTATGGAGGGTCAGAGAGCTCTCAGAGTGCATCAAAAATATCTTCATTTGTGTTCTGAAGAAGAACGAAGGTCTTACGGGTTTGAAACCACATGAGGGTGAGTAATTAATGACAGAATTTTCATTTTGGGGTGAACTAACCATTTAAATAGGTTTTGATTTAAAGGCATCTGCTTATATTTTTGTAGGCAAAAATAAATTGCGCCAACTGATGAATTCTGTTTGTGTTATTGCAGTTTGAATGTGTAGATAAAAATATCATCAACATTCTGAAGCACAGAAAAAATTCCTGGGATTACATTTATTTTTGTTCAGCTTCAAATACCTACAAAATATTCCAATTTAATAAACGCATATAACCCACCAGCCACCAGATGGCAGCAAACTCAGTTAATCAAATATTGTATTGCTCACGCTAAACACAACACACAGGGCAAAAAGTGAGAGTATGAATGTTGTTCAAGTTAGGGGGGTTAAATAAAGCTCTTAAAATAGCCAGGTTGTCACATAATACACTGAAAACAACTGTGGCATTAACACAAAAATAACTTATAGTGTGCGTCTGCATATACTGAGAGTTTATTGGGCAAGAGCACTGGGGGTTTAAAAGCAGAAAGATTTTGTTACTCTCAACTAAAATTCAGTAACTACAGGTGGGACTACATTTCTGATAAATGTAATTCACGTGGTAGAGTTTGTGAAATCTAATTTTTTTTTTTGTTGGGACAAGAGTCTGGATATAACTTTATAAAGATTGGTAAGCGATTCATTAGATCAGATTATTAGACTTGTTGAAGCATTATTGTTATACTTTCAAAACAATTCTGTAATTTGCTGTACACTTTCCTCTTCGACATCCATCGTAAGTGTATGACTGTACGTGTATTTTGCCCATGTTTTAAGCAGACAGTATTCTTGGAGTTAATTCTGAGGTCAATCTCTCATACCTCTTTGAGGAGAATCTCAGCTACATCCCGGTGGTTGTTCAAGGCGGCCAGATGAAGAGCAGAGAAACCATCTTCCTTCTTAACATCTGCCAGCTGTCGAGCTTGAGCCAAGATCATCTCCGTCGCTCTGGAGGAACACAAACAAACACCAAGACGATCAGCTCCGTGTGACACCCACAGCGTGAGAAACGGGAATCCAGTACCACTAGGACTCGTTCAATACTTGGATTTCAGAAACTTAGACACAACATTTTACTTTTAAATCCGTTTTCTTACACTCTCAGAAAAAAAAATGACTAGGACTGAGCTTTCTCACCTTTTTTTCTGAGAGTAAACACCAGGAAACACAAGAGTTGCATCGTGATCTCGTATCTTGTTTATTGCACAGTGACTGTGCATCACACTTCTCATTACACAGCTGCTCATTTACCAAATCAGTAAATACACACACATGAACGATTGATCCGAGTGTAAATGATTTCATTATATGAGGAGAAAGAGAGCACAATGCAACAGGAGAGACATGAAACTAGAACAGTTATGTAGGAAATCAGCTAGGGACAACAGCTTAGCATCATTATATAAAAATATCTGACCCGCTGAATGCCAAGACTGACCAGTCACATTCCAGTGCTCCAGAGAGGACAGAGAAACAGCTGGTTCGTGAGGAGATTAGCCGTGTTTTGAAGTGTGTGCAATGGTTTAAACTGATGCCAAACAGGATTCCGCAGCTCTGCATTAGAGCAGATTACCCCTCCACCGGTGGGTGTGTGTGTGTGAGTGTGTGAGAGTGTGAGTGTGAGAGAGAGAGAGTGTGTGTGTGTGAGTGAGTGTGTGAGTGTGTGAGTGAGTGAGTGTGTGTGTGTGTGTGTGTGTGTGTGTGTGTGAGTGAGAGTGTGAGTGTGTGAGAGTGTGAGAGTGTGAGAGTGAGAGTGTGTGAGAGTGTGAGTGTGTGAGTGTGTGAGAGTGTGAGTGAGTGTGGGGATGAGTGTGAGGAGGGTTTGTGTGATCTGAGTGAGTGTGTGGTGTGTGTAGTGAGCGTGCCCGCCGTGTGGGGGAGGTGTGTGTTTGTGTGTCGTGTGGTGTGTGTGTGTTGTGGGTGGGAGTGTGAGGAGTGTGTGTGTTGTGAGTGTGGAGTGTGTGAGTGTCGTGAGAGTGGATGTGCGTGTGCCATGTGTGTGTGTGATGTGAGTGTGTGGTGTGTGATGTGTGTGTGTGGGAGGTGTGAGAGGTGAGTGTGAGAGGTGAGAGTTGTGAGGCTGGAGAGTGTGTGAGAGCATTGAGTGTGAGAGGAGAGTGTGTGTGATTGTGAGTTTTGATGTTGTGTGTTTTTTTTTGTTTGTTTGTTTGTTTGTGTGTGTGCGTGTGTGTGTGAGTTGTGAGTGAGTGTGTTGTGGTGTGAGTGTGTGGGAGTGTGTGAGTGAGTGTGTGTGTGTGTGTGTGTGAGTGTTGAGTGTGTGAGAGTGTGAGTGTGAGACAGTGTGAGACAGTGTGAGAGAGTGTGAGAGAGTGAGAGTGTGAGCTGTGGATGATGAGTGAGTGTGTGTTGCTGTGTGTGAGTGTGATGAGTGTGAGTGGAGTGAGGCGTGTAGTGTGTGTGTGTGTTGTTTTGTTTTGTGTGTGTGGTGAGAGAGTGTGTGTGTGTGTGTTTGAGTGAGGATGTGAGTGTGTGTGAGTGAGTGAGTGAGTGGAGTGTGGTGTGGTGGTGTGGTGTGTGTGTGTGTGTGGTGGGTGGTGAGTTGGAGTGAGTGAGGATGTGAGTGAAGTGAGTGTGTGGGTGTGTGGTGTTGTGTGTGTGTGTGTGTGTGTGTGTGTGAGTGAGAGTGTGTGTGTGTGTGAGTGAGTGAGTGATTGAGTGAGTGGGTGTGTGTGTGCGTGTGGGTTTGTGTGTGTGGTGGTGTACAGATACGATAGTGTCATTCTGCCTTTGGCATGAATAATTCATAGGTAAAGTTTGCTGTTTACGGTCGAGATGCATTACACTGGTGATGGTTGCTTTTGTTTAGGGTGCACGAATAAATGCATGCGATATTTAACAGCATTATCTCAGTAAAGCCGGTCTGTACTCAGCGGTTAAATCGCATCATGTCATAAGATGGCGCATTAATATCGCATTTGCGATTGATAGTGCAGCCCTACTTTGTTGTTAGGTTAAGTAACTTGCTGTTTTGTGACATCTGGAGTTCATTTTTTATTCAAAATGACCCATTCATACTCAAACACTATTCTCTGATTGTTACCGTCTTTGTGTATCATGTGTCAAGTATTCAGATCTCTGCGTTCATTCAGTTAATAACAGTATTGAGTAAACATATTACCCCAAAAAGAATAAGGAGCTGTCTACTTGCTTACATTCGTGATTGTAAGTGAACCACATGCTTTAATGCCATTTTTTCAGTGCTATGTTGTTAGAGTAAAATTTACAAACTGTGACTGAGTGAAATGTATATTGAGTATATAATTAAATAGAAATTACTCATCAAACTCTAACTGGTCATGTTAAATTTACTTATTACTTTTGCTAATTTTACATAACTTAGTTAAGTAGATTTTTACTTAATTCCATACTCAAATTTCACATAAAAAATATGAAATTAAGTAAAATAAAAATTAAGTAAATTTTACTTCTGATTTTTTTTTTTTTTTTCATGAAGAACCGTGATGACATGAATTAACCATATTGGTTGTTCTACATTTATTGTGAATTATGCATTGTATTGTGTTTTAGAGTTCTTATGAGCTGGTTCTTTTCAAAAATGAAGGTCCGAATCATTGATATAACAACACAGGTCGCTCACTCGCTGAATCACTCAAGACTCTTATTAAATGAGCATCTGACTCACTCACTTTTGGCTCACAGCGATCTGAAATGTGTCACAGTGTACTTGATGAGACGTAAATCAGTTTAATAACTGATATATAGTTAGGACTGTAGGCCAGCAGGACATTATTCTGGAAATGTGCAGGTGTGTTCATGTGAGCTGTGTTTGGGAAATAAAACGTCTGGGACCAGAATAACAAGTTTCACTGTTGACATCCTAGAGCTCATCTGCAGGACCACACAACGCACGTTTATCTAATGCCATCTCATCTAAACAAGGCATGATCATAGGCTTAAAACGTGCTCATTAGAAAGACTACAGACAAATCCTCAACTAGTTTAAAGCAGTCAGATTTTCGGCTATTGGTCTAAAGTCTGGTCCACACTGCATCTTCTTCAAGCTAATGACAGATGGCCATCAATCAAATCATGCTGTGGCAGTCTCTGTGAACGCTTGCATAGAAAAGACTAAAATAACAGAAGGGTGTGTGGACCTGTCCAAATATAATAAGAACAGATTTTTCAGATATAACAGAAACAAACTTAACTAAATACTAAGAACCTCAAACGAAAGCGGATCCTGACACCCAGATGGTGTACAAAGCGTCAATCAGACTAGTGACTACGGCTGTCAAAATGACTGGAAAACTAAATTCCAATTTTGTACTTCAATATTATCAATATTCGAATTATATTCTAATTTAAAATGCATAATTTCAGTTAGGGTGAAGAATATCTTATGGCTTCTCTCCTGAGGCCACAAGAGGGCGCATCGAGCAAAATATTACTAATGCACGTTTCTTCAAAGCGTAATAAAATAACAACTATCTTTGAAAAAAAGTGCATAATGCTTAAAATAATGTTTATAAACCATATATAATTAATTAAGTTGCTTAAACAATTAGAAAACAAAACGGCATCATGCATGAAGTTGTTAATACATAAGCGAACGACAAACATCACAAAGAGTACTTCTTCATTTAAAAGCAGAGATGCAGTGGGATGGGGAAAAACCGCCATAAAAAAAACCCAGTCTTGAAAAAGTTTACCACACATTGTTTTTTTAAATTCTTAGTAATGCTTTTTGATTTTTTCCATTTTTCATTCATTTCTACATAATTGACATGGCGTTCTAAACATGCCCTCTTGGTGGGACGCGAGTGCAACGATGATAGATGTTCTTAGTCTAGCAAAATGCGATAAATATGCGTTCTGTGTGAACGGCTAGGTTTCAGTTTCGCCGTAAACAACAACATCTCCACACTGATGCTCTCGTTTTCCGCAATATATGAATGAACAACGTAGCAGCGCCGCATCTAGTGGGTTCACCTGGATAGGATAACAAAAGCATTCAATCAATGACACATACATCGTCATCGCATCTCGTGCGCCACTGATAAGGCTGCCTGACGCAGACCTTAAATTCGAATGCAACGTTTTTATGTTGTGGATTTTGTGTGGATTATTCGACGAATATGCGAAATTTCTATAGTGTTGGTTGTTTTGAAGCTACTAGTACAACTTTTGCCAATTGTGGCTGAGATTAACCCCAACCTTAAATAATAATTGAAACATTTAGAAATCATTGTTACCTTTCCAGGCCATGCCCAAAGATGGGGTTTGCCAGTTTTAGCTCACTTCCAGAGACGATTCTGTCTCCAAAGTATATCAGAGTAGACCCATACATCCTCTTACAGCTCCACAGAAGAGCAGCTTCTCAATATTGTCTCAAGTTTGTGCCATTTCCTGTGTTTAGTTCTCCATCTCTTCTCTTTAATAGAGCTGCTGTAATAAAACATTTTTAGCCTCGTACTGTTGCAAATGAGCTGATCTCTTGAACAAAACGTTCATTATTGAACCATCATAACTCTATTCAGTCAATGATTTTAGTGCACCACAGAAGAGAAACATTTAACAGCACAATGATTATTGACTGACCTATGAAGAGTAACTGATAATCCCGTCAGCTAAAGGTATTTCCACAAGATGTGTGTGTGTGTGTGTGTGTGTGTGTATATAAGAGAGAGAGAGACTGAGAGAGAGTTTGTTTGCCTCTCTTTCCACATGAATCAAGTTTATTGTCATTCCAGCTGTGCATAAGTGTAGAGTGAAATGTGGTTTCGCTGGGTCTGCAGTGCAGGACAACAACACTGAGAACTGTGTGCTATAACCTCACTGCAAACAATAAGCACTACGAACACTGAACAGATGCCATGTATTCGTGTCGTCTATCCGG
Source organism: Sinocyclocheilus anophthalmus (assembly GCA_018155175.1). Lineage (NCBI taxonomy): Eukaryota > Metazoa > Chordata > Actinopteri > Cypriniformes > Cyprinidae > Sinocyclocheilus > Sinocyclocheilus anophthalmus. The sequence continues at coordinate 27,322 of JADLZN010004127.1, forward strand.
TGTTTCTCAACTGGTGGGTCGCAGAGTGTACGGCCAAAAAAACGACATCAACAACAAAAAAAAACTTAATTCTATCAGTTTTTCTGATGCAAGACTTTTATTTTAAAAGACGTGCATGAAGCTGTTGACACTTCTGTCAGACGCAGTTTAAGTAAAGAGCGCCTGAGAAAAACACGCTGTCCCCATTCAGTATCTGCGGTCAGATGAGATGTTGACAGGCTTAATATCAGTGTCATTACTCTATCATTATTTTCGTAACTTATGAAATAAAAAGTCTCTCAGCTCAGAAAAGCGAACTATCCTGTCCTGCCAGATGTTATACTATATTCTATAGCCGCGCTGTGTATCACGTCACTACAGCACAGAAACTACCAGGATGCAACACGTGAAATAAACGTACAGTACTGATAAATCACATAACTGCTGCTGCGTGTGTTAGCTGGAAGGATTTGCATGAAGTATGATATTAATTCTACTCGGGAGCAGTTTCCACGTTCAATTAGCAGTTCATGTTAGTATTGTATTCACCATGGTAACTGTTGTTTCCATAACCCAACAATACCATGTTATTTTCACTTTGTGTCATTTTGTATATGTTTCAATGACTGTGGAGGCGTGGCTCATACCAACTTAATTGTATTAACAAAAACTAGTTTGGGACTGCTATTTAATAGTTTTACTTTATAGGCTGTTTATTCAGTATTGGTCATATTCTTAACTGTCTTAACTTAATTTTTGTGAAATAAATTTGCTTTGTTTTTGTTTTTAACAAATATATATATATATATATACTGTATAAAAGTGGGTTGTGGGTGACGACCATGGGAAAACGTGGGTCCGAAGGCCAAACCAGTTGAGAACCACTGATCTATGCAGTGTACACTGAGTATTGAAGCTGTAGCTAGTATTCGCAGTCAGCAGTGCAACAGTCTATGGCAATTACTATAAATCAGGTTAGGGCTGGACAATAATTCAATATCAATATCAATATGTATCGCGATATACATTTTTTCAATAACGGTGATACGATTTTTAAACACATTTCCGATGCGTTTCCCATACATTGATTTATTTGTGGCGTCTGACTTCGTTGAATAAACATGAGCACTGCACGTTCAAATCAACCACGCGGCGGGTTGTTTCTGTGGAATGCATCTCTGAAGGAAAATTTTGACTGTCTTCAGAAAAGTTTCGATGGGATTTTTATTTGATCTGATAAAGAAGCGTTCATGAGCGGAGCTGCTCTGTTTACAGCCGTTACTGGAGAAACCGTTAGTTCTGCCGCTCTCTCAGCGCCTCCTGCTGGCAGACAAGCACTTTGCATCTTCAATAAGCCCATCTCCAGCAACATTTTTGTTGTTGCTTAATTTTTTTGTTTTCTGCAGCAACTTTTCATACTCTTTATCCTGGCTGAAGCACATTTTTCAATTATAAGAATAATCAGCCCACACTAACAGACACTACCAAAGGTTTCGATCAGTACGAGTTTGTAATGTTTTATTTTTATATATATATATTTTTTGTAAGAAGTCTCTTTGCTCAAGGCTGCATTTATTTGATCCAAAGGACAGCAAAAACTGTAACATTATGAAATATATTTACTATTTAAAATAACTGCTTTCTATTTGCAAGCAGTTATTTTAAATTTCAGAAATCCCTCTACATGCTGATTTCCTGATTATCAATATGTAAAACAGTTGAGTATATTTTTTCAGGATTCTATGATTAATAGAAAGATCCAAAGATCCGCATTTATCTTAAATAAAAAGCTTTTATAACATTATACAATATTCCATTCAAAAGCTTGGAGTCAGCATAATTTTTTTGGGAGGTGAAAGAAAATATAGAAATTTATTTTCGTGCTGCATTTATTTTATTTATAATCTTTTATTTAGCAATGATCAAAAAGATTTTAAATGGTTACAAAAGATTCTATTCAGTAAATGATGTCTTCTGAACTTCTATTCATCAAGAAACCTGAAAAAAAAATCTGTTTTCAACATAATAATAATAAATGTTTCTTGAACACCAAATCAGAATATCTGAATGATTTCTGAAGGATCATTTGACTGGAGTAATGATGCTAAAAATTTTGCTTTAAAATCACAGGAATAAATTACAATTTAAAATATATTCATATAGAAAACAGTTATTTTAAATAGCAAAAATATTATACAAATGTCGTACGGTTTTAGCTGTCTTTTGATCAAATAAATGCAGGCTTGGTGAGCAGAAGACAGTTTACAAACATTAAAAATCTTACTGTTCAGAAACTTTTGACTGGTAGTGCATGTCAGCCTATAGTTTGATAAAAGGTAAACATGAATTTATGTGCGCTGTTTTTTTCTAAAATATTATATAGTTTTATATGAGTAGGTTTCATAGACTTGGAAAATTTATTTTTCATAAGATGTTTGTATGCACAGACATCTGTTGTGCGTGTTCTTGGCAGTTTTTATGAGGCTTTTTTAATAGTGGTCATACCGATATCAGAATTATATCGTATCGACCGAAATTAAGAAATATAGGTGATATAATTTTGGCCATATCGTCCAGCCCCGCTCTTTAGTACAAGTACTAGCTATGTGAGTAAATAAGCACAGAAGACTAATAGAAGTAATGCTTATTATGAAGTTGTGGCACATGTGACCGGCTGTAGTGCTATGTGTTATTATTGTTAATATTATTAGTATGCCATGAATTGCCATAATGTCACTGATTATCAATTCCATTCACAAGAACAACGAACAAATCAATGCTTCATAAAGATTTTAGCACATTTCTTCAATAAAGACCAATGACATCCCAACATTACAATATTTGCGGATGATGAAACTACAGTACACTACAAATCTACTGAATTATGGTATGATACAATGGATCAAATTCATTTTTTTTTCGCGTGTACTGCAAAAAATTTTAAATAGATACAATATAAGTGCTGGGCAACGATTAATCGCGATTAATCGCACTCAAAATAAAGGTTTTTGTTTGCATATTTCTTACTGTTAAAACTGAAATGATGGACCGATAAGAGGAGTAAACTGCACAAGAGCCATAAAAACCGTCCCAGAGCACTAAATACAGGTTCATTTGTTGGTGCTGATCACAACCTGCTTGTGCAGTGAATTACTGGCTTGAATTCTTGAAAACTAACCTATTCAATAATAATGTGTAGCGCTGGGCCTGTTTAGTTCATGGTAGTAGTATATTTTTTATTTAATGCCATGCCAGCATCTTAGGCTATTTCATGCAAAAAAAAACAATAAAAAAAAAAAAGTATGTTAGTCATGGTTAATAGTTTAACTGATGTTCACATCTTTTGGAACTCAAAACTAGGGCTGAAGGATTTGTTAAAACTAAAGAAAATCTGACTGCAAATTTTCAATGTTGCTGCTATAAAATAGGCCCTAACCTTCTTTTGGCATTCACACTGTAAAGTGAGTTCAGACTAGGGCTGAACGATTAATTGCATCGCGATGAGAAAACGCGATTTTTCAATCGCAGAGGCTGCGATTACACGGTCACGTGACACGCGAGAGTAAAGAGGTGTGTTCGACTTGAAGATCGATCGGTATATGACATCAAAGTAAGGCGAGCGAGAGAAAGCATAAGGAGAAGTCCACGCTCTCTTATAGCTCTCGCAGTACTTTGATGACACACACCCATCGGTCGAAGCAGCGGGCTCAAGTCGAGCGCGGGCCTCAGCAGAAAAAGAAAAATAATCAGTAAAAAGACAAAGGATTGTAACTCAGAAGGGGAGATGGCTCGGTTGTGAAAGCGAAGAGAAAAGCCATAGATGAAGTGGCACAGACCCAGGCAGGTGCTGGTCATTCTAAAGCTAAATGCAGAAAATATGACGAGGCATATCTTGCTCTCGGCTTCACTCACCGTGTCTATACCGGACGCTACACATGTTGCATCGCGCCGCAACAGCTCTACACTGGATGCGACAAAGCGACTGTTGCAAATTTTAACTTTGTGTCAGTATGTCATAAATGGAACAAGGCATCAGTTTACTGTCGGGTTTAGTCTTGTCGTGTCGCATCCAGTGTACACAGCGTCACTGATTATAATAGTTTCTACTGTATTTTGCCGCTGGTGTAAAACAGCATGAAACCTACAAAAAATAAATAAATAACAGAGAGAAAAATAATAACAATAACAGTTATTCTCTCCATGCTATTTTTCAATGTTTCAAGTGAAGCAGGTGTTTTTTTCCCTGTAGTAAAATTTTTCATAAGTTAGTGAAATTATTGGTAGTCTGAGGGGGATGGGGAATTCGGGAAAGGGGGAATGGGCAGATTTTTATAGGGTTAAAGGTGGGCTGCGACCAAAAAAAGTTTGAGAAGCTGGTTCTAAAGTTAACAGGACCCGTGTTTCACAAAGTTGCAAGTGCACAGTTTACATGTTTAGTACAGTGTTGCCTTTTACCACCTATAGCAGTAATCAGTCAGATTTTTTTTATATTTCTGCAATCTACTTTAACTTGTGTGATTTATTACTGACTTTCATATTAATGTTTACAACAGGCTATTTAAACATAATTATTACACGCTCACAAGGTCGGAAGTTCAACAAATCAGTCAATACACTACTGCGATTGTAGTTGTTAAATAAAAATGTTATTCATATCAATTCATGCATCACCTAATTTCATCCTAACATATAGGCCTGGCCTACAGAAAAGAACATTTATGTTTAATCTATCTAATAGTGTGTTGGTCATACTATACAATGATTTATAGCTTGTCTGTTGAATAATACAGAACATAAAGAGCTTTAAAAAAAATAATTGCATATTAAATCGCAATCGCAATATTGGTAAAAAAAAAATCACAATTAGATTATTTTCCAAAATCGTTCAGCCCTAGTTCTACTTTGAACTAATTATTTTTTGGAACCTAAGTCCACCTGAACATTAAACAAAAATACTGTAAATAAGACGATTATTATTGAGCACCTGAGATGGTGTTTTTCTGAGCCGACAATTGAACAAACTCAGTAAAAGTGAATACATATATTCACTAAGACTCTCTGCTATGTCACACAAACGAGATGTTCTTGTGACTGTCAATGTTAACATGTTATACAATAATGTGCTTAATTTAAGGCAGGAAAAAAAAAAAAGATTCCTGAAAAAATACATTATAGGGTTCATAAGGTGTGGGTAAAAATAGTAATCCACAATATTTTTTACATTCCACGTTCTTGTGGTACAAGCCAAATAATTGTACATAATTCAACCAAAGAGAGAGGAGGAAAGTGTTTGGGAAGCCCGTTGAACACAATCATAGCGTGTGCTATTTGTGTAAATCATGAGAAGTGTGACTCCAGGAGTGTGTGACAGACATGTGTCCTGTGGCTCTTTAAGTCAACCGTGTCGCCGTTATGAAAGAATCTGGGTCACATTCTCGTGACACCGGAGGAAATGTGTACAAGCTTGCATGCATTTACCACGCAAATGCGGCTGATGGGCGGCTAAAGAGCAAGTCCTGGATCTCTACATTTAATAAATAAATGAAATACATTTAAATATATGGAGAGCAGGAAATATTACTGCCACACCCCTCAGGAAACGCCACTTTCACAATGACATGTACTATACGTTTCACTAAGCTCATCTAGCAGAGATTGCGGAGTATCAATGCAAAACTCGGTAAGTGAGGTCAAATAATGAGTTGAACCCAAAGCATAACGGGAGTAGAGCTGTCAAAATGGCTGAAAAACTAAATTCCAATTTTGTACTTCAATATTATCAATATTCTAATTATATTCTAATTTAAAATGCATAATTTCAGTTAGGGTGAAGAATATCTTATGGCTTCTCTCCTGAGGCCACAAGAGGGCGCATCGAGCAAAATATTACTAATGCACGTTTCTTCAAAGCGTAATAAAATAACACGACTATCTTTGAAAAAAAGTGCATAATGTTTAGAAACCAATGTGTCATACCATATATACTTAGTGCCTTAAACAAAATAGAAACAAAACGGCATCATGCATGCATGCATAGTTTAATACAAAGGACCGAAAAAAAAATCACAAAGAGTACTTCTTTATTTAAAAACACGAGATGCAGTGGGATGGGGGAAAACCACCATAAAGTCTCAAGACATGTTTTTTAAAAGTTGAACTTACATTAATTTTACGTGGCTTTCTATGAGACGCGAGTGCAACGCTGATAGATGTCCCTTTAGAAAATGTGATAAATATGCGTTCTTTGTGAACGGCTTGGTTTCAGTTTTGACGTAAACAACATCTTTTCCACATTGATGTTCTCTTTCCGCAATATTTTGAATGAACAACGTAGCAGCGCCGCATCTAGTGGGTTCACCTGGATAAGCTATGAAAAGCATTAAAATGCAACGACACTCGCATCGTGTGTCGATACAGCTGCCTGGCTCACACCTAACATTCGAATGCAATGTGGAATTATATTCTAAATTCAATTAACATTTTTGACGCCCTAAACGGGAGTTATAGCTGTCAGTTGAGGTTAGCCGTTTGAGGTCATCTAACACGCAAAAATGACTGTGATTTTAACGGTAAAAGACTGTAAAATGCTACAGTAAAGCCTATTAATTGATTAACAGTAAGTTCCCTACTGTATTCTGTGAAAAACTGCATTGGTCATTGCATGTAATTTTTACGGTAGCATACAGGTAATAAGATGTGTAATAAAGGAGGACAGAGCAGCAGAGGAACACTCACAGTTTGTTGCCCTTCAGAGCGGCGTGCTGCAGCAGGTTGAAGCCGCGGTTGTTCTGCTGCGTGAAATCAATGTTGGGCACCACAGTCAGAATCTCAATGATGCTCCTGAAGTCTTTGGCAATGGCGTCATGTAAGGGTGTATCTCCATACGAATCCTGACAACACCGAATTACTGCTGTTAGTGAACACTGCTCAATCTAGTTTTCACAAATGTGACCCTGGAGCACAGAAGCAGTCATAAGCAGCACAGGTATATTCGTAGCAATAGCCAACAATACATTGTGTGGGTCAAAATTATAAATTTTTCTTTTATGCCAAAAATCATTAGGATATTAAGTAAAGATCATGTTCCATCAAGATATTTAGTAAATTTCCTACCGTAAATATATCAGAACTTAATTTTTGATTAATAATATGCAATGCTAAGGACTTAATTTGGACAACTTAAAAGGTGATTTTACCAATATTTAGATTTTTTTGCACCCTCAGATTCCAGATTTTCAAATAGTTGTATCTCAGCCAGATATTGTCCTATCCTAACAAACCATACATCAATGGAGAGCTATTTATTCAGCTTTCAGACAATGTATAAATCTCAATTTCAAAAAATTGACCCTTATGACTGGTTTTGTGCTCCAGGGTCACATATTCTAATTTTACAGAAATGTTAAAGGGATATGCCACCCCAAAATGAAAATTCTCTCATCATTTGCTCATCTTTCTTTTCTTTTCTAAACTCTTTTTTTTGTGTGAACTGCATCACATGGACTTAGAGATGGACTTGGAAGAGATGGGAACTTTTATACAGTACTGTTGTCTAGATTCCAGATCTGCTTATTCGCCCTTTCAACCTTCAAGTGCTGAAGCAGTAGCCTTTCAAGTCCAAAGGTTTATCGGATCGGGAGAAACATGCAAACGCTGCACTTAAGGACTGTGCATTTACTGCAAACATGTTTAGATGAATTATGAGTTTAGCATGTATGGGATGATAATGCATGATATAATATACTATTAATAGAAAAACATCCTTTTGCTGAATAGGTGCCATTAATGTCAAATGTAAATGTAGCCATTTGACAATTTAGTTGTAAAAAAAAAAAAAATCAACCAACCAACCATGAATTCAGATGGAATGATTCCGCCTGTAGGTTATAATTAATACTGAAGATGTCTGAAATGAAACTCTTTAAGTTTGGACTTTTTAAGTAATAAAAGCACCAGTAGCAACATGCCACTGTGGCTTTCTGCACTAAAATTTTCCCATTAGCATAAAAACAACAGAGTTCACAAATCCCCCACTAACAAACATGCATAAAAAAATCCAAGGTAAAATAAAATCACACTATTAACCAATCACAAAAAAACTACATCAATTAAACTCAAACAGCCAGGCTAATATGTTTTACTGGAGCATGAGGTGTGCTTTCTGTCTAACCTGCAGGTTGATGTCTGCTGAGTGCTCCGTCAGCACTCTCACCACATCCGTGAAGCCTTTATTGACAGCGATGTGCAGCGCCGTACACATGGAGTTATTCAGCAGGTTCACACTGGCTCCTTTACTGAGCAGCAAGCGTGCGATTTCTGCCTGATTCCTGCACACACAGCACATACCAGACACACACAAACACAGCCGGAAACACATTAGATGAGGAAAATCAAGGGGAACGCATTACAAGTAACGCGAGTTACTTTGTTTCCATGTATTGAGTGACAGCTCTGGTGTTGCCACGGTGACAGAAATCAGGAGTCAGTGCCGAGCGTTGTGTGTGAACATGATCTTACTGTAGATCTAGACCTATATATAAAAGGTGTTACTATCGCATGCACACAAACACATTCAGGCTCCTCTAAATCAATAAAAACAGTTAAAGGCAAGCTCAGAATATTATGCAAACCTGCAATAATTAAATATGTTAAATAAGACAAATATCATTTATGCATTTAATCCCATTTTATTAACCAGTGTCTTTGCTACTGACCTTCGATGATCCAATTCAACCATACTAAGCAAAAATAACACATTTGTGTTTCATTTTTGTTATTGCTGAATAGTGTTGAACTTTCTTCTCCTGCGTCATATTCTTCATGCAGTTAGTTTGAGCGGCGCCCTCTACTGTACAGACGTGAATTTACATTTCCTTCAGCCTGAGGCGCATTCATTTCACTTCTGTTGTGAAAGGGCTTTTACGTTTGTAAAAGAAGAACTGTTTTACAAGCAAACAAGCAAGCCCTGCCCAGATTTGCAAAGTAACTTTCCCGTTTTAGTCATGGGAAAAAAGCTTGTCAACAAAAATTTTTCGTCATAGTCTTCGTTAATTAATATGTAAGGAAATCAACACTAGTGCAAAAACACAGGTTGCCCTGCATCTAATACTTGTTATTGTAACATGTAGCTTTTTCTTATAATTGTCATTGATAACCAAGAGTGCAGGAATAAGTACTGGCTCTCACCCGAACGCTGTGTAGTGTAGCGCAGCATCTCCGTCCTCATCTTTAGCTTCAATGCTGCTGTTGGCCTGAAGCAGAAACTTCACCACCTCCACATGTCCCTGATGGGCAGCCACCTGCAGAGCCGTCTTCCCCTGGTTCTTAATATCCACCTGAACACAGTCACACACAGCCTTCGCTCAAACACACTTCTGCAAAGACTCACTTTCCCTTCCAATCAGACTGTCTAAAGAAATAGTTTACTCACCCTTATTCCATTTAAGCTACAGACGAGTTTGTATCAGATTTGTAGAAATGTAGCATTGCATCAGTGTCTCAGCAATGGATGCTCTGCAGTGAATGGGTGCCGTCAAATGAGAGTCCAAACAGCTGATAAAAACTATGGCTGCCCTCGACTAAAGATTTTTCTGGTCGTTCATTTTAGGCATTAGTCAACTATTAGTCGCATGTTTATTATTAAACCATATAAATCATAATAATGAGCCTTTAATTGCCTACATAGCCTAATAGCACTCAAGTGCAAGCAAAAAAAGGCTTGCCACAGCGCACCGGCAGATATAATATTTATGAATGTGTCAGAGAAAAACAGCAAGGAGGCTGCATTAACATTTTAATAATGTGTTGATAAACTAGTGCATTCTTTGTTTTGGGCTTAAGAGATGAAGCCAGCGACACAGACTCGTCACCTCCGCAGTAGTGATGCACCTGTATGCATGTTTCATATGGATTTGTCAGGGTTCTCCGTTTGCCTTGTGTTTGTTTCCTGTGTCTATGTGGTCTTGTGTGTCAGCACATGGCTTTGTTGATGTTTTTCTCAGCCATGTGCTTCTCTAGCCCCTCCTCCTCGTTTCCCCTTTACTACACACTCTCTCGGTAGCCCTTGTTGGTCTAATTGTTCTCACCTGTTCTTCGTGTGTCTTCCTCCCTATTTATAGTTCCCCTTGCCCTCTTGTATCTGTCTGTTTGTAAATAAACCCTTAACACTCCTTCTGCGATTGGGTCCTCCTTCCAGATCCC
>JADLZN010004127.1:42500-171505 GCA_018155175.1 Sinocyclocheilus anophthalmus
AGTATCTATCTATCTATCTATCTGTCTGTCTGTCTGTCTTCTGTCTGTCTGTCTATATACTATAGATCTATCTGTCGTTGTCTATGCTAGCGCTCTCTCTCTGTATGTCGTCGGTTCTGTCTGTCTGTCGTCTGTAATCTATCTATCTATCTATCTATCGCTGTCTGTCTATCATCGTCTGTCTATCTATCTATCTATCAATCTATTATTCATTGTCTGGTTGTTATCTATATCTATCTCTCTCGGTCTGTGTCTGTCTGTCTGTCTGTCTGTAATCTATCTATCTATCTATCAGTATGTCTGTCTGTCCTCTGTCTTGTTCTCATCTATCTATCTATCTATTATCTATCTATTATCTGACTATTTCTATCTACCTATCTATCTATCTATCATCTGTCTGTATGTCTGTCTGTCTATATCTGTCTGTCGTCTGTCGTCCTGTCCAGTCTATCTATCTAACTACCGTCTGTCTGTGGTATGACGTCTATTCTATACTACCTTCATCAATCTGTCTATATATCTGTCTGGTCTGTCTATCTACATCTTATCGTCTGTCTGTCTGTCTGTGTCTATCACTCTTCGCTATCTATATCTATCTGGTCTATATATCTAATTTGTCTGTCTATATCTATATATCTGTCTCTCTGTCTGCTTCTGTCGTATGTCTGTCGGTCGGAGGTCGGTTGATGTCGGTTCTGACGGTTGGTCGGACTGTCTATATACCTACATACCTACCTACTACATATTATCTATCTATCTATCTATCTATCTATTATCTATATATCTATCTATCTATCTATCTTTCTCTCTATCTGTCTGTCTGTCTGTCAATCATCTATCTATCTATCTATCTATCAATCTATCAATCTGTCTGTCTGTCTGTCTGTCGTCTGTTTGTCTATCTATCTATCTATCTGTATGGCTATCTGTCTGTCTGTCTGTTTATTATCTGTCTTGTCGATATCTATCTGTCTATCAGTCTATCAGTCTGTCTGTCTGTCATCTATTATTATCTGTCTGTCTGTAGTATGTCTGTCTGTCTGCTGCTAGCTATCTATCTATCTATCTATGTATCTATCTATCTATCTATTGTATGTCCTCTATCTGTCTGTCTGTCTGGTGTCGATGTATCTATCTATCATCTATCTGCCTGATTATCTAAGTCTGTCTGTCTCTGTCTGTCTGTCTCTGTCTGTCTATCTACCTACCTGTCTGTCGGTCTGTCTGTCGGTCTGACTGTCTATCTACCTACCTACCTATCTATCTACCTACCTACCTATCTACCTACCTACCTATCTATCTATCTATCTACCTACCTACCTATCTATCTATCTATCTATCTATCTATCTGTGTCTTATCAATCCATTGATCTTGCGGTCTGTCTGTCTATCTATCTATCTTTTAATGCCAAGTCAGAAGCAAGGATATCTTTTCTGTCGAAAACAGAATAACAATAGTCATACAATTAAAAAGAAGCTATAGAAGACACTTAAGGTTAATACTAGACAAAAAAAATAAAAAATACATTGAGGTAATATATTTTTTAAAAACATCTTGTTTAAAACCAGTCACAAAAGGATTGGGAAGTTAGTTTATTCACTGGCACAAATGAATGTGATTTTGACTGTAAAGTGTGTGTTGAGGAGGGACCTACTGGAGCCATGCTGTCTGTCCACTCTCCATGGCCCACCTGGAGTCTCTTCACACTGTCAGTGTCATCCAGCACCTTCACCAGCTCACCCACGGCAAACGTGTTCACCTGCACACACACCACTCTATTACAGGAACACACACTTCCTAAAGACCAATCATGCAAAGTTGTCTGAGGCTGCAGCTAATCGGCAGCCCAGACCTCACAATCTGCCACTTAAGCAGACAGAAACAGCCACAGCCATCTATTTACGGCTCGCTTTTTGTACAAGCAAAGCAGTTCACGATAGGGACGGTCTGCGAATGAGCTTGAGAGGAACTAAATATATACAGCTCACAGTATAAATAGCCTGATAAACAAGCAGTGCACAGGTGTGTTTCTGTCAGGGATGGGCTTGCCTTGGTCAGGGCTCCGGGGTGGAAGGTCCAGCGGATGTTGTTACTGTACTGGACTCGCACATCGCCACGGTCCGTTATCCTGTGCACGGTGCCGATTCTGGAGATGTACTGCCAACACCAGAGTCAAACACAAGCACTGATATCAAACACTTCACAAAACAAGACTAAAGCCCTATTCGGACGGGACTAGTTTTACAGGGGGTCGTCAGAGAAATTTGTGTTTCACATATGTACTTTTTAAGTGATTTTAATCCCGTCGGAATCTGCCATGTCTGTGTTTTTCTCACACACTCTCTGTAAAAACTCCAGAGCAAATGACCTACTGTTTTTCGGCAAACTCAGTGATCCTCTGAGAAAACGAATCCCGTCCGAACATGAATGTCTGTGATTGCCGACAATATTTTTTTCACAACGCATTTCCTTGTGTGTTTTGGACACCTGAATACGGCGACGCTCTTACCGCGTGCATTTTTAAATGATGGACCCTGGAGCACAAAAGCAGTCATAAGCAGCACAGGTATATTTGTAGCAATAGCCAAAATTGGTATGGGTAAAAATTTGTGATTTTTCTTTTATGCCAAAAACATTAGGATAGTAAGTAAAGATCATGTTCCATGAAGATATTTGTAAATTTCTTACCATAAATATATCAAAACTTAATTTTTGATTAGTAATATGCATTGCTAAGAACTTCAGTTGGACAACTTTAAAAGCAATTTTCTCAATATTTTGAAAATCGCAGACGTTGGGTCCAGCCTAGACCCTCAAATGTAGTTTAGAAAACATTTACACTGAATTCAATTCCAGAAACAGTTTGTGTAAACTGTGTGGTATCAAATTACCAATATTAACCAGAAAAAAAACTATGCATATTGCAGGACTTTTCTTCCCCAAATGATAAAACCCCCTAAAATGACAAGTAAGCTGTTTTTATACAATCTTAAGAAACATTGTAGAGTTTGCACACATGTATTTTTAGTCACAAATGTGAGTGAAATGCTCACACTGACAAACCCTGTAAGATGCATGTTGTAAATCTCAATTTTGAGAGGTCCAATCTCACAAAAAAAAAAAAAAAAAAAAAAAAAATCACCAAATTATTTAAAGTAGTAAAAAAAAAAAAAAAAAAAAGTAGAATTTGTTTATTTTTTGCAATGTTGCATTCTTGTCATAATTTTTTGTCAGCACACTATCACTTCACTAGATTTGTAATGACGTGTTTGTAAACCTGTTTTCTGCCAAAAAGAAAGGGTTTACCATTCACTAGTGAAGATATTCAGATATAAGTATTGCAATTTTACTATAAAAAATTATGAATATGATACCTAAACTACTAATTTTTACATTTACTTTTAATTATAGGCAGCAGTATTACATAAGTACCAGATTACAGTCTTAGGAATAATAATAATAATAATAAAGTATTTTATTATTAAATTCTATTGTTTGGTTTCTTAAAAACACCAGTGTAGACATAAAAAGAGGCCAAGGTCCATGTACAAGTCAATGCAAAGACATTTTAAATGTGAAGAAAGTTATTATGAACAACATTTATAATAATTAAAACAACTCATGACTACAATTACAAAAACACACAGGTACAAAATTTCATTGAAATAAGTGCACTGATGAAATCAGGAACATTTATTAAAAAGTGAACAACTGATTTCCACCTCTGCCATTTTTGGGTTCCAGCCGCCGTGACCCTCCTGCATCTGTCTGAGGATCTCCATCTCCAACAGACACTTGACCTTATCACCTGCTGCGAACGAGAGTGATATGCACTTCCTGCGCTGCAGCTCCGCGTGCTCGCCTACACACACACACACACATATACCACACACACATATACACGCCCGCACGCAAAAACGCGCGCAACAGGACACCACACACAACTCTATCTCTCTCACACACCACACACACAACACACACCAACACATATACACGCACGCACACAAACACGCGCGAACCACAGACACCACAGAGAACACACACACACACACACAACACACACACCAACAAACACACACACACACACGCGCGCGCGCACAGACACACCACACAGACAGACACAAAAAAAGATCTATAATTATATTATATATATATTTATTTTTATTCAAAAGGATGGTTTATTGCATGGCTAAAGTGACAAATGTATCGTGTTCACTATCTTGTATTTGTGCTAAGCAAAGAATTGTGCTATGCAAAAATAATAACCTAAGAGCTACAGGTCACGGTCAGAAGCACCACTCGCTGGCCTGTGTTTCTACAGCCGCTTACCTAATTTGGGAGATGCTCCTTGTAGTAGTCCTCGGCACATCCGGACACGTATTTCAGATCCCCCTTGCCTGGTGGCCATTCTGCTAGGACGTTTGTGGGGTTACGCTGGAACAGGTGACACTCGCCACGATACGACCCGATTCCTGATTGAAATCCACGAATCTCCACCACATTCCACAACTTCCCCCTCACCTCCTGCTCGCAACACACACACACACACACACACACACGCGCACACGCACACACGCACACACACACACGCACACACACACACACACACACATAGAGACAGAAGCAGCACAGGGCAGGAGACTCAGACCAACATCAGCAGCTTTGAATTATCTACACTTGAGAGAAGGAAGAAAACCAGTTTAAAAATCAACATGCATGCACTGTCTGAAAGAAATTAGAAATATCAGCTCAGAGCAGAGCAGGGTCAGAAAATGCATCTGAAAGGAACTAAAATATTTCAGCTATGTAAAAATGAGAGTGCAAAAAAAATGGTCCCCGTAGAGAATTCCTGCGGTTTTATATGCTAAATTATGAGATATTTTGTCTCATTCTTTTTTCAGGAAAATAGAAAAATGTCAGCACACTGGGGCTCCAAAATTACAAAAATGTAATAGCAGAATGTCCTATATGATAGTTTCATGTGACTGGATCAAAACATGCCTGTATGAAAAGAATAAAATCATCTCTAGGGAGCAAATACTGCCTGTTTCTGACACTGGATCGGAGTAAAGAGGTGTAACAACTAAAACACACCAATGCCAGTCATCTTCACATCAAATGAATCACAAAATCTAGTGTCATTGTCAATCAAATAAGAGTTGTGACACCTGAATACTTAACCTGAACAAAGCCAATATTTCACTTTTCACAATGAAAGCATAATCTAACAAGAGTACAACAAAATGCTCAAAAAGCTATGGCAAACACAGCTGAATCTCACAAAACCTCTCAAGACTTACCCCAAAATCACAAGATCAAATAAGCAGTCATATTTTGCATAAAGAAAAACAAATATATTGTATGACCATTGTCAAATTTTATTTGTAAAAAAATCTCAATAGTCCTAAAAGTAGACTTCATTTTCTTTATGCAAAATATGTACAGAGTCGGAATGAAAATGTCATAATGCAAACATCTTAATGGTCTTAAACCCTAAGAAAAGTTTACATTTCTTAAGGGAAATCTTTGTTACTTTCTCTTTTGATTTTGGGGTGAAATATGAACATCTAATAACAACCATCACCAACTAACAAAAGTGTTCAGCAACAGCTAAACAACACTAACGTCACAGCGATGAGTTTCAGATCACACACAACACAGAGAAAGAGAACCTCACTGTCTACAGACGTCTGGGAGGATCAGTCGATGAACTCCACATGGGCATTTTGACTCATTCATCACTGAACTTATTATACATTTTAAAATACAACCTTCACACGAGAACATGTGCAAGTGTTTATAGAAACAGCACAATGGATGATAAAACAACACAACACAAGCTCAAACATCTGGGGCCTGTTGCATAAAACAAGTTTACCAAATAAGCCAGGTTTATTTCAGTTGGTCTGACTTATTGCCAGTTGATTTGGTTCAAAATAAGTCAGACTAACTATAAATAAGCCTGGCTTATTTGGTAAACTTGTTTTATGCAACAGGCCCCTGATCTGCCATAAAGTCTTCACATATCACATATCGTCAATGTAAAGAAACAACAACAAAGTCACTTTCCTTTGCAAAAACGTTTCTGGAGAGTTTCGTTTCAAACGTTTTAACCAGAATTTCCTAAAACATTTCTTAAAAACAAATTCCAACTAACTCTGGACTAGAAGTGGTTAAGGGATAGTTCACCCAAAATTTTTTAAATTCTGTCATTAATTACTCACACTTATTTCGTTCCAAACCCATAAGACCTTTGTTCATATCGGAACACAAATTAAGATATTTTGATGGAATCCGAGAGCCGACCCTGCATAGACAGCAAGGGTACTACCACGATCAAGGCTCAGGTAAAATAATCCACGTGACATCAGGGGTTCAACCGTAATATTACAAAGCAGCGAGAATACTTTTTGTAAGCAAAGGGGAAAACAAAAATAACGACTTTATTCAACAATTCGTCTCCTCCGCATCACCCTGTAGCACCATTTTGGAGAATATCCACTGAACATGTAGAAAATATGAAACGTATTTATGCGAATACGCTGTTTACGTAGTTCACGCTTTGATCTGAACATAAACATATCCCCGTACATACGTTTCATTTGTTGTCTACGTATGTGATACTCTCCAAAATGGAGCTACAGGGTGACGCGGAGGAGACGAATTGTTGAATAAAGTCATTTTTGTTTTCTTTGCGTACAAAAAGTATTCTCGTAGCTTCGTAATATTACGGTTGAACCCCTGATGTCACATGGATTATTTTACCTGAGCCTTGATCGTGGTAGTACCCTTGCTGTCTATGGAGGGTCAGAGAGCTCTCGGATTCCATCAAAAATATCTTCATTTGTGTTCCGAAGGTCTTACGGGTTTGAAACGACATGTGTGAGCAATTAATGACAGAATTTTCATTTTTGGGGGAACTATCCCTTTAAAGG
Organism: Sinocyclocheilus anophthalmus; assembly: GCA_018155175.1. Classification (NCBI taxonomy): domain Eukaryota; kingdom Metazoa; phylum Chordata; class Actinopteri; order Cypriniformes; family Cyprinidae; genus Sinocyclocheilus; species Sinocyclocheilus anophthalmus. The sequence goes on from JADLZN010004127.1 coordinate 49,437, forward strand.
GCCAGTGCAAAGCAAATGTTCCATCCTAAGAGTCCAGCATGACACAGACTTCAACTCTTCTAGCTAATGACATTCAGGTTGTCTGTTCTATAAGCTCTACAGATGCTGCATTGAACAGATCCAGCGGTGTTAGCGAGTGAGTCTCACCGTCTTGGTTGCCCCAGTCCCAGTCGGGCCCGCGCACCACCTTCACCCCCTGGAAGATTCCTTTCAGGATGATTCTGGACAGGTTCTGTCTCGGCGTCAAGCTCACTCTGAGTTTGAGAGAAGGAAGAGCCAGTTATTAACATGAGGAAACCTTCAAGCTCTGATCTGCTTCATCCAACTAAGCTCATTTTTCACAATGTTCTCTTTGTGAACATTTGTTTCACAAATAAACGATGCCTTGCAGAGTCTTTTATTATGACTGATGCTAATACAAAATATGCATTTAATGTTAAATACTGAAATGCATTAGAATTCAATGACCTGAGGAAAAATCAACACTTATTTTTTTAGGTATACGTATTAAAATTGTGGATAAAAATAGACTACATCCCCATGAGGCCATGAAAATGAATTGTGCATGTTATTGATTAATGGATAATTATTTTAAATTCCAATCACTTTTGGAATTTCCTAAAACAAAATTAAACTGACACCCCTAATTCCCAATTTTCTGTAGTGTTTTTCACAATACAAACAATCACAATTCACAATTATCTTAACTAATAGTAGCACTAGTTCTTGTAGAGCTCAGTGAAAGGTTGAATTCCCAGGGAAAATCTATAGCTTGATATTCATCGTAAGTAGGGCCCTATGAAATCTGTTTTATCTTTCCTTGTTTTTTCAGGATTCCGTTCTTTCTATTTGAATTTTTGCCTCCATTTTAATGGTTAAATTCAATTTTGGTAATCAGAAAGCATGTACAAAGTTAATTGAAGAATGAAAGGTTAAAAAACAAATTTACAACCATTTATAAAGTTTGACAAATTAATTTTTTAAGCCATGAATACATTTTTTTTGTAAATTTAGTTAAAATTTTTACTCAATTCTGTTTACGTATAGTTTCTGGATTCATTTAATGGTTTAATTAAAATTTTTTAACTTCAAAAGCAATTAATTTTATTTATTTTTTATTTTTTTAAGAAAACGTGTGTGTATTACATGTTTGGAGAAAAAATTTGGTAAAAATTTTTTCTGGTAATATTCATTTAAAAATGTTTAATAAAAAATTCTTATGTCCACTAGGGGACACGTGAGCATTCACGCTCGTCAGGAGTGTGTAGTAAACGAAACTGCGCATTTATTCACACAGAGCACACCGAACATGAGGATTCTATTTAATAGTATTTGGTGGATTAATATTTACAGACACAGTCCATATACGTTTTGATCTGTTACTGACTACTGTTGATTGATCATCCAAATTAGGCAAATTCATGAATTCTGCTTTAAGTAGTGCTTGACAGACTATCGCCAAGGCGATATTTGATTATTTTTCCAATCGGCATGGCCAATAAGTTTGTATCGTTTGGACACGACGTGAGTTCGAGGCGGGGACTTTTATTTGCCGGCGCTGAGCACGGCAGCGCCTAAACCACACAAGTGCTCACATTCTCCCTCGTGTTCGCCGTCGTCGTTAACAGTTCTATCTAATACGGATAGAAGTCTAATAATCAGATAGAACTGCTAAACAAAGGAATTAAAATGTATACAAAAAAATTATAACGATTGCTTTTATATTATTAGTAATAGAAAGGCAAAAATAATACTTTCTCGTTTGCCGTCAGCATTTCAGCGAAACGATTGATATAATTTAACAAAAGCTTTGAAATGGCTAATGCCAACATTTATTCCAACACCTTGCAAAACCTTAGTCGGATCCAGCTGTGAGATTGTGAAGTGTGCAAATGGCCCTGCAGGATCACGTGTTCTTGCGTGACTTTCGGGCCATGCAAAGTGGAATGCTAAAACATTAATTGTGATTTCAAATTTCATGCTGCGGCTCATGATTGTTACCTTGACTTTATTTGAAAAAATGTTTAATGCACACAAACTTCCCAGAATAATGAGTGCCCTGTTGGTTACAGTGTTTACTCCTTTTAATTATATTTTTATTAAATATTTATTTATTTGAGAAAAATACTTTGTCATCTAAAGTATAAGTGTTTATTTTACAAATTTTTTAATCCATTGTCAAATGATTTCAAATTTCTTAAATATTAATTAAAATAAATACAAATATATCGGCTTTATATCGGCCACCCTGCTTTCCAAGATATCGGCTGTCAAAAAAATGACAATATCGGTGGCCAATATGAGTTATACAGCAAATTCCATTTTTATGACTGGATTCTGCGCTTCCGTCCGGCTTCCGAAAATCATAGGGCCTACGTAAGGTAAGTCACTTAGATGATCATCACATGGAAGAAAAACAGAAGTAACATTGCAACGGCAAACATCTGATCAGCCGTAGATAAGACCAGCGAGCAGAGGAGGTTGTGTTTTCTGCAGTTGTTAAAGCAAACAATGTCAAAATCACTGCTTTCACACTCACTGAGAGCAATGAGAGGACGCTCACAGTCAGAGAAGACTGTATGTCATTGATTCTCATTTGGGAATGTGTGCTCGAGGACATTAGACAGATTTTGTACAAGAGAAGCATAATGGGAAACACATGCTCTCAATACAGCTAATGTCAGAAGGCTGTCTTATGTCAACAAACTAAAGCAGCCTTGGGAACTCTTCAAGAGTGCGTTGCGAAAGACCCTGTGTGCTAAACGCAGTGGAATAACAATGAATAACAGCACATACCTTATAGTAAAGATCTGATCTGATCGGGGAGCAAAGGAACTGCCTATTCCCATAATTCATCCGCAGGGTCAAGCATCAACGCTCGCTGCCCAGCTAGACCTACTGCATCAGCGATCTCTGCTCGGCTTTGATTTTCTCTTCAAACTCATTGTCTGTTAAGGTCAGCTGTGCGGAGCGGTAATGTCACGTCCGTCCTTACGAATGCTCTCTTGCCAAATGGCAGCACCTGCATGGCTCGAAGGCTTAACACACAATCAGGATAAATCTCTAAGCAGTCTGTGGCTCTTGTGTCTCAGGTGCGCGTCTAAGATCAAAGCTAAGACGTAATCAACAGACGCTGTTTATGCACACGCAACAGAGATGGACGATTTATGAACATCTCTCTCTCTGCACCGACAACAAGTAAAATGTGGCATCTTAAATAAATAGCGTTTGTTGCCAAGGGTCGCACAGATTAAAGTTTTGACATACAGAATAAACCACATTTGACTAAAATGCTGTATTGGAATATTTTACTCATTTTTTACTCTACCAATTATAAAGCTGTGCTGTATGATGAGTTTTGTGTGATAGGGAGCCATTCAGCACCTGCGAGATCCTGTTATTATGATTTTTATTATTTAGTGATTTACAAGTTGTAGTTGTGCATGAAACATCCCCATGACTGTAAAAATATGTATGTATGGCAATGGCATATTTTGAGTTTTGAAATGTGAGATGCCTCATTGGGTTTTGGGCTGCCATTGGGCGAGTTTTGTTTCGCAGATCTGACAGCCCTGGTCATAATGCCAAGAGAATATGTTTCAAATGAAAGACAGAACAACTCAATTTTTAAGCAAAACATCTCACAAAACGAGGTTTGTTATGTTTCAGAATCTGAAATAATGGATCTAGATTTAAAAACAATGGCAGAGCTTTTGTCGAATGTAAAAGTTCAGGTGATGAACTCCACCTGCAGCTCATCTACTGGTGCTCTGTTATTAATAATGCTAATATTTTTGTGGAAAGTTTGATGATTTAGATAGTTAATTGAACAGCTTTTATTTGACAGATATCTTTTGTAACAAATTATTTTAACTTCACTTTTGATCAATTGAATGTGTTTTTTTTAGTGCTGTCAAAATGAGCGCGTTAATGCAGGCGATTAATCTTTTCAGTTTAAAGTTTTTAAATATTAACGCAGGAACGCAGGGCAAGAGCTTGGGGGTGGCACCACAACCATCTCACAAACGACTGCGGGCTTCGTCTAGCATGGTTTTCAGTGACAGAGGCGTAGTCGGAAACGAGTACGAGGAGTTCAGCAGAAACATCGTGAACTGTGGTCAGATAAGAGGTTTGTCAGGCTATTAGGTAAGTAAAAAAATTTTCCTTGGTCCTGCTAAGTGATATAATTGTGCTTGTAACACGTGCTCTTCAATCGCACGCACAAATACGGCAGCGTGCACTGTAGCCTGTTTCATTTCGTATTAAAGCGTGAATGAAACTACAAGCATGCGTGTAAGATCTGCGTCACGTTCAGCAGCGGCAGCTCTTAAAGTAATAGCAGCCAAATAAACTAATAACCAGCTGCTGTGATGACTGTCCATCAACGAACAAAAGAAAAAAGGAAATCAATAACTTTTGTAACTTTAAGGATTCATCTATATTTAATTTAGAATTAGTGTTTGATAACTTATTCAATTTCTATATATTTCCTTCTTGCTGAAGGGCACAGGCAAATATGACATTTATTGTAATGGGTTTATGTGAAGATTGTTTGTAGTTCACTTAAATTAGAAGTTGTTAATTTTTATTTCTGAAGATCATGTGACACTGAAAACTGGAGTAATGATGCTGAAAATTCAGCTTGGTCATCACAGAAATAAATTAAATTTTAAAACATATTAAAATAGAAAAAAGTCATTTTAAATTGCAATAATATTTCAAAATATTAACGTTTTACTGTATTTTTGATCAAATAAAAACAGCTCTGGGAGATTTAGAATTCTTTCAAAAACGTCAACAATCTACTATTTTTTTTTTTTTAATCTTAATTATTCCAAACTTTTGGTGGCCAGTTTTCATCCACTAAAATCAGCTGGTTATGAGTCACGACAAAACAGTTTGAGAAAAGTTAGTTCTGTGAAGTTCTCTAGAATCATCTGTTTGCACATGGCACTGGTTTAATCAACGCAGCGAGTTCCATTTCTGTGTTTCTGCTTAGTCTTTGGTGACACTGCTCTACTGTGTCAAACGGCAGTTAGAGATCAAGGTCAGTCCTCTTTTAGCCTGTTGACATTGAAACTTGTGTAATCCACAGCCACACACAGAGAGGACGTCACGCTACACGACTGAAAACACCATATCAGACACAATCTGTTAATTTCCATTTCCCCAGCGCTGGCATCCATTCAGTCTGTAATTACAAGCTATTTTACTACAACACCTCAAGTTACTCAAAACATCCTTATATATAATGTAGATTTCATAGAACATCATCAAATTGATGTAACAAGCAGCACAATTTGCAGTATCATTTGTATCTGTTGAAAATCGTTTGATGCTCATGTTTAATTCTTAGGCTCAGGGGTTTGTCTTGAATATTATAAGCAATAATGCTTAGCCAGCATGAGAGAAGCGTGATACACGTGAGAGGTTCATCATCTACAGCACATCTTCACGAGATTGATATGAATAGGCCTATATTAAGACAAAGAGGTATTACTGTAAGAAAGACCCGAAGAGCTCTACACTCTTCTACAGTAACAGCATCTGTGTTTGGCAACAGAAAGATTACAGAAGACAACATGACAGAAGCTAACTAGTAGCTGCCTTAGCCGATTAACAAGGCTGCTTTGTTCCTTGCTCTGCTGAACATATGGGAGGCCATATGGCGAATTGTGTCCTAACACAAAAGCACGCGTTACCTCAGCCTGCTCATGACCTCTGCCAGAGAGCTGCTATATACAGTTGTGTGCAAAAATAAAATAGCAGTACAACACCAGTAACCTGATGAACCAGTAGTGCTATTTCTGCATTGCAAATTATTTACTTGTGGATGTAGTAGTGCAATAGAAAAACAACACCCCCAGTTGGCATGACGTGTGCTGCTTGTTCTGAGTAACTGACCAATGCATTGAAAGGGGTGTGTTCAAAATAATAGCAGTGTGGAGGTTAATTAGGGAATATATTAATTCTGAGAAAAAACAGGTGTCATTAATTGTCCTTTATTAAGGAGGAACGGAAGCAATGTTCCACACATTGATATAAAATATATTTCCTTCTGAATTACGAAGTAAAATGGGCCATTCCAAACATTGTTCAGAGGAACAACTTAATTTGATTAAAAAGTTGATTGGAGAAGGAAAAACGTATAAAGAAGTGCAGCAAATTATAGGATGCTCAGCTAAAATTATCTCAAATGCTTTAAAATGGCAACAAAAACCCAAAACACGTGGAAGAAAATGAGCAACTACTGTTAAAACGGATCGAAGAATAGTCTGAATGGCAAAGATCCAGCCAATCATCACCTCCAGAAAGATCAAAGATGATCTAAAATTACCGGTAAGTACAGTTACAGTCAGAAGACATTTGATCGAAGCTAAGTTGTCAGCAAGAAGCCCCCGTGTAAAGCACCATTGTTGAAAATACGGCATGTGCAGAATCGGTTCAAATTTGACAACGAACACATGGATTGGCCCAAAAAGAAATGGCTGTTTTCCCTGCCATTATATTAGGGGAGCGGCCCACCCCCCTTGAAGGTCAAGTTAATTTTATATTCTCTATAGCGCCATCTCTTCCGATAGCCAAGGTCCTATACCTTGTTCTTTTATTAGCAACTCGATGTCCTTGATTGGCATTTTCGAATCTTGCCGATATTCGACTGATGGTCGAATCATATGTTTTGGGGGCGCGGCAAAATACATTACCAAGGGTAAAGTCAGACATTCGACAGTCATAGTTACTGACATTAACACACAGGGAAATGTGTAACGGACGGCTCGCAGATACAAAAATTATGTTTTATGTTTTAATTAAAAGATAGTTAACATTAAACGTCAGCGAAATCCTAAGAATTCACAACATTTTTTACAATAGCGCTCTCATTTATAACGTTATGTATATGACAGTAGTTATTAATGTTCTGCATTTCTGTTTTGAGCTGCGCGCGCTGAAGATGACCAGTGGAATGAAACTCTTGTATTAAATAAATTCAATGTACACAGACTGAAGTAGTTTAAGGTCTTTGGTTCTTTTAATTGTGATGATTTTGGCTCACATTTAATAAAAACCCACTAATTCACTATCTCAACTAATTTGAATATGGTGACATGCCAATCAGCTCATCAACTCAAAACAACCTGCAAAGGTTTCACCACGCAGTAAAAAAAAAAAATCAAATGGTCTCCTCAGTTTGGTTCACTAGGCTACACAATCATGGGGACTGCTGATCTGACAGTTGTCCAGATGACAATCATTGACACCCTTCACAAGGAGTTTAAGCCACAAACATTCATTGCCAAATTAGCTGGCTGTTCACAGAGTGCTGTATGTTTACAGAAAGTTGAGTGGAAGGAAAAAGTGTGTAAGAAAAAGATGCACAACCAACCGAGAGAACAGTCTTATGAGCCTTATGAGGATTGTCAAGCAAATTCAATTCAAGAATTTGAGTGAACTTCACAAGGAATGGGCTGGGGTCAAGGCATCAAGAGCTGCCACACACAGATGTGTCAAGGAATTTTTGCTACAGTTGTCGTATTCCTCTTGTTAAGCCACTCCTGAACCCAGACATCAGAGGCGTCTTACCTGGGCTAAGGAGAAAAAGAACTGGACCTGTTTTGCCCAGTGGTCCAAAGTCCTTTTTTTTAGATGAGAGCAAGTTTTGTATTCATTTGGAAACCAAGGTCCTAGAGTCTGGAGGAATGCTGGAGAAGCTCATAGCCCAAGTTGCTTGAAGTCCAGTGTTAATTTTCCACAGTCTGTGATGATTTGGGGTGCTATGTCATTTGCTGGTGTTGGTCCATTTGTGTTTTTTGAAAACCAAAGTCACTGGACCCGTTTATCAAGAAATTTTGGAGCAAATTTTTCATGCTTCCTTCTGCTGACCAGCTCTTTGAAGATGCTGGATTTTTTCCAGCAGGATTTGGCACCTGCCCAGACTGCCAAAAGCACCAAAATTTGGTTACATGACCATGGTGTTGGTGTGCTTGACTGGCCAGCAAACTCTCCAGACCTGAACCCAGAGAATCTATGGGGTATTGTCAAGAGGAAAATGAGAAACAAGAAAAAATGCAGATGAGCTGAAGGCCAATGTCAAAGAAACCTGGGCTTCCATACAAACCTCAGCAGTGCCACAAACTGATCACCTCTATGCCATGCCGAATTGAGGTAGTAATTAAAGCATAAGGAGCCCCTACCAAGTATTGAGTATGTACAGTAAATTAACATACTTTCCTGAAGGCCAACAATTCACTGAAAATGTGTTTTTATTGGTCTTATGAAGTATTCTAATTTGTTGAGATTGTTTGTTGGTTTTTGTTAAATGTGAGCCAACATTATAATTAAAAGAACCAAAGACTTAAAGGTCTCATATTGTCAAAACTGAAATTTCCTGGCTTTTTTTCATGATTACTGAGGTCTAAGGGCTATTTAACTACCACATAAGTTTCAAAACAGTCAGTCCACACTCCACAGTAAAATTCACACAGCCTGCATAAAGTTCTAGCTATTTTTCACGAACCGTTGTGAATTCCGTAAATAGTTGACGTCAGAACTACACAGTCACTGCCTTCAGTCACCACCCCGAGCACCGCCCACCGTCCCACTCTCCTTTTGCCAAACCCCCAGACAACATCGCATCCATGCTTTTGCTGAGCAACGACAACACGGAAACATGTCGAAAAGGTTAACTTTAACCACGAAACCAGATCGGCCGACCTGTAACTTTACACTCTCACTCAAAGGATGGACGATCTGAAAGGATTGTTACTATGAGGTGATCACATCTAACATTTATAGTAAAGACAAACTCACCGTGTCAATCTAGTCATGATGAAGATGTATATAAATATTTCAATTTCAGCAGGTAACTATTTTAAGAGCTACATTATTGTTCCAGCCACAATTAATCACAACAATGTATATACAATTACAAATGATTATATATAAATCGTCAGTTTGTTGTTTTACACACATGCACACAGACATTATTTCATACACGACATAGTCATGAGATGCAAGAAACAGACATATGGCAAGAAATCTTCAGACGTGCCATAAACAACAAAAGACCAACTTTATTGAACCTTTTCTGCTAGAGTGTGGCGCTGCAAACTTTCTGTCCAGTCTCGTTTTATCGCGTTTAACCACATCTGTCGTCAGTTTTTTGTCTGGCAGTGGCAGCAGATATGCGATCAAATTTTTAATTTGAGGCTGTATTACGTCGATTCTAGCACCCAACATCACAACAAGATGATATTTTAAGCTCCTTATGTAGCCGAATCTGCGCAGGTTTGAATGGGCCTCCAGTTTCCCCTTTGTTTTGCTGCCTCCAGCTAGCGCTGTGACGTCGGCTGACCCTAGTTACCTGTGGTTGGCCTGGCCGTGCGTCTTTCAGAAAACAACAGGCCAATCAGAAGATAGGCTCATGAATATTAATTAGACAGGACAAATTCGACCTGTTCTTTGCAGAGCTCCTTAGAGAGGAGCTGTAAAAATATATTGAAATGGATTTTTGGTACTTACACCACAAATATATACCCTCAAGGACATCAAAACCTCAAATAAAACTCCAGAAAGGTGTACAAAATTTTCCTTTAAATACTTCAGTCTGTGTGCATTGAATTTATACCCAGTTTCAAAATTTGAGTTGACTTACTGAATAAATGAACTTTTTCCACGACAATGGCTAATTTATTGAAGATGCACCTGTGTGTGTGTGTTTATATTATATATATATATATATATATTATATATATATATATCTATGTAGACAAGTTAATTGTTAACATGAGGTTACTTTTTTGCACCTACTTTGCTAGATGATAGCACAAGACCATTTCACAAAATAAATATATATGCAAACAAACAAATCACTAAACCTTATGAGCTGCATGACCTGGGACTCTACTAAACAGTTCACAACTTCCCAACCCCCCGCAAAAGGTTTCTTTTCCAAGAGACCTTACCCATGAGGACAATAGAAATCAATCAAAACACCAAATAAATAGCAATAATAAGCAAGTGCTATCACCAGTCTCAGTTTAGTTTTAATGCAGTACACTTATTTTTTTTTTTTGCGATAAGTTATATAATAAATAAAAAGAAAACGGAAAGAATAGAGCAAGCTAGTGTTAGTGTTTTTTTTTTAAGAGGAAGTGTTTTCCCATTTATTTTCTGTCACGCTTGATATCAGCACTCTTGGAGCAGATCACATCACATTCCAATGAGCTGGGAAATAAGTGTCAGTACTTAACAGTACATTTACAGATGTCTTCAGAAAGGCAGAAACAGTACATGTACGGCCAAAGAAGCAGAAAAGGTGTAAAGCCAGTAGACAGAAAAAAACGCCAAAGACAGAAAAATAAATGTAAACATTGGTATGGTAGAAAACAAGGTGGAAACATTAGTAGTGAGTAGTGATGCTTGTAAGGGAACCAGTCACTATTGGCTCAAAGTGAATCATTTATGATTTTATAGGGAATTTGGACAGACTCACTGTTTTACGGCTGATCACCGAGTCGGCCAGCAATTCGTTGAACAAGCCGTACAACATCAACTCTGCATGGATATTAATATCCAAAATATAGTGAAAACACTATTTATTAGCACAGTAACAAGATCGACAGTTTAATACATTAAATTGTAAGCACAAAACACAAGATACTACTCTTTTCAATATGAATAAGACTTTATTGGATAAATCTAAGACAAACTAATCTAACACAAACACACGCTCTCACACAAGTTGCAGAAAGAGAGAAAGTGAGGAAAGAATGAGTTTAGAAGAGTGAAAATATGAAATCCCAAGTTTATAGCAATATATGCAATTGCATAGACCTGAACAACCATCAATCATCTAATTAAACCTCGCATTGAGTCTCTCAATGAGGCTATTAACTAACTTTATATTAAATGCACCAGTTCAGCTAGAATCTGGAGGTACTTGCTTTCCTGTGTTGCGGGGTTTCCTTCTTTGTCTGGTTGCAGAAAGGGGTTTCCCAAGGTTGCTGATTGGCTGGAAGTTCAGAGGTCCTTCGTAGTGAAGTCTTGGGCATTGGCTAAATTTGATGCATTGTGGGCTGGTTGAAGTTTTATACGGGCACTCAAGGTCGGACTCGGAGACACAGTGTTGCGGCAAAACTTAACTCAGAACACGAAACTCTCAACGGAAAAGAAAAGAAATTAAAGTAGAAGCCAGCAAGAAGAGTGACGAGACTATGGCGTATCTCCTCATGGTTTTAGAGGAGCAGCTGACATGTAAGCCAGAGCATGCTCAAAGAGCTAAAAAGGCATGAAAAAGCATAATTTGATGGTGTCCTGAGTATTTAAACTGGGTTGTTGGCCACATCCCAAATGGTGTCTTGACCAATTAGACACTGTCTTAGCTCGGGGTGTTGCTATATTTCTCCTCCCAATACATAAATCAACATGTTATCTTATCAGTCACATGATACAAATTTTCACACTCTTGCAGAGTATAATTTGAACATGATTTCTATAACAAGAATATGATACATTTGACAAAGAATTGATTGGAAGAAACATTTCAATCAAGAAGATTCAAACACATACATACCCAACATGAATATAATCCTATAAACTATTCAATAGTTATTAAAAATACATGCACGATGAGTGATTAGAACATTATAGACAAATGTGTGGGTTACATACATGATATGGAGTTAAGCAATGGACTGATATTAGTTTATAAGTCCTTTTTGAGTTCATTTTGGTGCATCTACATATGTAAAAGACAGTCTCTCTGCCGTTCTGTGAACGTGAGGGTGTGCTTCGTGAAGAAGAAAAAGGTCAAAAGGTCTAGAAGGAGCCTGGTCTTTGTCCTGGGTGGGGGAAACCAGTCCAAGGAAGTATGTAGCTCACGATTTATTTTATGGATTTACATGTGATGATCAGCTGTGCATCTCTTTGACCATTAATCTTGGTTACTTGCCCCAAATTTGACAATCTCCTTCCTGAGTTGGGATTATCAATAAGTGTTCTTTTGTGTTAATGTTGCAAGCTCTTCTGTGAAAGAGCTGGTTGGTTAGGCTTGCTTCAGACTGGCTGGTGCTAGGATCTGGGCAGATTTATGACGTTGTCTTGTTGACCTGGGCCTCTTTGTGGAATTTGGTTCTTTGGGTTGTTCAACACCAATCTGATCAAATCTTGAATTTTCTGATTCACTCTTATACCCTACATGCTTAAGTTGCTTCACTTTTGTTAGACAGCTACTGATCTGTAAAACGCACTAGTATCAGTGTAACTTACATGCAACTCGGAGACGATCATGCTTATCTATATCATTAGACGGCAGTGCAGTGCGTAACAACGCAGTGATATCAGTACACAAGCAGTGATGGGAAGTCTACTGACTTAGACCATGAAGGAGCAAAGAACCGAGTCGTTCGGTCTTTTGTCAAGTGAAAGTCATACAGACTATGAACAGGAAACAGAAATTATTAGTTCAGTCCCAAATGATGGGTTCTTTTGAAATGCTGCATAAGAAATGATGGCCATGATAGGAAAAAGAAAATTTAGCCTATAGGGAACTTGTTTTCCTCAATGTGCACATGCCTTAAAGCAGTGTTTAAGCTTTATTGTGTGACAATATTTATAAAGTTATTAAAACAGTATGATAATAAATGTTGTATATATTGTATATTTTGTATGTCTGTATTTTGGAACAGACCAGATAGAAGTAGGGATTCAGGAGGGGAACTAACTGCATACAGCACATGTGGCTCTCACGTGACGAAATAACGAACGATTCTCGGACCAGAACTCTGAATCAAGAACGAAGAACTAATCAATTCTGATTCCTGTGCCAGAATTCTGCCGAGTGCTGTAAAGATTCCTCTGATTGAAAAACAAAAACCTAGCATGAGAAAATGTCTAGATACGATTTTAAGCTGTACTGCACATCCCTAGAGATAATCCAAAGTATTTCTTGAATAACTGAATAAATACATATGGTGACGCAGTGAAGTGGTGCACGGCTGTATTTGTGTGACTGTAGATCTCTCTCTCTCTGTTAATGGCAGAGTAAAATGAGGGAGTTTATGCCTTTAAGCACCTGCTGCTGGCAGTGTGTGTGTGTGTGTGTGTGTGTGTGTGTCTCTCTCTCACACACACACACACACACACACACTCTCTCCTGAAGATGTTTTTTTTAAATCGTGTACCAAGGCAAGCAGCATAGCTGAGACTGGAGACCGGCTTGGATATTTTAAACACACACAAGCAGTGAAACACACTGTAACTCAGGGGTGCCCAGTAGGTCAATCGCGATCTACCAGGCGATGGCAAAGGCAATGCAAGTAGATCGCACATCATTTAAATATGCTTAGGTCAGTGGTTCTCAACCGGGGTGTGGGGGCACGAGATTTACTTATAATAATTAAAAAGCAAATATATGTAGCAAATTAGCACAAAAGTGAAATGTACATAAATAATTACAATTAATTATGATTAATTACAATTATTTATATCAGCTGCCAGTAGTAACTGTAGCAGAATTAATATTATAATCAACTAATCTGTTCGTCCAGCGAGCATTCAGTGTAAGTTAATATCAACTCTAGGAAAGGATATTTTTTCGTGGCCACAGAAAATACTTTCATACAGTATTAATGCATTAGAGCATGTAGCAAGGATCAAAATCGTAAAGGGACAATAATTTGCAAGGCAGAATCAGAAACTCATGTAATTTGTGTACAAGAGTTTTATTAACTAAACACTAACACAAACTAGTCTAACAAACAAACAAACAAACAAACAATCACTCACTCATACATGGGAAAGGGCAAATGAGATTTGGATGAAACCATCAGGAAAACCAGAGAATGCAGTTATGGAAAATGAGTCAGTTAATCACCTGAGTGAAACCATCAGCACCATTTTGGAACGGGGTCTATAGCTTATACTAAAATATGGAGTGCCACAAGGATCTGTCCTATGTCCTCTGCTATTTTCAATATACATGTTGCCGCTTGGTAATATAATAAAAAAATACGGGATTAGTTTCCACTGTTATGCTGATGGTACTCAACTATATATCTCAACAAAACCAGATGAACCTTCTAAATTATCTAAGCTAACAGAGTGTGTTAAATTTAAAAGATTGGATGACCAATATTTTTTCTCCTATTAAATTCGGATAAGAAAGAAATATTACTTATTGGACCAAAAACAGTACACAATCTCTTGATTTGTTTTTTTTTTTTTTTTTTTTAAGGAAAATTGCAACTAACAGGATTACGGTTACTTCCTCTACAGTCAAAAATCTGGGTGTTATATTCGATAGCAACTTGTCTTTTGAAAATCATATTTTCCATGTTACAAAAACGGCATTCTTCCATCTTAGAAACATTGCCAAGTTACGAAACATGGTACCTGTTTCTGATGCAGAAAAGCTAGTTCATGCATTCATGACCTCTATTGGACTATTGTAATGCACTGCTAGGTGTTTGTCCTGCATCTTTAATAAACAAGCAGTCGAAAATTCAGCGGCTAGAGTCCTTACCAGGTCAAGAAAATATATTCATATTACCCCAATTTTACAGTCTCTGCACTGTCTACCTGTTTAAGTTCCGTATCACTTACAAAATATTATTACTTGCCTATAAACCCCTTAATGGGTTAGCTCCTGCGTACATAACTAGTCTTCTACCACGCTACAATCCATCACCCTCCCTAAGGTCGCAAAATTCTGGACTTTTGGTAGTATCTAGGATAGGAAAGTCCACTAAAGGAGGTAGAGTTTTTTTCACATTTGGCTCCCAAACTCTGCAATAGCCTTTCTGATAATGTTCGGGGTTCAGACACACTCTCTCTGTTAAATCTAGATTAAAGACACATCTCTTTGGCCAAGCATTCAAATGCATCTCATAATCTTGTACTGCAGTTATTTCTGATCAAATGCACATTATTATTCTGTAGTTTGTTAAACAAAATCAATTTTGCTTGGTTGGAACAGGAGCTACACTAATTATTTCTCTATTTGTTTCTCTGTTTTTGCCACGATTGACTCCCGTGATATTGGGTTTTTTTTTTACAGCCGATGCCGATATCTTGGAAAGAAGGATGGCCGATGGCTTTGCTATAATGGGGGGGGTGTATTGTTTTATTTATATTTAAGAAATTTTAAATCATTTGAAAATGGATTTAAAAATACATTTGTAAAATAAACATACTTATACTTTAAATTACAAAGTATTTTCACAAATAAATATTTGATTAAAATATAATTAAAAAGGAAGTAAACCCTGTAACCAACAGGGCACTCAGTATTCTGGGAAGTTTGTGTGCAGTGGGAATCTTTTTTTCAAATAAAGCCAAGGTAACACTCATTTTACTTACAGCACACATTGAAAATGACATGAATATGACAGTGGGTAAGTGCAGCATAATTTGAAATCATGAGTTTGAAGTTAGTCGATCACACGTCTCCAGTGAAGCTGAACTCTCCTCCTGTCCGGACTCAATTCACACGGATCGACTGTCATGCAGGATACAAATGCACACTTCACAAGATCTCACAGCTGGATTTGACTATGTTTGCAAGATTTTTTAAATGAAATGTTCATTAGTCATTCAAAGATTTGTTTAAATTATATAAATGTGTATTTGCTGAATGCTGATGGAAAACGAGAAAGTATTATAATGTTTGACTTTCTATTACTAATAATACTGAAGCAATTGTTTTAATACTTTTTTGTATACATTTTAATTACTTTGTTTAATAGTTCTTTCTGATTATTAGACAGATTTCTGTCCATATTAGACAGAACTGTTAACGACGACAGCGAACAAGAATGAACACTGTTGTGCGCCGTCCAAATAAAAGTCCCGCCTCGAACACATCGGCCAAACAGAAAAACTTATCAGCCGATGCTGATATTTAAAAAATGCCAAATATCGGTCGAGCGCTAATCAGATGGTTTGTCTTTGGTTGCCATGAAACCAGAGGCCTGTTCTGCCCTTTTGAGGTGTTAGTGGCATTTCGGGGGAAGGGTTCAAAGACCCTCATGGTTGGCCCTTTGGTTAGGTGAGGGGGCGTTAGATATTATTTGTAAAATATAACAAAAAGTTGTGTGTCTGATTGGTCCAAATGCTACAATAATAATAAATGCCCCCCCTCTCTACGTATTCTGTGATATTCTATGTTTCAAACAGCAGCTTAAAACACCCGACCGCTGCATGAGCATATGATAAGCAAACTACAGCTCTCGGCTGGATAAAGCAAGCCAGTATTGTGCTTGTCAAGTTTTGATGGATGACGACCGTAATCAAGGTAAAGATGATTACAGTGACATACATTATGCATGCGTGTGTCCGTTATTATTGATGCGCAAATTAACCGTGTATGTGCGCTCTCAGTTCAGTGAATTCACATAGTTGTATACAGCGTATTGTATACAGTGTTTTATAACGGATGCTCACATGTTTTAGAGAAGTTTGTGAGGATCAGTGGTGTTTATGTACATATGGGCATCAGATGCTCCAAACACAGACACGATCACTGCTTCTGACATCGAGCCGCCTTCAGGTCACTGAGTTCAGAACGGTTTTATTTCTCATTTGGATTTTGGTGTGTTTAGTGATTCTGAATGGATCCGTAGTTTATATGCAGTCCTTTGGTATCTTCATGTGGTCTTGTTTGGTATGGCAGGTTGACTTGTGCTTATTTGTTAAAATTACTGTAGAATTGAGCTTTACATACTTTTAAGTTGTACAGAACATCTGTAGGTTGGGGGGCCTTGCAGTATTGATTTGGAGAGGAGGGGGTCTTGGAGTAAAAAAGGTTAAGAACCACTGCTTTAGGTAAATGCAGGCCAAGTTCTATGGGATACTAAGAATTAGGGCTTGGCGATATGGTCAAAAAAATCATCATGATAATTTTTTCCATATCAGTCGATAACGATAAATGTCAAATCTTTATTTCTTTCAAGTTTAAAGCCAGATTTTTGCTCCAAAGTGAAAGTTGTAGAAACCAGACCATTAATTTTCCTTAACAAAATAAATATCTAAATAGAAAAATGAATTTCTTAGTTTCTGCATTTTCTAATGAGTGATATTTTTTCAAATCAAGAAACAGGTTTGGGTTGCCTGATAATATTAATAATAATATCATCACTTTTTGTCTCTTAGAAATGCACATTTGATAGTAGCTTGAGTTAGGATGCAGAGGTAAATTTTTGTTCATTATCAAAATCAGTAACATCTCTAAAAATTGTAGCAACCTCAGTTTTATATGGTTACATTTATTCTGACCCAAGTTTTTATTTTTATTTTTTAATTAAGCATTGGTCTCCCATAGTAGCATACATTTAAATCATGATAAACACAGTTAAAACCACACATATAGCACCTCAACACCATTGTAAAAATATAACTATGTTTTTTAGGTAGCCTATTTGTATGAAAAACAGCAGTCTAAAAACATTCAGTATAAATGCACACATGCTATAGCTTAATCACAAATACATACTACAATTATATAGGCCTAACATTACTCCGGTAATAAAATTCAGTGTGAATATCCCAAATTTCTGCCACAATACCATGATTATATACCAGTGAATTCAAGCCCTCCCCCACCGCACCACCGCTTCACACTGGATCTCACAGCGCTGCTTAGTGCTCGAGTGACCGAGTAAACACATCTGCTTTAGTGAGCTCGCGCTGCGCGGCAGTTTGAACTTTGATCCGAGCGGATAAACGGTCCGTGTGGCTTTCTTTTGGGGGAATTGTTTTTTATATAGATACATTTTTTGTTACGCCATTAAGAGGCGTTACATCATGTCTATTTCAGGTATCCTAGCGCATATCAATGAGCTGAAATAACAGATATAAACAGCTTGGCAGGTTTAGCAAGCAATTTTACTCACTCTAGGCCTTGTTTATTCTGGTGTTGGCTAAAAGACTTCCACTGTAAGTGCATTACTGTAGACACATTTGTTTTGAGTTATTAGGTCATTCATACCATCACTATCATCAAAAGTGCATTCACACAGAATCTGTCTTGTGTCCTGCATCAGAAAAGAAAAGAAGGCTTATGCTTACTGATGTTTCTACGGGAATGAGAGCAGTGGGCTGACATTTAGACAACGCTAGCAGGAACAGAGTCATGCAGAGAACAGACAGAAGACTCACGGGTGCGAATGCGCCGTCTCGAAGCGCTCGAAGGTGTGCGTCAGGTCGTGCTTGTTGTTCATGTAGCACTGAGTGCACAGGTCGTAGTCGAAACACACCTTACACTTCCAGCGCATTCCCATGATGCCATGCTTCTTACAGCTGTCACAGATGATGTTTGAATGTCGGACACCTATGAGGAAGAAAGGGAAGTGAACACGGGTATATTAAATGAAAGATCAGCATGTCAAATTCATTTCATAAGGTCATCTTCTGCTAGAATCCAGCTAGCGCTGAAGACGACAGCAGCGCAGTGAGTCTCTGAACACGCTCATGGCCCTTTAACGTCTGTCTGCATGGCTGTTTTCCAGAGGCTTTCACTCCATTAATCAGAAACACGTCGTTTGAGGCAGATGAGACTGGTTTTAATGATGCGGCAAAAGCATTAAGCATTTCCTTATAAACACAAGAGCCACAGTCTCCTGCTGAAAGATAAAAAGAACTCACACACTAAGGCTGCTCAATTATGGCAAAAATTATAATCACGATTATTTTGGTCAATATTGTAATCACGATTATTTAACCTGATTATGAGTGGGCCATATGACCAAAAATTTATGAGTGACTTATTTAAAGATAGTGATATATCAAATACATATTTTCTGTAAATAAGATTGCTATGACATCTACATTTTAGAGACCAGCGAAATTTCACACTTCTCAATATCACAGCAGAGAACTAGGGTATAATATTAGCTAGTAAAAATTAAACAAAGTCCTCAAAATTAAAGGGGGCGGAATGGGAGCAATAATAGTTTTATCTCGATTATTGTGTTTCCATAATCGTTGTATTTCGATTAATTGCACAGCCCTATCTCACACACTCCAGCACTCAAGCCCACACCCCCTCACGCAAACACATTCATCACCACACACTATCGCGCCCGACGACAAAGTCACACACGCACGCTCACGCACACACTCGCTCCACTAGCACTTCACACACACCTCGCCGCACAACACGCTCACGGCGCACACACACACACGCGCGCACGCACACTCACACTCACTCACACATGCACACACACACACTCACTCAGTCACGCACACTCTCACAAATGCGGAACCACACTCACTCACGCCTGCACTCACTCACCCACACACAGTCAGGCGCTCACGAGGGGCAGACGCACACTCTCACACACATGCACGCTCATGCACACACTCACTCACTCACTCACACTCACGCACACTCTCACAGTCACGCATGCACGCTCACGCACACACTCGCACACACTCACACACACATGCACACTCCCGCACACTCCCTCAGTCATGCACGCCGCTCCACGCACGCACCATCACCACAGCACGCTCACGCACACACTCCGCACTCTCACACAGTCACGCAGCTCGCTCACCGTGCACACATCTCACACATCCCGCACACTCTCACTCACAACTCACACACGCACTCACACACTCACCTCCTCATCATGCCTGCACTCACGCCACACTCACCCCATTCCACACTCAGTCCACGCACGAGCACGCACGCTCACACACACATGCACGCTCACTCTCACACACAGTCATGCATGCACGCTCACGCACGCACACTCTCACACACATGCACGCTCACACGCACACAGTCACGCACGCAAGCTCACGCACACACTCACGCACGCACTCACACACACACACACAATCACAAACACACACACACACAGCACATTCCTGCAACACTCCTCAAACACGCACGCCACGTCAGCACGCACTCTCGCCTCTCCCGTCTCACACAACATTCACGCACACTCTCCTCACTTTGCAAACCGATCACACGCACACATGCACGCTCGCTGTCACTCACAACAGTCATGCACGCACATGTCCATTCACTCACTCACTCACTCACTCGCTCGCACACTCACTCGCACGCACACTCACTCACACATGCACGCTCGTGCACACACACTCACTCACACATGCACACTCGCGCACACACTAACACACACACGCACGCACTCAGTCACGCGCACACACACAGTCATGCATGCACGCTCACGCACGCACACTCTCACACACACTGCCACGCTCATGCACACTCCAAACTGTCACTCCACGACTCGCGCACACACCTTCACTCCATCTCAGCACAAACTCCTCACAGCACACATGCACTCACGCTCACTGCACACTCGACACAAATGCCACGCTCACAGCACAACACTCACATTCACGCACCACGCTCACACACACGCACACACGCGCACACACTTACGCGCACACACTCACGCGCACACACTCATGCAGTCATGCACGCACGCTCACACACACGCTCGCGCACGCACGCACTCATGCATGCACTCACGCACACTCACACTCAGTCACGCACGCACACGCACACACTCGCGCACACACTCACACACAGTCATGCCCACGCACACATCCCGCTCACCGACACATCACAGTCCAACACGCACCGACTCACACACTCACGCACCGTCACTCACGCTCATGGCACACACAACACAGTTCACGCACTATCCACTCACACTCTCACACACATGTAATGCACGCTCCAGCACATGTCCCGCACTCTCTCTCTCACGCACACCCACACACACACTCTCACACACTCACACACACATTCACACACACACACACGCACACACTCGCGCACACACTCACACATGCACGCTCGCGCACTCACACAGTCATGCACGCACATGCACACACTCGCGCACAAACGACACTCACCATGCACGCTCGCGCACTCCACATCATGCCCGCACATCACACACTCGCGCACGGAACTCACGCACATCTCACACAACACTTGCAGTCGCACAGCCGCACACGTCACCGCACACATTCACAGCTCGTGCACACATCACTCACGACATTCCCGCCTTCCGCTGCACACACACTAACGCACACACATCACGCGCACCCACAAGTCATGCATGCCCGCTCACGGCACACTCTCACACAATGCACGCTCATCGCGCACTTCACACCTGTTCACGCCACCACTCGCGCCTACACACAGTCACGCACAATGCTCACGACGCACACTCACGCTCACGGACGCTCACGCACGCACACTCACGCACACACATGCACGCACGCTCACGCAGACTCTCACACAAATGCACGCTCACGCACACACTCACGCACTCTCACTCACCGTCACAGTCACGCACGCACGCTCACACATGCACGCTCACGCACACACTCACGCGCACACACTCATGCAGTCATGCACGCAAACCTTTCTCACACACACACCTCTCGCTCACAGCTCCCAGCACTACTCACACGCACGCACGCACTCATGCTTCACTCAAGCACACTCATTCACCGCACGGGCACACACTCGCGCACACTCTCACACAGTCATGCACGCACGCACACATGCACGCTCACACACACACGCGCACAGTCACACGCACACTCGCGCGCACGCACACACACACACATCCCGCACACTCACGCACGCTCAATTCCACACACTTCTACTCAGCCACACTTATTTACGTGCGGTTACCATGATTTATGGGAACTATTCACTATTATGAGAAAATATTGAATAGTGTTCCCTATTTAACATTAGTTAACCACATTAATTAACATCAAGTAACAAAAAAATAGCATTTTTCTAATGTCAGTCAGTCAACATTGTCAACATTTACTAACATGAGCAGAAGTGATATTTGAGTGACACACTACGCACACACGCAAACGCACTCAGTCCGGCGCCACACCAGTCATGCAGCACTGCTCACGTCACGCACACTCTCACAAATCATTGCACGCCACGCACACTCTCACACCTGTCACGCACACACTCGCGCCACACACACTCACGCACACGTCCGTCACGCTCACGAGGCACGCACCTCACACACAGGCACGCACGCTCACGCAGACTCACACATGCACCGCTCACCACACACTCCCAGCACAACTCACATTCATCTCACGCTCACACATGCACGCTCACCCACACACTCACGCGCACACACTCATGCAGTCATGCACGCACGCTCACACACACACGCTCGCTCACGCTCACGCACACTCACACACACGCACGCACTCATGCATGCACTCACGCACCACAGCACACACTCGCGCACACTCTCACACATTCATGCACGCACGCACACATGCACGCTCACACACACACGCGCACAGTCACACGCACACTCACGCACACATTCCACGCACTCTTCCATGCACACACACACATTCCAAACGCACGCACGCTCACGCACACACACTCTCACTCAAGCACACACTTATTACTTGCGGTTACCAGGAGTTTATGGAGAACATATTCACTATTATTGAGAAAATATTGAATATGTGTTCCCTATTCTAAACATTAGTTAACCACATTAATTAACATCAAGTAACAAAAAAATAGCATTTTTCTAATGTCAGTCAGTCAACATTGTCAACATTTACTAACATGAGCAGAAGTGATATTTTTCCATGAGTTGCATGTTGCAAATGTGATGTTGATTTCATAGATCAGTTCAATAAACAATAAGCTATTATTAAATAACAGTTAGACACGTATTGTCTGTTTTTGCGTCTTCAACAAAAATAGCTCCAAAAAAGTGAGTTACTGAATGATACAATGACTCCCTCAATCAAACAGTGATGTGTGGCCATGCTGTCTGTAAGTTAGGCACAAGAAAGTATTATAAAATATTTTGTGCCCTTTTGCCGAAACAGTGTGATTTTTATTAACCTTACTCTCCATGTTGCATTACGACTGCATCACTACGTTCTGTCAAAAATGTAATATTTACAGACAAATGTACTGTGCTGCATCTAATTAAAAGAGTGTTCCTGGCGATCGTTAGTTGTGCTTCCTGGCATTGATGTGTTATATATAATTTGTTTATATATTATTTCTATATCTCCCCAAGACGCTTCAAGAAACCTCCTGAGAAACTCTGCTCAAGTGCACCGAGGGCAAAAGCTGCTTTAAACACAAAGGATGCTCACACCAAATGTTGATCTCCTTTAGTTAATAGATAAAGAAAATTTATTTATCACATTGTATATTTGCATGCATCTTTGAGAAGTTGCCACAGTTCTTCTGGATTGAGTCCGTCTCAGTTTGTTCTGTTTCTTCATGTGACTCCAGACAGACTGATGATGATGATCAGATCAGATCTCTGTGTGCAGCACAAACATCTCACTGCATTATTACAATTAATGGCCAAATGAATGTTTGGAAATGTAAACTGATATTTTCTACTGACACTACAGCAAAAGATAGAAATAACTGACTTCAAAACATTTTTAGCTGGTGACAGTACTAGTGTTCTAATGATTTTGGCCACCGCTGTGTAAGCTTCTGCAGCTGTTGCAGGGTTTAGCATGGCTGTAACTGGAGGAGGTGTTGGGTCTCACCGATCTGTGCATTGTCGTACAGCAGCAGGTCGTAGGCGCTCTGGTATCCGGTGCGGTAATTCGTGCGAGTGCCGCTGTCCCACTGCACCACCACAGTTTTGTCAGGCGTAGTGGTGCTGCCCTGCCGGCCGATCTCCACCACCGTGCCCACATGCCCCTCTCCTTCATCCTGGTTCCCCCACTTCCAGTCCAGGCCGCGCACCACGCGCATGCCCACCTCCATGCTGCCGCGCGCCGGCTGCCCGCTGTGACCCTCGCTGGGCTTGCGGTGCGCACGCGGGCCGGCGGTGGCTGCTGGGGGTCGAGGCAGCAGCGAGCGGAAGAGTCTTGGACAGATCATGGGTGGACTGAACACACACAAGGACAGAGTAAATATCAAGTAGTAGGCTGCTCAGGATTCTGCCTGCATTATGACAATCACGATTATTTTGGTCGATGTTGTAATCACTATTATTTAACACGATTATTAGTGGGCCATATGACCCAAACTTTAGACGGAAGATTTATTTAAAGATATCTATCAAATATGTGACCCTGGACCACAAAACCAGTCATAAGTGCAGAGTAGTGTCAATTTTCTGAAATGGAGATTCATACATAATCTGGAAGCTGAATAAATTAGCTTTTGGCTGAGATACACTATTTGAAAATCTGGAATCTGAGGGTGAAAAAAAATCTAAATATTGAGAAAATCATCTTTAAAAGTTGTCCAAATGATGTTCTTAGCAATGCATATTACAAATTAAAAACTAAGTTTTTATATATTTACGGTAGGAAAATTACAAAATATCTTCATGGAACATAAACTTTACTTACAGGGTGAGTTTCACACAAAAATTTAAATTAGTCCATAAATTACTCACCCTCAAGTTATCTTAGGTGTGTATGACTTTCTTCTTTCATACGAATCCAGTCAGAGTTATATAAAAATTGTCTTGATCTTTCAAGCTGTTTCATGGCAATCAGCGGGTGTAGCATTGCATCCGTCCAAAAGAAGTTAAACAAAAAGCGGCCCTTCGATCATAAAAGATAAAAAGTCTGCACGCACGGGCTCCGGGGGGTGAACAAAAGCGTCCTGTAGCGAATCGATTGCGTTTTTGTAAGAAAAATATCCATGTTCAAAACGTAATCACTTTAATGTAGTTTGTGCCAACAGTTGTACATGGAAGCAGTTCTGGGCTGATGACGTATGAGTTCAGTGTTGCGCGTGCGCCGGTGAGTCTCGTGAAAGCCAGCGTTTGTTAACAGAATCCTCCGACATTCTTCTTTACAAAACCTCGTTTTGTACTTATAATAAGTGACCATTGTTTTGTTTTGATCTCCCCGCTGCGTTTCCGCGTGCGTCACTTCTGAGCAGCTCATGCGCAACGCTGAACTCATACGTCATCCGCCCGGAGCTGTTTCCGTGTACAACTGTTGGCGCAAGCTTGATTAAAGTGATTATTACGTTTTGAACAAATATTTTTCTTACAAAAATGCATGTCAACGATTGCGGCTAATCAGAGGCCTTTGTTCACCCCCCGGGAGCCGTGTGAGACACTTTTTTTTAAAATGGATGGGTGCTTTTTATTTCACTTCTGGGGGGGGGGGACTGATGGACTTATGCATGCAACACCCCCGCTGAGTGGCATTAAACAGCTTTAAATATCAAAGACAATTTTTAATATAACTCGACTGGATTCATCTGAAAGAAAAAATTCGTATACACCTAATGACTTGAGGATGATTAATTTAAGAATAATTTTCAGGGTGGGGGGGGTAACTAACCCTTAATATCGCTAATGATTTTTGGGCATAACAGAAAAATGAATATTTTGACTGCGCACTACACTGATTGTTGGCTTATTGGCTTACCAATATACCTTTGCTCGCTTATGACTGCTTTTGTGGTGCTGCTAGGGTCACACTATTATTTTAATTTTATTTATATATTTTTTTAATTTGGTGGTGTTAGGGTGGGGGGGATAAATTAAGGTTTTTTATAAAATATTTATATTTCAAATAAATGCTTTTCTTTGAACTTTCTATTCATCAAAAAAACCCTTAAAATTCTACTCTGCTGTTTTCAACATTGATAATAATACATATTTCTTGAGCAGCAAATCAGCATAACATTATTAACAATTTAAATCATATTAAAATATAAAACAGTTTATTTTAAAATTTTTTTTTTTAGTAAAATATTTCAAAATGTTAACTAGTTTTTGCTGTAATGTTGGATCAACTAAATGGCAGCTTGTGAGGGCTATAATAGAATCTTAAAACATTAAAAATCTTACTGTTGAAAAACTTTTGACTGCTAGTGTATTTGAAGTTAAAGATATTAATATTAATAAGGAGAGTCTGATATTTATTTGACAGTGATTTCACATTTCTTGTTTGGGGGGGGGGGGGGGGGGGTATGAAGGTTAAATACAATAAAAGGTGAATCATATAATTTATTTTTGCTGTTTTTTTATAAAATATTATATAGTTTTATAGGAGTAGGTTTCATAGAGTTGGTAAATTAATTTTTCATAAGTTTGTATGCACCGACATCTGTTGTTGCGTTCTTGCCAGTTTTTGGGGGGGTTTTTGTTTTTATGAGGGCGTTTTTAAAATAGTGTTCATATCGATATCGGAATTATATCGTATCGACCGAAATTAAGAAATATATAGTATTTACAAATATGTGTGTTATACTTTATAAATCCTGTTGGACAGCAGTTAAAGTCAACATAAAACCGAACCCATTTCTTCAGTTTCTGAAAATTTTTCTCATTGAATGCCTCGTTTCACTTAAACTGTAACATGATAGAAACAAAATGGGTTGTGATTTAAAACACTATTTCTGCGATGAAGTTTATTTTGCTTGTCAAACATCAATAAAATGCATTAGCGAAGTTGTCTACAAAGGCATAACTATTAGGACTCGTTTCTTTTCTTTTTTTATTATATTTCAACCTTAACACCAGAACAGATGTGACAAGTTTCCAGAGATACTGAATGTGAAATTGTGTCAGAGATCGCAATTTAAGCCACGCATGTGCTCTCTCCAGCTGAAGGGTGTAAGGCTGAGAGCACATGCCTCATATTCTCATGACTCCAGCGCTTTTTATGGTTCTCTTTGTGGAAGTGGAGGGATGTGTCATATACTGTAATATCCATTTAACATTTCATCAGTCGCTTGGTCTCTATTTTTAATGCATTGGTTATTTAGGAAGATCATCCCACAATGCATTCTCATTGGTTTTCAAACTTGGTGGATGGGAAAAACACTAAGCACTGATAAATGGCAGTTGAAAAGGTCTGATTGTGTCTACTATACATGCATGCCTTTAAAAAAAAAAAAAAAAAGAAAAGGTTAAGATCAGTCCTGGACCTGCAGGTGTCTTGTGTGAAGTTTCTGCTGAGCCAGCTACTAAAGTAAGAACGGGGTTTCTTGCAGATGGTAGAAACCATCTTATGGTCATTTCTGCAGCACTAGAGCCACAAAGCAAGCATGCATAAAAATGAACTAGAAAGGAAAGTTCATCACCATTTCTATTGACAGAGAATATCTTTCTTTCTTCTCCTATCAAAACTGTCATTGTTCCATTCAAGTAAATCCAATCAAACCCAAATGCAACCTTGTGAATCGGAGATCAGTATTCAGACATAACCAGCCGTAGTAATGAATGCAGTCAGAATGATTACGCAGCGGTGCATGACACACAGTCAAAGCAGACCTCGTACAAGCTGTTGAAATCAGATGTTCACCTTTAATTAAACAGGCTAACATATGCCAGCTGTTTGCACCAAATACTGCCTTCAAACTCGGTCTCATAACTACAACAGACAGGGAGAAGAGCAGCAGATGTGTGTCCACTCACAGCCCTGGGCCCTCAACCTGTAGGACCAACGAAGGGAGTTTATCCGTTCTCGCTCAGACGGCCGGTGAACAGATGGACGGCTCTACAGTGAAGCAGCTTTCTCACGGAGATTCACACAGAAGCCCATGCACACTGGACGATGCACAGAAACTGAAGGAAAAGACTTAAGAATCAATACTTTTATATACCAATGATTTACGATAAAAATAGAAATGTATTAATTTGTGTCAGTATGCTTAAATCAAACCGATATTTATCATTATTTCACACAAAAAAAGAGAGCACACATACTCAGCTGCTCTGTTTATTTGTGACGACATGAATGCACAAAACAACTCCATTAGGGCTTTTAAGTTCAAATGCGGACATATTACTCAACAGAAAAATACTGATAAACCCTCGTATGTTTCGGTCAAATGAGCATCTATATTAAAGGGATAGTTCACCCCAAAATGATAATTCTGTCATTAATTACTCACCCTCGTGTCGTTCCAAACCCGTAAGACCTCCGTTCATCTTCTGAACACAAATTCAGATATTTTTGATGAAATGTGAGAGCTCTCAGACCCTCCATAGACAGCAACACAACTGTAATGTTCCCAGGTCCAGAAACGTAGCAAGGAGATCGGTAAAATAATCCATGTGACATCAGTGATTCAACCTAAATTTTATAAAGCTAAAAGAATACTTTTTGTGCACAAAGAAAAAAAAAAAACGACTTACGCAGATTACGTTCACGCACGCGCTGTCTCCTCCGAACTTAAACAACGCTGATTACGTCGATTACGCTCTTGGGAACTCTCCAAAATGGTGGAAGATGTAACTCGGGGGAGAAGAATTGTTAAATAAATTATGTTATTTTTGTTTTCTTTGTGCTCAAACAGTATTCTCGTAGCTTCGCGAAACTGAAGTTGAGCCACTGATGCCACATGGACTGTTTTACCGATGTCCTTACTATGTTTCTGGACTTGGGAACATTACAGTTGCATTGCTGTATATGGAGGGTCAGAAATCTCTCGGATTTCATCAAAAATATTTTAATTTGTGTTCCGAAGATGAACGATGGTTTTACGGGTTTGAAACGACATGAGGGTGATCTAACCCTTTAATTCTCCACGATGCATGTGATCTGAGGAGGTTTGAGCGCTGTCTCCCGTCTCACTGTACTGTTACGGTTTCATCCAAAGCAACAGAGTTTTATGCTTTACACAGAGTATATACAATTTACGGCATATGCAGATGCAGAAGTCTGGTATAAACAAAGACACTTGGAGGAGACGAAACAAATATTATACGTTGATCAGAATTCGTAATCGTAAGTTAATTCAAACACTTGATGGTATCTGAAAGTGAGTTTTGCCATTAAACTTGTTTTAAATGTCTTAAATGTTGATCTGATAGCTGAGGATCGATATGAAAACCTGTCTCTAACTAGGTATATAAACTCCGCCTTTGTTCATGACCACACCTCTAGCCCCACTTTAGTCCAAGGTATTCAGCGGGCCGAAAATGATTCCTTTCATTAATATCATGTTTCAAGCACATTTATTCTTAGAATATCCACATAATAAAATCCCAAGATGAAAACAACAATTAGGCTTTGCTCGAATGACTGTATTCATGAATGATGAAGCAGAAATCTTGTGTGCTCTTCATCTGTGCCATTCTGCTCCACACCGTTTATTATAATAGTCACAACACTATACTGAATTCAGTCATCAATGCTAAGAATTACTAGAAGTATTTTGTACAACCCCTACTATCTCCACTATGAAAACAGCATGTCGATAATGCATGCATGCAAAACGCTCAGCTTCTGATGTTGCCGCGAGGTCACGATCATTAATTTCTCAACGCTCTGACCAAGCTAAAACTGGCTTCAAAAACAGGAACTGCTCCTTTCCTCCATTCCTGAGTCTGCACCCACCAGAGCCTGGAGTGGAGTAAAGGTCAGTCCGAGAGTCTGCAAACATTCACAGCTACTGTTCAGCATCAACGGTATTCACTTCCACAATGGACAGACTTAAAGTGCCCTGTACCGGACTTCATAGACTATAAAAGATCCCAAATAGATTCACTACACAAGATAGATGGTTTCACACTTTTCAAGTCAATTAGGTCTGGGCGATATAGCTAAAAAATGTATCAACACGATATAGGGTAAAAACCGTAACTATAAGCACACTTCCATATTTGAGCTCAGATTATAAAAAGAAAAACGTATGTATTATCATACTTGACAATTGATGTGTTTGTTACCACATACCTCCTGTAATTCAGATCATTGCACACTGAGATATGGGTCTCCATGGTACACACTGTCCGGCGGCCTTTGAAAAGCTGTCTGAACAACTTCACCAAAGAGGAGGTGATGTTACTTTCTAGTTTAAAAGGACGTTTATTTTTGGTAAGTTTCACTACTTATTGTAAAATTAAGAGATTAATGTTTAGATTTTTGCAGATTATAACCTGGAACTTGGAAGTTGTAAATAATTACAGTTGGATCCAAAAGATAGTTTTAGCAACACAGCGCAGATGCTACAGAACACAGTTAGCTGACTAGCTGTATAAGATTGTGTGCTACACTAATATAGTACTTCACAGACATTACTGGCTTGTGCTTTTAAATCCATAATATTATAAATGGACAGTTTATGGCTGGTCTGTGTTTTCACAGTGGTGTAATTTTTAAAGATTTCATATTATTTTAAAGTGAGCTTAAAGGCTGCACTACTATGAAAATCACACAGCTTCAGCGTGACATCAATAATTTCATAAATATTGTTAATAATAGTTGTTCATAATAAAATATGTATCAACTTAATACATGACCTAGATTATTTATTTAGCAAAATCTTGTAATTTTAATAAACAGGGATGTTCATTTTAACCGTTTAACCGGTTACCCGACGGTAAGAATTTTGACCGATTAATACAATCAGTTAAACGGTTTAAAAAGTTCATTTAATTATGAATTTTTTCAGTAATTTATCAAAATATTTAAAAAGGTTTGCTGCATGATTAAAATATGCTACGCTTATAAAAAAAATAGTTTTTTAGGGGGAAAAAAACATAAGTCACGTATAAGTTGCATTTTATTATTTCATTCAGAAATAGGCCTAATGCCGACGTGAAATGTTTACAAACATTATAATAAACACTGTAAACATAGCTAAGCTATTTAGTTCCCTCACTCCACAACGAATCCTTTCAATTAACAGTAGCTATTTAGAAAAGAACAAGAATAAAAATATAAGAAGTAGAGCTAATATAAAGAAGCAAAAAAACTAATTAATTTTAGTTAAAACGAAACTGAAACCAACGTTGCGTCTCTCATTCAACACAAAATCAAATGTTTCCATATTCACGATGTATTTGAATGCCAAAATATTATTTATTATGTAACCTACTTCACTCGCGTTCCAATATCCACGTAAAACAAAATGTTATGCATATCACGGCGGTACAGTGATAACACTTAACGGCACAGATTTTACAAAAAAAAATTTTTTTTCCATATGTTTGATTATTTTATTATGATAATGAACAGGCTACATTGTCAAGGTAGCAAAGCTTAACTTTGTGTGCGCGCATGCGGCGCCGGCGCAATCATTTGAATTTTTTCCTTCTAACAGTGGTAGTCTAAAGATAATTGGAATTGTAAAAGGTTTGCTTTTATTTGTGTACATTCACAATAAAAACTAATGTTTGTGCTTTTGTAAAATAAGTCTAAAGAAAAGTAGGATGCCGCTTTCTGCCGTCTGTTTCCTTTCGCGCAGCACAAAAATGAACCGAAGCTCTGCATACTAGGCTACTTGTTGCACAGTTTTACTTTCATTTTCTTAATTTATTAAGTAAAAATATGTTTCTCGTATAGGCCTATTTATATAGGCTGTTGTTTGCTGCTTTTTGCGCATGAAAAATTAATCCCCGGGAAACAAATGTTAGTATTTCTTAAAACAAAAAATTAGGGTCACAGGCACTTATCCTTTCTAATTTAATTCAATTTTAATTTAAAATAATCTTGTCGGTTAAAGGTTAACAATCGGTTAACGAGCGTTGGATGTCGGTTAGGAAAAATAACCAAAATGAACAATCCTAGAGAGGAGTACCAGTTGTTGCGAGAATCATGATAAAATCCCGACAGTTAGTATACATTTCATCTTTACTTATCATAAAACAGTGATTAGATTACGGATTGAACAGTGAGGTAATAACTACTGCTCCAGAATAAAGCAGTTTTAAGTAAACAGTTCACGTGCGCACAGCACCTCAGGAAGTCTGTTTCGTTTTGAGTGAAACAGGGCGGAAACGGCTGGGAGGTTTAAAAAGAGTGCTAAGGGAATTATACAAATGATTATATGAGAATTAATTATTTGAATGTACCTCTGAAGGTTCTGACTATCTTCAGAAACGATTCGATGGCATTTAGTTTTCATCTTCGCTCCATGTAATACCTAATAAAAGTAGTGTTTTTATCGCAATACTGCTTTGTTCACAGGGAGTTTACGGGAAACAGCTTTTCCATAAGCGCTACCTGCTGTCAGCGAGTGGATTTACAGAGACTTATATTTACATTCAGCCTGTGTGGGGTTTCTGTCTGGCCAAAAACGGACCGAATTTGCATGCCCTGCTGTAAATTTTGACCGGTTGATGAAAAACAAGCTTATGTGGATTCTACACATTTAAACAATTCAGATAAGCTATCTAGAATTATTTATGGAGCAGATAAAACACATATAATCATTTATTAAACAATTATCATTTTTACTTAACCCTTTTATTTATTTAAAGGTTGAAATGTGAGGTTTACCATTTTATGAAACTTTTCAAAGCTTTATTTGAACATTTACGTTAGATATTTCAACATGCTATTAAACTGTTGTCAGTCAAGTTGTCATTTAAAATCTGAACATCATTGGTAATGTTGTTTTAGTGATTACGCAAACAAAAAGTCATTTTATTAGTTTTTTGTTGATTTTTAAATATAAAACTTGAAGTGATTTATGTGTTGGTACTTTTTAAACATCTCCAGCACATTTTAACAATACCATGATAATACTGATAACCGTGATAAATTTTCATACCGTTACATCCCTATAGTACATGAAATTTATTAAATATTGTTGCTGCTCCAATAAAACTCAGTGTGCTCTCTTTAAGCTCTTCTGCATTGAACGTCTATGTAAATACTTCATAAACACACTTTAAATTGTTTACCTGGGATTGTCCCTTTAAAGTAAGTTAAGAAATCGATTTGCTCTGGAAGCAGGCGAACTCAAATCTGCAGACTGGCTCGACCTTTGGCAACTAGCCTCAACTTCTCCAACTGTTATCGGTGGAAATCGGGGCAAATCGGCTGCATGTTTCCACCGTAAGAGATATAATAATTGGACATCCTTTACTAAGTGCTTTCAAATTGAGCTAGTTTTTGTGTTCAGCCCCATGAATGAAATTTTTTTATATTTATTTTTGGCAGAGGTTTTTACTTATCTGAACGTGTACTATTCTAGATGCTGGCAGTGCTTAAATACATTTCACTAGGAAGAATAACTGATCAATCGATTCTTGTTGCTTTATTTGAGTGTTCTGTTTTTTAGTGTTATTTGAGTGGCGGACCTTACCAAAACTGATTTTTCAATTATTCTTTACAAGGTTGTTAAAATAAACAGATTTTTTAATAACATGATGTGACTTAAATGGGAACAGGGTTGCTTAAAGGGTACAAATGTACCCTCGCCAGCCCGGACTTTTTTGCTTTAATTGAACTTAATTGAAATGCTTTTTTCATTTAAAATAAAATTAAATATTTTTTTGTGAGAGATTAATATTTTATTTTAATATAACTTTTTGTACTGTAACCAATATCTTGTGGACTAAAAATGTCTTAATGTAGATTTTGGTGAGCTTAATATGTACGTTTACCCGGAATTGTTCATATCAAGGTCGGTAGTGGTAATTATTGAAAAAACTTTTTTTAATCAAGAGCAGAAAGAAAAAAAAAGGTTAATTAACCACTGTATTTTTAATTTACCCAGTTTATTAAGACAAACAACAACTTGTTTTAGTTTTAACAGTCAAACACAAAATAAAAATTAAACAAATATCCCATTTCTAATATTTTATATGAATATGTTAAAGGGAAATGTTTGCCCTGTCTCCGGAGGGCGTAATGAGCAAAACAACGAGCCGCATTAAATTGTTTATTCAATTCAATGCAATAAGTTTCTAAAATTAGTTTAAATATGCCATGAGTCTTATTAAATATGCGCTAATTTGCATACATTTCTGGTACAAAAATCTAAACACTGGATTATGTCAGTTTCAAAATTCTTGTTTAAATTTTTTTTTTACATATTAGAGTCAAAAGTTTTTACAGAGGGGATATTTGGGGTATCTCATTTTTGTCAATCCATAATTCAGAAAATGCTTAGAACAGACAGAAAACACTATATTATAGTTTTGTTACTTATAATATATATATCTAGATTATATTATTAATATACACTATATGTTTCCATTTTGGGGGGGGGAATAAAGTTGTATATACCACGCAAATTATTCTATGAAAACAACCTCCCTCAGTAAAAAACCTCAGGATAGACAGGAAAATAAAAAATGTAAAGTTTGGTGTTGTAATTGCTACTGAAGTGTAGATTAAGGCTCAGTGTTAAGATAAAACGTATTTTTGAGAAAACGGCCTTTAAAATTATGTATTGTAATTTAAATCTATTGACACGAATAGATAAAGTGCTATAAAAGAAACGCTTAACAGTGTCTTTATGATGTTTTCTTTCCACTAGTCTGAAAAAAAAAACACACCAAAATCTCAAACTTGAGAGGTGCATGAAAAAACAGTGTTTTGCCTGCAGTGTCTCCCATTAACTGAAAGTGAGTGGTTTACTAAACTATTGCCTTTTGCTTATTGACACACTTTTTCCTAATTTTTACTGGAAGCGGCTTTGACACATCTGTTTGGTTAAAAGCTATATAAAAAAGGGTGACTTGACAGTTCATGAAGAAGTCACACTACAGAAAAATACACATTTTTAACTCATTCAAGGTTTTACCTTTAAGTTGTTTAAATATAAAATGAAAAGTAAATACAATAATAAAACACCAGTCCTCCAGATGAATACACCAAGAAAAGAAAAACGGCATGAATACTGTCATTCATGTCAACTGGCCATAGATATCTACTACACTATAGTGACAAGTCTACTTTGGTTTTTCCTGCGCCCTCTGACAGAACGGGGTCTGGAGTCGGGCTTTTCATCAGACACACAGGTACCTGGCCCAGTTTAAAGACGGAGAGGAGAGAACGATAATCAATACTCATCCATATAAACAGCCACCGGAAGGTGGATTACTCAACTTCTCGAGAGGCGGCCAAACACCTCCATTCCTCAATGACACGCAGTCGAAGAAACATTCGCTAACTCGCCTCTTCCAGCCAGCTGACCAGCGAGCGTTAGCACTGTACGTGTGGATACCCAGCTTACCCGATGGCTTTGAATTCAACTCGTTAATTAGCTATTAGGGGTGCTCCTATCAGTCATTTTTTGAGGCCCGATACCGATCACCGATACCCGATCTTTTAAAAGGGTCATATGATGCTGCTAAAGAACATTATTTTGTGTATTTGGTAAAATGAAATGTGTTTATGCGGTTTAAAACCCATTATTTTCCACATACTGTACATTATTGTTTTCTCCTCTATGCCCCGCCTTTCTAAACCCACTACGTTTCGATGTTTACAAGCCATCGGTCTGAAAGCGAGTGGTGCCTGTGATTGGCCAGCTATCCATGCATTGTGATTGGCCTAAGACCTCCACGTGGAGAAATGGAACGACGCAAACAACAACCCCCCACCACAACCTACTGGGATGCCATGTCCGCCAGAGCGACGAGACCAAAACATTAAACCCATTATACACGAGGCATGTGTGCTCCAGGGGACATAGACTGAGTATAAATGACTTATAGTCCGTTTTTAACCGTTGCGTTGCATTGCATCATCGTGCCGTCGAAACATAAAACCATGTCTGCATTTGGGATCAAAGAAATGACAAACAACAAGCCCTACACTACACTTCCCAAAAACGCGCGTTTGAATCACAGTGGAAACCCAAAAAACACCCACACACAAAAGAAAACGTACTTACGTGAGTCAGAACTGCAGGCATTTTAGTTTAACGTTACTCTCCCAGGATCAGTAAGCAGTCCTCCATAAAATGTGCCGGCGATCCACAGCACTATGTTGATGTATTTCCTCAGCGACCAGCTCGGATCAGTTCTAGGCATGACGAAGCAGATATTGTCTTCTTTTGTAAGGCCAAGCAAAGTAGTTTCGCTTTCACAGTGAAAAGCACAGCGGCCTAGCGTGAGCTGAAGCCGTGCAAGCATAAAAAATGAGCTGAGGGCGTGGCGGGTCCGAGAACAAAAACCACCCAAAACACCAAAGCGGTCCCGGCGAAGGAGCGGATACAAGCCGGTTAAAGCCAACAAAACATCCAAACCAGCCCTACACACACAAAATATATATAAACAACAAACACAATCAAAAACACTCCAGGACACACTGAAACACCAGAAGGCGGATATCGTCCCTTTTGGAAGACCACAAAGTATTTCAAATGCCACACATACTCACAACAACCACACACCAAACGTCTTCACGCATGGCGGCGGCAACACAACTACAGCGAGATAAAAGTACCTTAAACAAATCCAAAAACAGTCTGTGCACACTGACATTTGGACCGCACACGAACCAAAAAACTATGCAATCTTACCAACTGAGGGTAGACATGTGGGGGCTGTTCACGAGCTGTTTTAAGTAGGTGTGGTGACTCTTTAACTTTATAAAGATAGCCTTTGGATTTGAGACTTTAGTCTTTTGCAACTTTACAGATCTTCTTTAAACACCAAGAGCTTGTAACACTCCAAAAAGAAAAGGAAAAATTGAAATCGCATCATACGGACCCCTTTACAGTCTTCTTTTTTTAAATCATTTATAACTATTTATA
Source organism: Sinocyclocheilus anophthalmus (assembly GCA_018155175.1). NCBI lineage: Eukaryota > Metazoa > Chordata > Actinopteri > Cypriniformes > Cyprinidae > Sinocyclocheilus > Sinocyclocheilus anophthalmus. Next base: position 85,882 of record JADLZN010004127.1, read on the forward strand.
GGGATACTCCAATCAGGATTTTTAGACAAATATTCAGGGCCTGAATTTCATTTTTGAAAAATAGGGGGAATTCCCCTCTTAGGTGACTCTTGTGAGAGGAGAAGCCGCTTTCACACAGGTGTCCGCTACTGATCCGTGGCTGTTTACCACAAACACAACATTTATCCATTATTTTGATTTCAAATCCAAACATTGTCACTGAAAATGCTTTTTCAGCATTGCAATTCTTTTTTTACACAGTACAGTAATACAATCTTTCACAGACATGTTTAAACACAACAAATATAAGCAACACATTATTCAATGCTTTTACTTTTGCATTTACTTCTAGATTTATATATTAAGTTGCTCAAGTAATTGGCAAAACATTTAAACTACTTTTCTTACATTATCACAAACTTACCATTGACAGAAATAGTCAGCTCTACTTCCTTTTCTTTTGCATTTAAATCTTTATTAAATGCAATCCTGCGGTTCATAAATAACTTTGTTTTCCTACCTCCACGAGTGCCATCTGTTATTGCCTTCTTTATCTTAAAGTGCTCTTTCCCTTTAAACCTAGCCAAAAAGCCATATGTGTTGACTGTGAAACACAGTAGACTTTAATAATATGCATTTATGGTGTAATTACAAAATTTCCATGCCAATCCATGTTACATGTCACTACAACAATGCGGTGTTAGTTCTGCTTCAGCACTGAAGTGCAGCATAGACCAGTGTGAAACGTCTCTGCACTGCTGCAGACGCACCGCTCCTGAACACACTGACGGACACCAACTGTGTGTAGTCAACGCTTTAATCCGTTAACATGAGCACGGAAAAAATACGCACCACATACGCACTGCAAACAGAGTAATGTGAACCTGGAATTATGTGTGCGCGCTGCAAGTGTGCATAAACAGTCTCCAGGAGAGCGTGCGAGCGCTGAATGGTTAAACACTGGCAAGAATTAAAAAGTAATGCCATTTATAAACTTTAGTGACGATGTGACACTGACTCAATTGTGCAAGTGACAATTCCTGTGTCAACTGTGCAGCTCGCTTATAGACAGACGCGATGTGGTGATTTGAAGCCATTTGCGTATTTTGAGAAAGAAAGAGAGAGCGCGTGCGGTGATTCACTCATGCAGTTTGTGAAATTACGTCTCACACAAGGTTTTCAAATTACTTTATAAATTATTTAATGAAGAAATTTGAAGGCGAGTACCTCACCTTCATCATTATAATTATTTCACCCGCACCGGACAGAGACTGAGACGCTGCATGTCGAGCAAAACCTCTCACGGCAGCGTCATCAGCTTGAGATCGTTTTTTTTTAAGATCGGCCTTTTTAGAGACCGCCGATCAATCATCCCAACGTGATGATCGGCCGATAATGATCGGTAGTCGATCAATCGGAGCACCCCTAATATCTAGCCACATAAACGGAGTTTGCAAAACAGCCAGTGTTGTGATTGTGAATATACTACCCAATCAACTATAATACCCAATCAACCTTGCCCAACAAATAAGTGTTATTTCCATCATGTCTTTTTAACTCAAAACGCCTCGAGCAACAGAATGTGATTACGAAGAGTTAAAGCAGAACAAACACACAAATCACTTACAGGCCATTCGTTTCAGAACTCTTCGAATCCTCGCTGTCCTGCTTCAACGCTCACCTCGCTCTCAGCCGTCCACAGCTGTTTGTTTTGGGGTGAACTTTGCTCTGATTGGGAACTCAGAGACTCAGACGCTTGCTGGCAGCAGATTCGAGAGCAGAACAAACATGACAGGCACCTTTCCCTGCACGGACCTCCACAATGCTGTAGTTGAAAACGTGTTCGGACACAGGGCTATGATGGAATGCCGCTCTTCTGCATCTACACAGCTTTAGAAGATAACACGGCTTAAAAAATGGTTGCATTTCCTAAAATAGTGACAACTTCTGTTAACTATAGGCTGGGGTGCATTTGGGATAAGATAAAGAGGGAAAGGCTCCAGATTCAACACCGCTGAAGCTCTACTGTCTGTCTGTAGGGGAGGAGAAAGGTTTAAAAGCAAAGTCAAGCCTGTACTTATATTAAAATAAAATCCTATCAGGGTTTTTCCAGGCTCAAACTGAGGCAGAGGTGGTCCCATCCTGATCATGTGCACACAATGTACCCACCCTTCAACTGGCTGAAACAAACACTTTATACACGCAACATATTTTAGGTGTTCTAATATTTAGATGATTGTAGAAAATTACAATTATCAGGTTAAATTGTACAAAAACAAACCTGTTGAACATTAAATTAAATACAACATGACAGCTAAAAGGGGCCCATTTGCAGTATAGGTGAACATAAACATAACAGTAGATTGGTAAACACTTTGTGAAATTGAAAATCTTTATTCACTCCTTATAGTCTCCTGGTCCATGCACATTGCTTTGATCCAATATACATTTATCCACTTATTATAAAGTGTCTTTCTAGAAAACAAACCATTTTCGTACAACATTACGTGATTTTTTCTGATAGAATTCATCATGAAAATTAATCGCAGCAGGGTAACAGGTGTATTAGAGCTAACATTAGCATCAAGCTACATAAGACTATCAATAATATTAATACTTCGCTTTTACTCAAATCTCACTTCAAACCACCATTGAGTGTTTGTAATAACTTCAGATTGCGGTCTAATATGAATTTTGGTCATATAATGTTTTTAAATAAGTTATTTGTAGCCTTTTATACTCCGCTAATAGCTACACCAGCTTAGCATTTCTCATGTAAACATTCTTTATTGTTATGAAAATACCCCAAATCTCATGAAAATCACATACAAAACATATACTATCGTAATCGTGTGTTAACTAGCTTCATGTTTCGTGTGTAGAAGCGTTTCTCTGGGTTTATGTATGGAACTGAATGCTTAAGAGATATGGAAGCTCGTCATCGGAAGAGACAGAGCGGGTTATGATCGGGTAATATGATTGACACATGAGCAGCGAATGAGCTTCATCTGAGTCATAACAGCGATCACGGAAGAGAAAAGGCAGGCAGGTTGCGTAAATCAGTGGAAAATGAATAGAAATTATGATTCTGTGTAAAGAAATATCAAGTAACCGTGTAAAGATATCAGTATTTCTCCAAATATGTGCACTTTTGGACTAAAAAGCCAAATGGACATTGTTCAGTGACTGCTGTATGAGTTTTGTTGACAACCAGAGGTGGCACAAAATTTGGCGGAGGCGGAGGCCTTTTAATTCTCTATGCAGGAAAAACCCTGCCTATGTGTTATTTGAGCTGTTAATTTGTCTTTTTTGTCTTGTCTTTTTATTGGTGGGACAACTTTTCTAGACAAATTAACTTAGAGATGCACCGATCGACCGGCCAGGGACCGGAATTAGCCGATTTTCCGCATGATCAGCCCAGACCGGTGACTGATTCTGAGCCGATCTGTTTTGATGTCACACTTACGCTCACATCTGCATGTCAACGCTGTCGGCATGGAAGTTCTTCTGTGAGTGACGAAGACACAAAGTTCGCAATTTGTAATACGTGTAGGGCCAAAGTAAACCGTGTAAATTAATTCCTTTATGGATTTATATGGCAATGAGAGAGAATTTTACTGATTAAAACGTCAATAACAAAAATAATTAGGGAAGCACTGAACTTCCCACAAAAAGTTTTGCGTGCAAAATTATTCAATATTTACAGGTGCAGTGTCCACAGGACTGAGATGTATTTATGTCGTGCCAGAGGCTCCAGCAGCCTGAGTGAGAGAGTGAAATCAAAACAAATGAGCAACACAAAGTTATACATATGTTATATATATGATTTTAGGTAATGAATAAGAAGTTCAATTGAGTGACTTACGTTTCAGACACAATATTGACTGTTTTTGCACAATTTCGCTGACGAAAGTAGTTCCAGTCAAAACCTCAGCAGAACTGTTGTGTGTCTCCGAGCAACACAGTGGTGTTTCGTTACTGAATGAATCCACCTTTTTGAACGAATCGTTGAATGAATTGACCTCATACTCCAGCTCATTAACACGTTTTGCCGCCACCTATTGATGGTTTTATTTCTACCTCTTTCCAGTCACAGAGCACTGTGACAATGAGATTATACAGTAAATGAAAAGATGTCCTTTTATTAGGCTATTGCTGCACATTTCTTTATGAAATTAAAATATAACAAAACTAAAAATTTTAAAACAAACCCCAAATCAAACAAGTAAGTTACACAAATATAAGAAAACTCTTAATAGAACAAACTAAGGCTTTGTCTGTGCTCCTTCCATTTAAAATTAAGGAGGAACCACTGCCATTGATTTTCGCAGATGGTTTCCCCATAGTCCATGTCATTAGGGCCTGTCGCACCGCGGGAACCTTTTCATAGTTCCAGAACTAATTGTGGAACTACCCACTTTTCGGCGTGTTCGCACCGCCGGAACTGGGTGCGATTTTAGTACCGGACTGGCTTTTTCGAGAACCAAATTAGCTCCTACTCCGGAGCAGGGTCTAACCAGCACAACTGGTACTAATCGTGACGGAAGTAGACACTGACTGGCCAAACACGTATGAAAACGCCCTCACCCACCATGACTTAAAACGCCGTGTAAACATACTGTAAACACTCAACTTATTTCGCAAGTATGGAGAACAGCGATAGATGGACGGACGCTTAAGTGCAGGCACTTGTACCAAATGTAGCACTGCCAGTTGTCGTTGGAGATTCTTAGTTCTCCTTTCCGTTCTTTCAATCGCTTTACGTATACGTCGACTTTCCATGTCCATTATTGTGAAACCCGCGAGACACAACAAAAACACAGCTCCGATCACAGCGTCCTCCATCCTCCTGTTGTTAATGTTGTTCTTCTTTGTTTCCGTTGTTGAACGCCACGCACAAATGACAACGCTGTCGACCGGCTTACGTCACTTCTTAGTACACACTATCAGTGCGAATGCAACCCTTTAAATGGTACTGGGAAATAGTTTGCGCAAAATCGTCCCAGTACTTTAGTACCGTACATTTAGTTCTGGAACTAAAGTGGTGCGAAAGGCCCTAATGTCGTCTCTCTTTACATTTATCCATTTATTTTGGATATTCTAAAAGCCATTTCGTTAAAATGTTCTACGTACATTTTTGCAAAAGAAAGTAAACGGAAAATGACAGAGCAGCGCAGATCTGAAAAGTTTTGTAAAAAAAGTGTTACAAAAAGCTTAAGTTTTGTAACATAAGTGTGGTTAAGAGTATAGTAATATGCAATGCTTCAATGAAACTAGCATTAGAAATAAGCCTTCAGCAATCATTTTCAAAGCTTCAAAAAAATAAAACTTTAAATACACTCTCTGTGTGTATTTAAAGCTCAGCGGCATGTATGAAGGGTCAGATTAGGACGGCACGTGCAGCTGCATCATCTCATTATAATCTGCTCATCATATTGACAATGAGATAAGAATGACAGCAACACAGCGAGATACTTCAGGATCAGAAGGTCCTGCAATCTGAGTGGATTCTTTTTTCAGAAAAGCTGTACAGTCCCTTTATCATGATGAATGAACAAAAACATCTCCAGAATATTAATTATACGTGGGAAATGAAGTATTTTTAAGACCATTGTAATTTTAGAATTATGACATTGTTTTAATGCCAATTAAGCATATTTTCCCAAATTCTCATTATCGTAACGCATCCAGATGTTTTACTAGACGTTAAATTCTCATTCTCAGTGTTTGAGTCATTTTTACTGAACTGCAGTAACGATTTTAAATCTGGTTAAAAACATTTATTTTTTTCACATTACAGCCATGTGAATTAGATTAGATGGGATGCTTATGTTAAGAAAATCGCATGTCAATGCAACAAATGAGCTAAAAATATGCTTTTAAAGAGTTCACAACCATCTCTACATTCTTTGGGAGTGAAAAAGATGCACAAAATCTTGTAATACAACCTAGAAATTATAACACAAACAACCCAAACTGAGATGCCGCATGCCTGTAATCTCATCAGCAGGCCTCTGTTCAGTTGTCTTCGTTACCTGTTGATAGGTTTGCGCTGCAACGCTCCACGTGTCAGAACAATCAAAAAGCCATGAAGCCCTGCGGAGATCTCACAACACGATTGACAGCACCGATCCAAAGCAGCCCATCCCACAGGCCGTGCAACCTACAGCACGAGCCGGCTCACTCTCAGAAACAAGCCAAAGCAGACAAAGACAGAAAGTGGGCATCACAGGAGCGTCGTCTTCAATACTGCTGAGCCAATCAGAATTGCCGACAGCGAGCGCTTACCAGGAACCAGTGCTGCTACAGGAAGAGGCCAGTGTTTAGTCCTTCATGTGTCTGATCAGCACAGATTATCCCACATGGGACAAGAGGCTACTGAGAGTTTGGCTGATCACTCACTCTCTCTCACACACACACACACACACACAGAATTAGGTATCATTCGTCATTTGTCATGCCAATTCTGATTCCGTTTATCGATTCCCATTTTCGATTCCAACGTGGTTTCAAAAAAAGATATCAAACATTTATTTTGTGCCTCTTTTTGCAAAACATTTAATTGCTGCTGAATGCCATAAATAAAAATCAGCCAGCTACAATAAAAAATGGACTCCATTAAGAGCCGTTTGTGTACAAAATAGAGCTGCATGATTCTGGATAAATTGATACTTTTTTATTTTATTTTTCTTTTTAAATGGAGGTTGTAGTTCTCTCACAATTCTGAGAAAACAATTAACAACTACACACAATCTCATGGGAATGTCTGCTGGAAGGACAATGACTCAAGCGTTTCCTCATTGTTTCATTACTGGATGAATCAGTCTTTTTGAATGAATCTCTTGAATGAATGATTTAAAAACAAATACATTTTTAACAGCCCTGATCCGCTATTAGGTTTACGATTTGTTGATAGAAATGTGTTATTTACTGCTGTAATTTGAGGCGAATAGTAGGGGTGTGTGATATTGGAAAAAAAAAAAAAAGATCTCTATATTTTTGGGGATTTTTTCGATAACGACAATTAGACGATATTTTGCCGAGTGTGCTATTGTGCTGGTACTGACTACCATGGACAGCTCAGTTTTTGATATTCTATTGTACTTGTCCAGTACAATTCACATCATGGTAGAAATTTAAGCGTTTCATATTTTAAATTGATTGTGTACCTTTTCCCTGGCAATTTTACCTTTAATAAAGCCTGTTAGTTTGTCTAAAAAGTGTGCATCTTTTTGAGTCAACTGTTTACGATATCGTCAAGGAATAATAAAGACATTTAGGCTTGAAACAAATTAAACCAGTATCAACATTGATCTGAAGTGGATTTTAGATGTATGTACCACGTATTTAAATAGCTTCAGAGTGACAGGGAGTGCTTTAACCTGCAGTTAACGATAAATAATGTTTTGTTATTTTAAACATAAAACACTGAATACTGATATTAGAAATTCTTTTAAAATGAAAGGTACTTTAAATGTTAAATTAAAACCGCCAGCAAGTTACAGCAAGTCACTGTTAAGAAGTGAGTCATTGCGACTGAACCGAATCATGTAAACGGTTGTATATTCAGGAACGAATCACCGTCGTGTTGCTCAGAGACGCAAAACAGTGCTGTTGCTGTGTTTGGAATTATTTTTGTTGGTGAAATAGAGCAAAAACAAGCAGTATGGTGTCTAAAACGTAAGTCTCTTATTTAAAACTTCTAGTTTATTGAACTGTTATAAAAAATCAATATCACATTTGTAATCATGCTTACTTCTGGAGAAAAAAAACGGCACTCTTCGTGTGATTTTAACTATATGAAATTACATAAATATGTGCATTTTCTGTCCCCATATCTTGAGATTTTGTGTCTTTCCTTAAAGGGGGTCATATGATGTGATTTCAATTTTCCTTTCTCTTTGGAGTGTTACAAGCCAATTGTGCTCAAGATCCTGTAAAGTGCAAGACTAAATCTCCAATCCAAGAGATATCTTAAAAGTTAAGAGTCACCACACCTACCTAAAATGGCATCGTCTAAACATGCACCCACATGCACGCCATTTGGGAAGAGTTGCCTAAATGCCCTCCACCATGTTACGGCAAAGGAAGAAGCGTAACTTTTATTTCTCGCTGTAGTGTTGGTTTTTTTTCCCGCCCGCCATGTCTGAAGGCCCCACGGTGTTGATTCGTTGTGAAAGCGAAACGTAACTTTGTTTTTTGGTCTTCCCAAAGAGAGACACAACTAGAAAGAGTGGTTAATTGTCGTTTACACCCTGTCCCGACACTCAACCCCACTATTCAGATTGTGTCAGCACATTTTATGGAGGACGTCTCCTATCCTGTTCTAGTAGGCTACAATGCCGGCTGTCAGACTGTAAGTAAGTTTTTTTTATTTTTAAAGAGTTTTTATATATTTAAAGCAAGTTTTTGGGCAGTGTAGAGCAGGGCTTGTAGTTTGTCATTTCTCCGATCACAAATGCAGACATGGTTTTATGCTTACACGGCGCGATGCAACGCAACGCGTAAAAACAAAAAGTATAAGTCCTTATAATCCATAATTATGTCCCCACTGGAATCAAATGCCTCATTTATAATGGGTTTCATTGTTTATGTCTCGTCGCTCCGGGACAAGGCATCACAATATTGTAAGGGGCGTAACATTTCCGTCACATGCTTGATTTTATTCGCCAGATCCCAACGCACTGTATCGCGGGCCAACTCATAGCACACCTCGCTTTTCTCCTCAGACCGATGAGCTTTGAAAAATCTACGTGTTTCAGAAGGCGGGGCATAGAGGTGAAACATTAATGTACAGTATGTGGAATATAATGTGTTTTTTGAACCTTAAACCGCATAAACACATTGCATTACACCAAATACACAAAATAATGTTCTTTTTAGCAGCATCATATGACCCCTTTAATGATGTTTATTAGACCGAATCATTTAGTGAAAGAACACTGTCTAAATGCACACGCACTCTATCTAGACTTTACGTAATGTATGCGTGCACTCCGTAGGCGTTTTGTTTGGTTTTTGCAAAATACTCAATGTCAAATCGCACATCGTAAAACAACTATTACGATATTATCGCAGACGAAATATATCGCACACCCCTGGTGAATAATGGAGGTTTTCCATGCACAGACCCAATTAAAGGAATACTTCACCCCAAAATGAGGTGAAACGTGGAGGTTTTCCATAAAAGTTGCGCACACAGGAATGCGCAAGGGCGGAGCTAGTGACGTGAGGGGTAAACGCTGGGATAAACGACGGAGAAAAGCTGAAGCTAGCTGATGCTTCACTTTATAGCACTGACACCAGTCACGAGGGAGTACGTTACCCCTAAACATTGAAAAGATATTAGGATATTACGACAACATTACTCTTAGGACATCGCAACTAATTTTTTCATGATTTATCATCATTAATTGGGTCTGTGGCATGGAAATCCTCCACTATTCACCTCAAATTACAGTGGTAAATTACACATTTCTATCAACCAATCACATCCTAACCTAATAGCAGAGGTCCCAGGGTTAACTGCTGCAGGAAATGCAACCCTCTACACTGTGAGTAAACTTTTCCTCCACTGGTTTCTGCATTAGTGGGCGGAGCTAAAGCACAAGCAGCCGTCTCATTGGCTAGTACTCATCTATTACATCAACAATTTGATTTCACCAAATCAGTTTGAGCAAACCCATTTGACATGACATTTGTCATTGTCCAAGTTCTGTTTAATACAACAAATATGTATATACGCTATATTTCTTTATTATAGACTACATACATTAAATATATTTTTTGTATTTTTATATGATTTTAATGTATCAAAATGATTGTTGCTTACAGCTTTAGATAAAGTACAAAAGACGACGAAATACAAAATATATAAATACCCTTTATGTTATATAATGAATATATTTATTAAATACTGTTCAATGATGTACAAGCTGAAAGGTTTTGAGCACATCACTAGCTTTTGGCCAGACCTGACAGGACTCTGAAATGTCAGATCGGATGAAGAGCTCCAAACAGAAAGCATAACCGCAGCGCCTCGAGAACAAAATTAAAAGACCTATTAGAGCACACTCTTACATTATACATCATAACAGCCTTTTTGACTGATCAAATATGTAAGCCATCTTTAACTGGATGGACATTTACTCTGTCATTTCAAGATTATTATAAAGTGCAGCACATTTCCTTAACTTATGAGAGGCATTTTATTTTAATATTTTCACATTCTGCATGTGAAAAACATGCTATGTATTTGTTTTCCTTTTCTCATTATCTGCAGGCCGGCTTTATTCCTGAAGCTATGACGGATTGGACCCGTGCCACCCTGGCCTTCATGTAGCCTCGCCAATGTAAACAGACCCCTTTTTCATGAAACCCATCATTTGGTTTATATCACAACAAGTCCGTCTGGTTTTCCTCCACTCTCTGCACACACTGCAGCGCTTGATTTCCATCAGGAAAAACTTACCCTATACACTGTCAGAAAAAAAAAGGTACGGTGAAGGTACAATTTTGTTCCTAGGGGAACAAAACGTATAACTGTACCTTTAATTTAAAGGTACACAATAGGTCCTTAAGGTACCCAAAAAGAGTCATGAAGGTACAATCAGATGAGAGAGGTACATTTTACCTTTGAAATTGTACTTACTATTATTTTTTTAATTTAGGCCCAGCTAGAATATCTTTTGTCTACGTTTTTGTTTTATTAATTTAATGTCAGTTTATGATAACATCAAAACATATCAATGGCTTTAAATGTTTAAAAAATATATATTTTCAAAACCTACAACCACTTTATACTTTTTTAAGCTGCATTAAATTACCATGTGGAGTGGCTACAATTAATTATAATTAATAATAATTATTTGAATAAAGTAACTTATTCTAAATGTATCCTATTGCTTATGCAGACGTTATGGTTGTTAACGCTTTAAGATTTTCCCTCACTTGGCTTCAGTCATTCAGTTCTGAAGCGAGTGAATTTGCGGACCTGTTCTGACAGAACTTCGCATGAAGTACAACGCAGTGTTTTTTGGAGTTTACAGTTCTCAGGTAAATGCAGAATATTTTATTTTTACACATGTGCGCCAGGACGCTGTTTGATTTTGGACTTATGTGTTGTTGTTCCCCCACCCTGTTTGAAGCCCGCGAAAAGTTGGCTGGTGTGTACGTTGCCTATCAGCTGGAGCTGATGATATGTACGCTATTTATATTGGTAAGACTTTGGTCGACCGACATTGGTTTTTTGACAGCCGATGCCGATATCTTGGAAAGCAAGGCGGCCGATATAAAGCCGATATAATTTTATGTATTTTAATTCATATTTAAGAGATTTGAAATCATTTGAAAATGGATTGAAAAATAAAAGTGTTAAATAAACATACAAAGTTTGAAAAAAACCTCTAAAACATACTTTAGATGACAAAGTATTTTCACATATAAATAAATATTTTTTTATTTAAATATTTAAATATAATTAAAAGGAAGTAAACCTAACCAACAGAGCACTCAGTATTCTGGGAATTTTGTGTGCATTAATCATATTTTTTCAAATAAAACCAAGGTAACACTCATTATTTCATACAGCACACAGTGAAAATGACATAAATATGACAGTGGGCAAATGCATAAAGCACAGCATAATTTGAAATCACAAGTTTAACGTTTTTCGATCGCGCGTCTCCAGTGAAGCTGAATTCTCCTCCTGTCTGCATTCAATTCGCACAGATCGATCGTCACGCAGAGCACACGCAATCATGCAGGATACACATGCACACTTCACAAGATCTCACAGCTGGATCCGACTAAGTTTGCAAGTTTTTTTAAATTAGATGTTTATAGCCATTCCCAAAGATATTGTTTAAATGATATAAATGCTTATGCTGAAAAAATGAATTGCCTGACAGCAAACAAGAAAGTCTTATAATGTTTGCCTTTCTATTTACTACTAATTAAAGCCGTCGTTATAAGCCTTTTGTATACATTTTAATTTCTTTGTTTAACCGTTCTATCTGATTATTACACAGACTTTTATCCGTATTTAGACAGAACTATTAACGGCAACAGCGAACAAGAGGGAGAATGTGAGCGGTGTGCCCAGGCGCTGCCATTCTCACCGCCGTCAAAATAAAAGTCCCGCCTCGAAAAAAAAACCGCATCGGCCAAACAGGAAAACTTATCGGCCGATGCCGATATTTAAAAAATGCCAAATATCAGCCGATATATCGGCCTTGGCGATATATCGGTCGACCACTAGTTAAGACGTCACAGAAGAGAAGAGGAAGGACTTGTTTTTGGCGGTAAGTATGCTGTTACATGTTTAAACGTCTTAAGATAATCGAGTGTTTTCTCGAGGATTTTCTTGGTGGGACTAACGTTATATTTACACAGCCTCTCATACTGTATTACTTTAATAACTAGCGCCAACACTGCATATATTTGAAATGTTTACCAATTTAATTAGTGATTATGTAACGTTTTATATTTTGAGACCATTTTTTTAACCGCCGTTGCGAGTGTGATGAAGTTTTAGGCCGCACAAATTTTACTCTGGTTTTTTACTCAGATTAACGTTATACACGGTTATTTTGAGTTAAATTGTGCCATCAAACGACAACCAAGTGAATATGTATTTGTTAAAAAACACTTGATGACATATTTGTGTTCCGTTACTTCACTGATGGTCATTTGGGCTTCTAATATGGAATTATGCATCACTATTTATGTTTACTCTATAGTCATTCATCAAGGTTAATGCCAAAATTATCAAGAAAAAAAATTATTTCAAGTAAAACTTGCTTGGTAAAATGTTGAAGTTAGTGTCATCGTTGATGTAAATTTGTCTTTTCAGTATTAATAACTATTTGTACTATTTTATGTACATGTGATTGCAATGCCTAATTATTACTTTCTCTTTTTTACCATAGTAATATCAGCCCATCAACAGCTTTTCCTGCAGTTTTTGAAGTTCTAAAGTTCCCTCTTAATGTTCAGGCTAAGTTGGACCAAAAAGTGCAGGCTTTCAGCAGCACATAGGAACAAAATTATTAGAACATTGTATGAAAACATAGCTCATTACAAAATGTAAGTATTCCTCTTTAACTGTGCCAAGGTCTTAATGACTTAAATTCAGTTTTAAACATTTAAAGCTGTACTCATGTGTTTAAAATATTTCTGTAGGTCTTCAACTAATGAAGAGTATGGTCAAATGGCTAAGGGCCTTACTCTGAGGTACCTCTTTTTAAAAGACATGGATATGCAAGTAGACAGGTTTCTTATAATGTCCTACTCTTGGTTCTGTTTGTGCAGTTTATTTTGTGTAATTTTTTTGTTTGTTTGTTGCCCAAATGTTATTCTAAATAGCACACATGGTGCATGTCTCTGAAATGCAAGTTTAAATGTGGGGATGTTGAAGTAGCAAAATAACTACAAGATTACCTGCCTTTGGTGAGAGCATATTTTTATCATCTTTTACAGTGCCTCGTGTAACTAGTGTATTGTTCTCAAATGTATCATTATTACAAACCTTTTCATTATTTTCATGCTTAGAAATGAGAAATAACTAGCTGTCTGATTGTTTTTGTGTTCGTCTATGCACAAGGACATTGATGTTGTTGGAGAGAATGTTACATCAATAGTGGGACAGGTAAAGTCCTGCAAGACCAGTACAGAAGGACACAGCCAGATACTTGCTTTGTTGAAGAGTGAATAAAGAAGACCTTCGCCTGTAGGTGAAAGAAGATTACTAGTAAGATGACTGTTGAAGATGCTGTCAATAAACATCCATTCTTGAAGAGTCCATCAGAGGTTCGTGTAGAATTATAATTCTAAAATTACACACTGGACACTGAAACTGTAAAACATCTTCTGATTTACTTATGCTTGTGGTTTTCTTGACTATTTGCAGCTTCATCAAGAAATTGGTTTCCTGTATTAATCTGTTAAATCTATGCCACCACTTTCAAGAAACATTGCGTCCAGTGTGCTATGGCTTGCTCAAGGGAAATCTCCATCAACGCTGCACAAAGAGGCTAGAGAGGAATCTCTCAGTGAAGACCATCTTGGTAACTGACTCTTCAACTTTGTCCTCATTATTAAGCCTATCCAATTCTATCCTTGGATGGATTTCTGCATATTTATTTGTATGTCATGTCTTGTGTTCCAGGAACAGTTTTAAAAGCAGCACTTCTCATGTTACCAGCCTTGTTCAGAGAGAAGCTCGAACACTGTATTGTGCTTGGGAAGGTGAGCATATTGTTCTCTGTCTGACTTATACGTCTGTAAAAAAAGTTTTTTTATAAATCTTAAAATGTATTTAATGCGCCCACATGGCCCAAATGGTATAATGTAATAATTATCTTACACTTTATGTATGTAGAGTATTTTTCTCCATTAGTAAAATCATCTGCTGAGAAAATTTCACAGATAAAATCTGACTTGTGCTTTCTCATTTAGAGCAAACCATCTTCACCAAGTTTAAGTATAGGAAGCCAGTGATTGGAGAACGTACTGTGGATGGTGACAACCCTCTACCTACCACAGTTAAGAGTAATCAACCTACATTAACACCTGCAAAAACACCCTGCCTTTTCTGTTCCACTAAATGCTCTTGGAGAATATTTATGATTGTCCAATGAATGCAGCACATTGGTCCTATTCATGCTTATGAGGCAAATTTTTCAATAACGTGGTCTGAATGACTGCAGAGAACATTTTCAAATTATGAAACCTTTAGATGTCATGTTTAGAGCCCGACCGATATGGGTTTTTTGGGGCCGATACCGATATTAGGGAGTAAAAAATTTGGCTGATATTCTTTGCATATATTATAGTACAGTACCAGTCAAAGATATACACTTTCCCATTCGTGTGTCCAAACATTTGACTGGTACTATATATAGAATATAGTATATACATAAACAGAATATATATACATAAACACATTTTTTGCAATGATCACTCAAATGTGGTGATCAAACACTTATAATGGTGACAGAGATATGTAAGGGCATTTAACAATAAACTTGCGATGAGTGCGATGCACAAAGTAACGGGGTGTTAGTTGTAACACGTGGTTTGAATATTTATTTTACCATAGTAACATTTAAATTCTGGCTTAAGTAAATTTTTTATCTCAGTTTTTATTATTCATTTAAAATGAGACAAATCTGCTATTATTTTAATCTCAATCTGTTATTTATCAGTTCAGATAGTTTTTAATGCTTTGATTACTAGCAGAAGACACTAACCAGTTTTAAATTCCAGTTGCGCAGATGGGGCACGTTGTAACACTGCGTACAATGTGCTATTCTATGACATTAGCAATGTAATTTAAACTACTTACTTTAATTTTAATGAGAAACAACCAGAAACAGGTGAATAAAGACTGACAGTCAATGTTACTGTTTGATTATTTTAAGAAATGTAAAGCATTTTGGCTCGTTTTTGTGGGCCGTCCCAAGCATGGTTGCATGTGTTCATTGTCAAACTCCAAAATCAAATAAAATAATGCCGTTTTTTTAAGAATTTAAAAATGTATATATAAATAAAAGTTTATAAAATATATATACATATAAGTTTATAAATATAGAAGTTTATTGTTAAATATATTAACAAAATATTTTAGTTTGTCTTGTATATTTTTTTCATTGATCAGATAAGATTTTAAGCTGTCATATGGTCAAGTTACAACGTGCCCCTCAGCTGTTACAATGTACCCCACCTGTGGGGCATGTTGTCACATTTCACTTCCTTTTTTGAGGGTAAATAAAGAAAAACGTATACACTGTAATTATGAAACAAAACGACATATTTGTACTAGACAAGTGTAAAATTACTGTGTATAAAAAAATATATATATATTCTGAACCCCATGTGGATTTACACAAACTGAGAAAGTCAAAAGTGTTACTTTATGCCCCAACTTTCTCCATCTACTCTGTAAATAAATACAATATAAATTTCACGTCTCGCGCACTTTAATGCCCTTTGAATGTAACATGTATCTTCCCTTGGAACTGGAATCATGGCGGAATTACATGTGAAGTCCATTTAGCAGGGCACTTACGGTCGAATAAGACAACTTAAATGCTGCTGCCTGAACAAGAGACCTACTTACTGAAGTGAAAGTGTTGACTGGTGTCACTATCTCGTGAACGCCGCCGGCAGATCTCCACCAAATTCGGGGGATCCCTTCAGCTCGAGGAGCCCTCTCGAACGCCACCCTCCGCGCGTCGGTAGCCCCCTGGGATCGCTAGATCGGTCTGAGCCGGACCGTGAATTTAACCACCCGTAACTCCCGGACCCCGGGGTCTATTGACGCGGGGTGGTCCTCAGTTCGACGAGGGCCTCTAGACTTACCTCTATTTGGCTTCGGAGGGTCCTTAGCTGAAAATACCCGAATGTGCGGCATCTCCGTAACGGAGATATGGCCGTTCAAAGTTTTAATGGTTTTCCATTGACTTAAGCTTTAAAGCGTTTCATCCAGGTCGCCAGTAGCAAACAATAGAGCCCACTCTGCTGGACAAACTAAGTAATTACACAATTTCAAGCATTTTATCTGCATTATATGTTCTGTAAAAAAAATGTCATATCTGCGGCATAGACCGGCTCATATCGGCCGATAATATCGGCAAAACGATATATCGGTCGGGCTCTAGTCATGTTTACCAAAAGCATAAACATACGGAGTTACAATAGACCGTGATTGATAATCCTCTGCCTCTGCTTGTGGAAGTTAAAGAAGAATGTCATAATTAAACTGTTGCTTTATGTTGTGATTATTTCTGAGAGCAATGTGAGAATGAATAATGGACTGTACTCTCTCCAGGTGAGGAGGATGATTATCAAAGATATTTATAAGCACTTGGTATTCTTGCTGAAGACAAACAGCTTTATACTGTAAACCTCAAAATGTGCTGTACTTGATGTGTACATTTTTATTTGTCCAATTGAATTTGTAATTACTGTACAGTATAAAATAGGGGTGGGCGATGACCAAAATCTTATCACGATACGAGTAATTTTATTTCACAAATTTTGTCATAATTCTTGTCACCAGTGTCACAGAAACGTCACATGAGCGTGTAACCGCAATAAAGACAACAGTCCAAAATCTCTACTGGTTGAAAAATTTCTACCGGTTAATCGTGTCTACCGGTATATCGCCCACCTTAGACAATTTCTTGTACTCCTATTAAAGGTTTTACGGTTTTAAATGACTGCTTTATTCTTATGAGAATGTTTATTATTGAGTAATGTCTGATGTGTTTGTCTGTGCACTGAACATCTGTTTTTTGACACTTGCTGTACTAAGGTGTGATGTAATTAATTCTCTTTGTAAAAATAAATAAAATTACATAACTGTAAGCCAATTTCTGAAGTATTATTTATTTATATAGCCTCCCCAATTTTGTACCTCTAAGTAGAGTACCACCCCAGTGACAGCCACTTGTACCCTAAAAGGTACAGTTTTGTACCTTTTTTCTGAGAGCGTACTATCACCACAACAGCCTGACAATCAGTAAATCATGAAAGATCTGTTCATTTGAGTTATTCTGTGGCAAATCTGTTCTGAATGACTGACTGAATAACTTCAGACTGTAATTAGACACATGAACCATTGTGATGTGAATTTTCTCCTGCATTGTCGTCATTTTAGAGCTTTACAGATAAAGCCCTCATTTACTTCCATTACATGTGAAAGAACAACCAGAAGATGACTTTCTAAAAACAATTCACCTTTTGAGTTCCACGGAAGAAATTCTTTCATTCTGGATGAGGGTGAGTAGATAATGACTGAATTTTCATTTCTAGACTCTTGCATTTATTGAATGTGATGCATGTTAAAAACACAACAGATGCTTGAAATTAGAAAAAAAAACACTACAGAAGGCGCTACGGTGATGTACTTTTCAAAACCCTGCAACATCTTTAAAACATCCCACCAATCGAACCATAAATAAGTGTAGCAACTTCAACCTCACAGAAGAAATAATATAATCTATCAGATCACATACGCGCTAGGCTACGCTTGAACGAGCATTACTGTGACAGATGAAATCACGCTCGTATGCCACTTACTGAAATGAAACGGTTTAAAGTTCTACATACGTCACATTGTCATTGTCAAGCAGCCATTTTTTGCTGCTGCGCCCGGGGAGCAGTTGGGGGTTCAGTGCCTTGCTCAAGGGCACCTCAGTCGTGGTATTGAAGGTGGGAGAGAGTAGGCTTGCCGCGATAGACGGTGTTAACAGTTATACCGCAACACCGGTTATGTCACTTGCCCACCGCGTCACCGATCCCCAGCGTCGTTTTGATTTTTTTATAGTAATAAAAATAATTTAGTTCAGTAAAAGAACAGACACTAAAATTAAAAACTGAACGCAGCTGCTCAATGCAGCGTGCCGAACGACAGTCGCATCTCAGATCAGACTTCATTTCTCCAGTGAGGAGAGCGAGTCGAGCCGACTGACGAGAAGAGTGAGGTGAGGTGAGACAGACAAGACGATCGCGGATGATTTAGTTTTGAAACGAGATGCAAAAGCGCCTGTTTGGCAACATTTTGGATTTTGAAAAGCCTGTTGAATTTTTGCCGTTTATCTAAGGTGATTTTGGAATTTTTTTTAAAACATTTGTTTCTTATTTAATTGGTTCCACATTATTTGCTGATTTTTACTTTTAAACTTTGCGTCATTTATTTATTATTATATTTGACAACAAGGTGTATGCCGTGCCTCCGAGCTTTCTTACTCGTTTTGCTAATAAACGCTCTACTTTCTTATTTATTTGGTTATATATTATACATGTTTACTTAGCCTATTTCCAGTTTTGTATACCTATTTAAACTATGTAAGTTATCTGTTATTTTATATTAGGCATAGCCTGCACTATAGCATGGTGTATTTGTATTTGTCTTGTTAATAAAAGTTCTATGTTTTATACATACGCTAAAGTGAGTTTGACGTTGTTTATTCAAGCATTTGGACGTCCTACTGCCGCTAATGAATTCATTCGGAAATCCCGCTAAAAGTAAAGTAAAATGCCACGGCATTTTCAAGCCATTTAAAAGCGACGGAAAGTGGGAAAAAGGAAAATTCAAACGAACTAAAAACGATCAGTTTTTGTTTTATAACAGCCGATTGCCTCTATTTCAAAGTGAAAGTAAAATGCCATGCTGCTTTTACAAGCTATTTAAAAGCGAAGGAAAGCTAGGAAAAGAGGGAACGCTCCGCCCCCACGGTGAACCGTGTTGTCACACGTCGATTAACCGGTGGGCCCATTTCCTCACCGTCCACCCCTAGGAGAGAGCGCTGTCCATTCACTCCCCCCATCTGCAATCCCTGCCGGTACGAGACTCGAACCCGCAACCTTTGGGTTACGAGTCCGACTCCTAACTATTACCTGGCCACGACTAGCCCATGATTTACTCACCCCCAAGTCAGGTATACATGACTTTCTTCTTTCAGACCCATAAAATCGAAGTTATATAAAAAAAAAAAAAATCCTGTCTTTTCAAAGGTTTATAATGGCAGTGAATGGTGGTCCAGATTTTGAAACCCAAAAGAGTGCGTCCATCCATCATAAAAAGTAGAGGTCAACCGATTGATCGGCTGGCCGATTAATTGGCCGATTTTTGACATTTTTTTAATTAATCGGTATCGGCCGATTGGGCTGCAAATTAGGCCGATTTATAGACAGGCACACTAGCGGGCAGCTAAGCGTTGTTGCGGAACTCCCTCTGGCTGTGTGAGACGGAGCAGCTCACGCTCTGCAGGCTGTTCACGACTTGTTCACACACAGCCTCAGCTAATGGCAGGGCAAAACAGACCGTTTCGAAAGCGGGATTACGTTTTACCCTACTAGAATTGATGCCGGAAAGTTATCATATTCATAAGTGCAACAAGTCTTTTGCATGTGAAAGTAGAAACACGTTCAATTCAGACGAAACTTCTGGTCTGATTATAATGTGCACATTAACTTTCCTCATGAAATGTGTCTGTGGGTCCAACAATAGCCTCCACCTTCGCTCGTGGCCAGCGCACTCTTAAGCAGTTATGAGCAGCAGGCTGTGTAATATGTGTGAAATCTTTTATTTTTATCATCACTATGGCCTTTTGACTTATAGCAGTGTACTTCCCGTTTCAAAATTAAAATGCAGCGCAGGTGTTTTTATATGAATGTATCTTTGAAAAGAACCGACTGTCTTCAGAAAAGCTTCGATGTAATTTTCATTTAGTTTTTCCTGTAATGCCTGATAGCGTTTGTGATTACAGCCTTTACCCGGGGAAACCGCTATATCTCCAGCTCCCGAGAATTAATTTGCAGTCTGTGGGAAACACTGGTGTCTGTCAGCAAACAGAAACAAAAAGCATCCTTCAGAACTGTTTTGAGAAGGTGCTTAAGTTTTGAGCCATGTATTACTATGAATTAGGTTACTAGTACTACTACTATTACCATTACTATCTTGTACCCTGCAATAAACATTTGTTCAAACTCTCTTTTATGAGATGAATGGCCCAAAAAATCGGCATCATATATCGGCCACCCTGATTTCTAAATATCGGCATCGGCCAGTGAAAAACCCATATCAGTCGACCTCTAATAAAAAGTGCTAGGGATGTAACGATGAGCCGCATTCCGGTTGAAAATCGGTTCAAATGTGTGACGATTCAAATCGGTTGAGATGCTAAACAAATCGCGATACAATTAGAGTAAGAGCTTATATGAATGTATCTCTGAGGGGAACTGACTATCTTTAGAAAAGTTAACGTGGTATTTTCTTTTCATCTTGCTTCTGAACAATGCATATTAAAGTAGAGTTCATAAGCGCAGCTCTGCTTTGTTTACAGCAGTAAACACTGCATCATTGCTGTCAATAAGCGCCACCTGCGGCATATATGAATCTGCGTCTCATTCAGCTCATCTGTGGTTGCCTTCAGATATGTTTGATGTAGTATAGTTTGACAAAACTAAAGTCAGACCAATCTGTTTTTGCTTCAAATTTCGAAATTATACAGTCCAAGGGTGTTTTCAGACCTGTAGATCGTTTGATTTGTTCCGAAACAGGGACTTAATTTGTTACAATGTTGCATTTTCTTCTTGGTTCGGTTCACGTTCACAAGGCAACATTGCAAAGTGCACCAAACTGTATTTGTACAAGTTCGCTCCACAGGCTTATTGCGGCTTTATAGCTACGAATGTAGCCGTTACTCCCGCTCCCAGTAACTGCTGACTAACCTCAACATTAACAACAACACTGAAATAAGAGAGCATGCAGTTTTACATGCATCTGACTGACAGTCCCATTCTAATATATCTATCTATATAGAATTATATTTAATATATTAGTTTCTCCATACAGTCATTACCAACAAAGGCTTTTGTACAAAGTATTAAATAAATTTCAGTAGTTCAATACTTTTTCCATGTGTCATTCCATTTTATTACACAGAACTTAATTTCTGAACTTGTTTGTTTTGTTTTATGGATGTTTTATTTAATGTATGGATTAGTTGGGTTGTTACCGACATCTGGTGAAAATTTCATGTCAACAGCACCTTCAGAAATATATTTACTGACAAAAATGGTGAAGTGTTCAATACTTATTTTAATTTAGATTTAAACTGCTCTAGCTGGCATCTTTGGTTTGGATCCTGATTAAAATGCGTGTGCCTCTAATTTCAAAAGGCAATAACACAGACAAAGCCTTAAGGGTCCATAGGAGCAGCATTAACTACAGAGCCGTTGTTCACCGACAAGCTGCGCAATATATGATCGTGGTTTTGCGCAGCTTGTTGGTGAATAACGGCTCTGTGTAGTTAATGGTGCTCAATGTGAAAGCCTGCACGTGATGGAGATTTACCGCTGATTACAGAACCGGCTTTACTAATAAGATGCGCATTAAATATCCATGCGATTTATCGTGCAGCCCTAAAAACACAGCTTAATAGACTAAAAAGTTTGGTTCTACACCAGAAACAAAAACTATCTATAATGCTTACAAGAAAACATCTTAAAATATAAATATAAGTACAATTAGCATCAAGCCACATTTAAAAATGTATGTGATTATTAATGTTTTTGCTTAAAACCCACTATAAACCATCACTGAGTGCTTGTAATAACTTCCGATGCACTCTTTGTAGGCTGTTTAATAACACCACACTGCTTATTGTCATAAACATCCTTTATTGTTATAAAAATAACCTGAGCTGTATACAAAACACATACAGAAAATATATAGTCATAATCATAAGTCTATTTGCTTTCATATTTCATGTGTAGAAATTGCTTACCTTGTTTTTTCAACAGAAGATCTAGAGAGTTTAACTAACGCGCTCTGACTAAACACTTGCACACGTGGAAGAAAGGATCACATAATTCAATGGAGAATTTAATAATTATATTAAGAACATGTGAGAATAAAATCTGTTCTCAAATACCAGATACAGAACATCGGCAAAAAAAAATCGACACAGGACGGAAAAAAAATCCTCGCTTTTTCGCACGGCGAATGATCGCGCCTGGTGTGAATAGCCCCATAAGGATCTGTTGTTTCGATTCAAAAGCGCCATCGCACCGAATTTTCACTTTCAGTGTGAAAAGCCCTTAGTTTGTTTATATGAGAGATTTTTTGTGTACTTGTTTGATTTGGGGTTTGTTTTAAAATTTCAATTTAGTTTTGTTATCTTTCCATTTTACAAAGAAGCATGCAGCAATAGCCTAACAAAATGATAACTTTTCTTTTACTGCATGTCTTCGATCTCATTTTGTAGAAAAAAAAACGTGAGAAAGTCGAATAGTGAAATCAAAATCTTGAATCGAATTGAATCGTGAGTTGAGTGAATAGTTACATCCCTACTCCACACGGCTCCGGAGGGGGGGGCGGTTAATAAAGGCCTTCTGAAGTGAAAAGACGCATGTGTGTAAAATAAAATAGCCATCGTTAAACTTTAAAAACCGGATCTCTAGCTTGCCGCTACAGTCATCACACAAGAGAGTGGCATTCCAGCTTATGCTAGACGCTGTAGCTCTTGGCTTATTTTGAAATCCTCCGACATTTTTCTTTATAATGTCTAATCTTCGTTTTGTACTTCTAATTCGTGACCAGCGTTTCATTTTGCTCACCCTCCTCTGCACTTCCGTGTTCATCACTTCTCACCGGAGCTTACAATACATCCTACGTCATCCGCCGGAACGGCACTCTATCGTGAACATATTAATTATGATTTAAATGTGAATTCTGCATGTTCTGTGTGACTGTGTGAATGAATGGCGCAGATGCACAGTTTCATTTACTACACACACACTGAAGCGCTGATTTCAGGGCGTCTGTCGTCTCACTAAATGAGGGCATAAATACATGAACAACATCACCAGAACTGCTCTGAGAGCATTTTACCGTTTAATTTGATTAAAACCACCTTCATATAATATACACACAAAGATATTAAAAGGTATTCACGGCAACCCGTCAAAATAAAAGTTTGGTTTAACTTGAAGTTCTTTGCCAGAAATGTATTACTATTGTTCAGTAGAATGTACTAGTGCTGTGTTCGATACGACGAAGTTTGGTCACAGAGATTTGACGAATAATGAAAAATGCTTTTCACATGGACCCTTTTTTCACACACATTTACATTTAACGTTAAGCCATTTCGCAGATTCTTTTATATCCAAATGAGGACAATTAAAGCAATCAAAACTAACAAAAGAGCAATGATATGATAAAACATATGGTGAGAAAAAAAATCAAATTTATAGAGCCCTGTATAGCCTAATGTTTTGTATAAGTTTCATGATTTTACATGCTTTTTGCTTAAAATTTTATTTTAATTCAACTTTATTCACTATATAGCCTACAGTGGTTAACAAATTTATGTAAGGTTTTGAACCAATTTTGTAAGGTTTTGTTCTAGTCGGGCGATAAACCGGTATCGATATTTATCGACGGTACCCCTTCTTCGATAACGATAGAAAAAATATTCGATATAGCACGATATAGGCACGTGCTATGAGTGACGCAGACAACACACAAACACATGCTGAAATGAGTGCTGTGCCTGCGATGAGGAGATTGTGAATAAAGAATGAATATTAGTTGAAACCGAAACCATTTACACAGATGCATATTCAGCGCATTTTTAGACAGACAAATATGACTGCTGCACTTGCGTCTCACACAAGAGATGTAGCCATGCAAAGTTAAAACAGTTTCAACTTTTAGAAAATATGTCACGTATTTGTGGAGGTTTATTCCTTTTCACTGCGTCTCATATGTTTTTAAAGGCAGTCTGTGTGAATGGTGCTTCGGCTCTTTGTATTAAGCAATGCATAAATACATGATGCTGTTTTGTTCATAATTGTTTATGCAATTTACAAAATTATATTAGAGTTAATTTAGACGTAATGCACGTTTTTATAGAGTTACTTTAGAGTTTGCTCATTGCGCCCTCGGGAAACAATTAGACCTATACAATAAAGACCTATTTAATCTGCATATAAAACATTAGAAATTATATATTTGTTTAATTTTTATTGTGTGTTTGATTGTTAAAACAAAAAATATTTGTTGTTTGTCTCAATAAATTGTGTTAATTGTAAATACAGTGGTTAAATAAAAAAATTAAAATTCTATTGCTCTTTGTTTTAAAAATGTTTATAAAAATGTCAATAATTATCGATACCGAATGATATGAAACATTATATTGTTGATAAAATTTTTAGCTATAAATGGCAATAACATTTTAGATTTAAACAATTTTTGACAGATTGCGCAAATATTTGTGTTTTCTCCATTATGACAGGCGGTCCAAGTCTGTTTTCTGAGCATTCAGTTGGCACATTTGTTTGAAGGACATTGGGCACAATGTGGAATAGTGTGTGTTTGTCAATAAAATTAAAAAAGATTTTTTTTAATCCGATTAATCAAAAAAATAACCGGCCAACTAATCGAGTATCAAAATAATCGTTAGTTGCAGTCCTACTTTAAAGCCTTGCCGGTTAAACTTTTCATTTGCGTGCTGTTCTGACATGCGCTTTTTCTGAGCGTGAACACATGAAGCGCGCACACCGTCAAACAACCCGATTACTAGACCTATAGGAAGCTGTCTTTCACGTCCGATTGATTTAGCGTCTAATACGGTCCAACACACAAGGTTTACCTATAGACTCAGTTGGTTATGTCTAAAGTGAAAGTAAACAGTTGAGAGAAATGGATGAGTGTCTGTATATTAGATGCGTGCAGCTCTTAAAGGGACAGAACTAAACATGCTGCCGACTGTCATTAAAGGAATAGCTCACACAAATTACATTTCTGTCATAATTTGCTCACTCACATGTTGTCCCAAACCTGTATTAGTTTCTTTCTTGTGCTGAACACATTAGAAGATATTTTGAAGAATGTGGGTAACCAAATGGTTTTATTTTTTAATATCAAAGACAAAATAATGACCACTTTGGCCTAAATGTCTGCCATTCTTTTCTATTTTATATTTTGTTGAGGTGAAGTGTGTTATTTCTGCGGCAGCACCGTCCTCCAGGTAGGCCTTGTGACTAGCGGTTCATATAGTAGCGATTAGCTGAATGTACAAAACTAGCCTATACTTTGTTTGAAGTCTATGTATTATGTAGACTAAATTATACAAAGTAGGCCTACTTTGTTAAAAAATCTTTTTTTTTTTTACCAAAACATGGAGTGTGTTTCTCATACAACACTGTAACTACCATAGTATGATGCATCGCTGGAGAAATGAACTAGCTAGTCACGACTGCTTGCCATCCCTTTTACGATTCACGCCCGATTCAAGCCGTCACCAACCACACCACGCTTGGAGAAAATGCAGACTCTGCGTCGACCTGCAATGGTCAAAGGCTGCGCTAGCCTGCTGTGGGAAAATCACCCAGTTGTGAGTGATTAAACCTCCTCCAAACGGAAGAACATAGTAAAATTCCTCCTGTAAGCTACTCCCGGTGTTATTCTGCAGTGTTGGAGCCATGCATGGTACTATTAATGAATTCTTTCCCAGTGTTGGAGAAGCATTTTATGCCCAGTGGAAACCAAGTCGCAAAACAGACTTCAAATATAAAACCTCTGTAGCTACATACTGCTCGATATTGAAAGCGAAGAGTAGAATGATGAATTGCTGTCTGAGAGAGAACACCGCTCAACCCAAAATGGGTTCAGCACACCTTTACCAGCGCACGCAAACACAATTAAACGCACAACATACATCCACTACATGTGTTCAATGTAATATGAAATGTTAGGATGCAAACCAGACACGAAAGGCCTATATCCGCTACAACAAACACAAACACTCGGAGAAGGGCACAGGGCTGAATCTGCATTGCACTGGCACATAGTAATTCATCAACTTCTCTGCTAGCTGCCAATAATAAAAACCAGCCTGGCTGACCTTCGAAATACACCTGCTGCCCTTTCAGTGAAGGCTTGAGAGGAATCAGTCTGACACCGGCGTCCCTGCACACCTAAACTGCCCTGATACTAGCAGTAGCAAGGGTTTGGGCTTTGTCCACGTCCAGGTATGTATTCTGCACGCATGCCATCCCTCTACAGCACCTCAGGTCAGATTCCCCACAAACGCAATCATACACAATGACTCACCATTTCAGGACACAAAAAGCAGCGTTGTATCTGGAGACAGTGTCGTGGTAAAGCCATGTTTCTGGACACGTCTCTTTATAACGCCATGTCAGCTATTACCCGAGCAAGCATATACTCGCAGTCCCATACAGCGTGCGCACATACCGCCCGCCCGGCGCAAATCTCCAGAAACACTGGAGCACACCTCAGACACCAGCAGCCCGTGTTTACCTCTAGCCGTTCACGGACTGTGTGCGCCACAATCAGCAGGTGTGTGTTTAATAAATCCCCTCAGCAGCAAAACATGCTAATTAATATGATAGCCAAACAAAAGAAGCAAACCGTGTAACCGCCGTTATGTGAGCCGACACCGGCCAAAACACACGCGTGGATCATCCCGCGATGCTTAGCGTTACCTGTCGACAACATTAATGCTTCCGCGGAACCCTCCCCGGTCCACCGGTGATCACCGGGCTTGTACGGGCTCACGGCGGTTACTCCAGCGCTGCGCGTCCATCAGACCAGAGCGTCACGAACCGTGCTTTCAGATAATCCCGGGTGACACGCGAAGGAGAGCGTCGACACGCCGCGGCTTTGGCAGACGGAAATCAAAACAGAAACGCGCTAGTTGAGCTAGCAGCGCCTGGGCTCGGCTGGACACGCCCACACGCTCCGCGGCGTCAGCGCGATATGCAAATTAACAACCTCACTACGGCGAAGGATAGGCTCGTCAATATTAATAAGGTGACGCTCCAGGAACGTTACCAAGCAACGTTCATTAATATTCATGAGGTAATCCTTCGCCGTAGTTGGATTTGTAACTGCTCGCGGCGGGGTACTCATTAAAATAATATTCTTGTTATAAATGATTGTCTTTTAAGAAGCAGGATATGTAGAACTTGTGGGGCACCTTAACATATAAAGAGTGATTTCTGGATTCGAAACGCGCAGTGCGCATGCGCTGCCGCTGGTCCTCGCGAGCCATCTTGTTGTCGCTCCATATGCTGCACTCTGATCTCTGTCACACAGCACTGCTACACACTGTTTTAAATAAGTCCATTATTTCTTTTTATTATTTGAATCTTTTACAGACATTTTCCACGGTCCGAAAGTTCATCATCTATCTATCTATCATCCATCCATCAATCTATCCATCCATCCATCTATCTATCATCCATTAATTCATCCATCCATCTATCCATCCATTCATCATCTATCTATCCATATATCATCCATCTATCATCTATCAATCTATCATCCATCCATCTATCCATCCATCCGATTTCCGCGTATCATCTATCCATTCATCCATCCAGCATCTATCCATCCATCCGATCCGCTATATCTAGCCAAGCCCTCCTCCATCCCATCCATCTATCTATCCTCTAGCATCTTCTATCACTAGTCAGTCCATCCATCCATCTATCTATCCATCATCTATTTATCTATCCACTCATCTATCCCTCTATCATCTATCCGCCATCCAGCCTATCCATTCATCTATCCATCATCGATCTCTATCTACCATCCTCCATATCTAGCTACTATCTACTATCTACACTATCTATCTATCCAGTCATCTATCACCTCCATCAATCTAGCCATCCACCGAGCTATCATCTATCTAAGCATTCATCTATTCGAATCTAATCCAGACCCTCTTCATCCATCTATCTATCCATCCATGGCTACATCTATCCAATATCAGCCAGTCCATCATCTATCCATCCATCTATCATCCATCATTCATCAATCTACTATCATCGATCATCCATCCGCCATCTATCTATCCCTCATCTATGTGATCTATCCATTCATCCATCCATTCTATCTAGGTCATCTACCATCCACCCCTCTATCCCTTTCATCTAGTCATTCATCTATCATCGATCTAGCTATCTATCTATCCTATCCTCGATTATCCATCCATCCACATCCTATCTTCTAATACCTATCATCCCTGCATCTATCCATCATCGCATCAATCTAATCCATCTCCATCCATCTATCAGTCCTATCATGATCCATTCAGCTAACTATCCAGCCATTCCATGCCATCTATCATCTATCTGAGTCCACCATCCATCTAGCATCTATCTATCTACATCCAGCCATATCTACTATCCATCCAGCCATTCCAATCTACATTCCCCTCATTCCATCCATTAATCCATCGCATCATCGATCCATTCCATTTCATCTATCCTAATCCATTCTCTATCCATCATCTATCATATAGCCTCCGCTATCCATTCATCCAATGACCCTCATCTATCTATCCATCCGATGTACCAGGATCATCTATCCATCCTCTTATCATCTATCGATCCATCCATCCATTCATCTCCAATCTATCATCCATCCATCCATCCACCATCCACCATCTATCCATCTATCTATCCATCCATCTATATATCCATCCATCCCCTCTTATCGCAGGCCATTCATCTTATCATCGATCTATCATCACTCTATCCATCCATCAGCTCTTATTATCTATCAATCTATCATCCTCCTCTATCGATCTTTTTGTATCCATCATCTATCCAGACCAGCTATCATTATCATCCATCATCTTCATCTATCATCTATCTATCGAGTCATCTATCTCATCATCTATCTAGCTAGCCATTCATTCTATCCCATTGCCCTCTATCATCTATCTATCCTTCATCTATCATCGATCATCCTAACCATCTATCATCTATCTACAATCTAATCTATCATCCATTCACTCTATCCATCCATCCAGCTATCATCTATCTATCTAGCCATTCAAGCGATCATCCAGCCATCATCTAGCATCCATCCACATCTATCATCCTCCATAATCTATCATCCATCCAGCCAGCCCTCCATCGTACCAGGCCATCATCTATCCATTCTCATCTCTATCTATCCATCCATCTACCCCATTCAGGGAATCATAATCAGAATGACTTTATTCCAGGTATGTTTACACATACGAGAATTTGTTTTCCGTGACAGAAGCTGGTCCACAGTGTACCAGAATGACAGTGTGGAGCAGAACAAAAACACAGAAATAAAAATAAAAAAAGAACAATGTAATAAGAATAAAACTATATAAATTGCACTTGTGTGTTCAGGCATAGTAACAATAGACAGTTGTTTTGGTTTTTTGTATGGACCTTACTGTATCTTATTGTGCAATTTTGAGGTGTAAACTGTGTAAGATAAAAAGAACTCAGATTACTTTGATCTCGTGAGAAACAGGACAATGCACTGGCATCTTCGACACCCCACAAAGGGTGGTGCAGCAAACGCCTCGTCTCACACTATGCATTTGGTTCCTCCTCATACCCCTCCTCCCTCACCATCCTTTCTCTTCACCCACTCTCACTCAGAATGGTCAAGAATATAATGTTATATATGAATGCAAATAAGATTTACAGTCATGGTTGGTTTCATTTGAATAGTCTCAGGGTGAGTGGTACAATGGTCTTAATCTTACAAAAATAGACTAAAAGATAATACAGATCATAAGAGTTAAGAGAAACTTTGATCACAGTAGAGAGCAATCTCATACAAATTACCGTTTGTTCCCATTGAGGTGTAAACCACCCAGATTCAATTGTTTTTTTACAGGGCCTCCATTTTAGGATGTGTTTCTCTTGGGTTGTATTTCAAGGATTGCAGCAAAGGGTCATCGCGATTCTGTACCAGAGAATGCCCGTAGTAAGTAGCAAGAGTATCTCCACATACTCTGTACTATGTTTTTTCTAATACATCTAATACATTTAATCTCAGTTATGCATTTTACTCTTAGATTCATCTTTGAGAATTTTATGTTTTGTATTGATATGATTTGATATTTTTGAATTGGATATGTAATTGGCATAATGCATATTTACCTGACTGATGATAAATTGTTATATTTGATTTATTCTTAACTTTTCTTGAACTTATTTTTTTCAAGTAGAATAAGTGAAGGCTTATGTTTTCCGCAAATCTGCGTCCAGGGTTAAGTGCACATTAGATCTCAGGAGATGAAGCATGGGGCGCATCAGGTGAGATTCTAGATTTCTGACTAACCGCTTTACCTTAGTTTAAGTTGTACTCAGTTATGTTAACCATGTGTATGATTTCAGTATTAAGTTGTACGAAGCTAGATTAGCTGTCGGGGTTTAGACAAAGGTGGTCTAGAAGAACCGCTGATTAATGTCGGAATATTACATGGGTATCTGTAGGGGGCTAAACAGATTAGCCACAAACCTCCAAATAAGGATTAGAATGGCGAGTTTTGTGATCGCGGAGCTCACGCATACCGTGAGGCATCCTAAAAACAACATAGATTCCTAATGAACGAATAAAATACAAAGTAAAGAGTCATTAGAATAATCGGAAGTTGTAAGAATATTCAGTAAGACCGACACAACCAATGTGCCTTCCAACAAGTAGAAGAAAATAGAAATTAGAATTCAGATAATAAAATGGAGTCAGATTGATTTAAACCTAAATTGAATAACTCTGCGGCCTGAAAAGACCGAACACGCAAGAAACCTTCACCCACCACTGGATACCTTCCTTGGGCCATGTGCGCGGACCTTACACTGATTATGAGTGGGGTTATAAGTACATAAGTGTATGAGTGAATAAATAGTGTGTGTTCCTCAGTTATTGTTAAGTGTTCATGAGATTGATTGCCTGAGGGAAGAAACTGTTCCTGTTTCTGGCTGTTCTGGTGCTCAGTGCTCTGTTGCGTCGACCAGATGGCAACAGTTCAAGGAGGGAGTGTGCTGGATGTGAGAGGTCCAAAGTGATTCTGCCAGCTTTTTTGCTCACTCTGGATAAGTACAGTTCTTGGAGAGAAGGGAGGGTGGTACCAATGATTCGCTCAGCAATCCGGACTACACTCTGTAGTCTTCTGAGGTCAGACTTGGTAGCTGAGCTGAACCAGACAGTTACTGAAGTGCAAAGGGAACAGATTCAATGATGGCGGAGTAGAACTGTTTCAGAAGCTCCTGTGGCAGGTTAAACTTCTTCAGCTGGTGAAGGAAGTACAACCTCCGCTGGGCCTTTTTCACAATGGAGTCAATGTTGAGTGTCCCACTTCAGGTCCTGAGATATTGTGGTGCCCAGGAACCTGAATGACTCCATTGCAGTCACAGGGCTGTCCATGATGGTGAGTGGGGGGAGTGCAGGGGGTTTTCTCCTGAAGTCCACGTTCATCTCCACAGTTTTTAGCGTGTTGATCGCCAGGTTGTTGAGACTGCACCAGAGAGCCAGCTGCTCTACCTCGCTTCTGTCTAGGCAAGACATGTCGTCCACCCGTCCTGATGAGGTCCGATGAGGGTGTGTCGTCGCAAAACTTCAGGAGCTTTACGAGAGGGGTCTTTAGAGTTGGCGGAGGTCTTTGGTGGTACCGGGAAAGAGCAGTGGGGGAGACACACCGCCTTGATGAGCTCCAGGTTCTGGTCTACAGAGGAGTTGGATGTGAGTTTTCCCAGCCTCACTAGTTGCTGCCTTTCTGTCAGGAAGCTGGTGATCCACTGAAAGACGGATGTGGGCACGGAGAGCTGAGATAGTTTTTGGGCAGGAGGAGGTTTGGGATGATATTGTTAAAGGCCGAGCTGAAGTCCACGAACAAGATCCTCACATACCTATCTATCTATCATCTATCTATCCATCCAGCCATCTATCTATCATCTATCTATCCATCCATCATCCATCATCCATCATCCATCATCCATCATCCATCATCCATCATCCATCATCCATCTCTATCTCTCGATCTATCTGTCCAGCCATCCATCCATCCATCTCTCTTGCCGATCATCTCTTTATCTATCCATGCATCATCATCCAGCCATCTAGTCATTCATATCTATCTCATCTAATCCACCATCCATCATCGATCTATCTATTAATCTTATCTGATAATCGATCATCCAGTCTATCTATCTATCTATCCATCCTCTATCTATCTATCTATCTATCCATTCATCTATCATCTATCCATTCATCTATCATCCATCCATCCATCCACCCACCCATCCATCCACACATGTATCCATCCGTCTATCCATCCATCTATCAATCCATCTATCATCTATCTATCATCCATCCATCCATCAATCCATCCACCCACCCCTCCCTACATCCATCCATCTATCTATCTATCATCCATCCATCATCCATCATCCATCCTCCATCATCCATCATCCATCCATCCATCATCTATCATCCATCTATCCATCCATTCATCTATCTATCCATCCATCATCTATTTATCATTCATCCATCATCTATCTATCCATCCATCCATCTATCATCCATCCATCAGATTTCCCATCCGTCCATCTATCTATCCGTCTGTCCATCCATCCATCATCTATCTATCCACCCATCTGTTAATTCCTAACATTCACATATGATCTTTTAACCTTTTAGTTTTAATATATATATATAAATAGCCTATAATTTTTGTTAATGAAATGTAAAGAAAGTCTTATTTACACTGAATCTAAATAAAATAAAACTTAGTATCTGGTTAAACTGTATTGATGTGCGTACAGGCATAAACATTTCTAATTCATTTTCTGCTGTCAGAATTACTAAACTACTACACAGTGTCAAACTGTATTGCCAACAAATACTTTAAGGTCGTTCTACTTCTCTGAAAACCAGGTGCATGGCTTGCACTTCAAAATTACTGCATCAATGTATGTGTATTATTATCAGAAAATAATAACTGAAATGGTGCTCACCAAAGTTTTGATGCATACTCTTAAAAAGCATGAAAAGCAGAGCTATATTTTCCGATACTTGCTCCCATAGTCATCCGTAATGTCCTCAGCGTGTCATGATGGAAAAGTTGGAGTAAATGAAAACATACTTGGTTTAGTATACTCTTTATTTGGAAAGAAAAGGTGGCATTGAAATACGTCCTTTAACGCAGTCTATTACAGCAGATCCAGAGGAGAAGCATTTCTATTCAGCTACACTGTTCTTGTAGATTCAGGACTTGGAGGGGCTTCATTCGGCAAACCCTTTGAAGTCAATGGCACTATAACTAAAGAATGATTAAACGCTGAAATACTCACCAGCTGAACACCACGCTTTGACTCGTGTATCTTTTTTAGACAAGGACTCCAGATTTGACATGAAAGATGATATTTTGGATTTATAAAACGTCATTAGAAAATGATTTATCCTCATGTTTATAAAAACATGAAATAACGGAAAAGGTCCTAAATATATATCGGAAACCTTTAAATTCACTAGTAAACCATATATCATGTAAATATACTGTATACAATCGGCTTCTTTGTCTCCAGATCGGTGTGTTTTGACAATACTGATGTGCTGGGCACTCGCCCACTCCCAAAACATAAATTAACAACAATAAATTAAAGTCTCTGCACTTCCCATTAGCATCGCCGCTATAAATACAAAAGTATCGAGAGTTGTTTAAAACATACGATTAATCGCATCCAAAGTAAAATTGTGTATGTGTGCTGTGTATATGTATTATTGAAATATAAATACACACGCAGTATATGGTTTGAAATATTTACATGTATATATTTAAATTCATAAACAATATAAACAATTTTTCTTAAATATATACACGCATATGTATTTATACATAAATGAAGAGTTAATTTGCAAAAACAGATAACAATTTTTAAAAATCTTGTTTTTTCATTGTGCATTCAGAATTAGCTTTATCAGAATTAGATTGGAATATTCATAAAATAACCCGACTGCAGTTTGAGATTAATTGGAATAAATAATAATTCTAATTAATCTTAATCACCGGCGAGCATGGTTTTACCGAGGCTCTAATACTAACAAATTAACCACTTACTAACACAATAAAACATTAAAAAACAATTAAAAATACCACAAAAAATTATCGGTTTTTGCAAATAAATTCTTAAAATATACAGTACACACACATATTATGTAAACAAACACTTATTTTGGATGCGATTAATCGCGATTAATCGTTTAACAAGACTAACAAAGTTTTAAAAAGAAAAAAACAATAGTTCGCTCACAATAACGGCAAGCTATCCTGCGGTGCCAATATAATCCCGAAAACATAGAAGAGTCCCATGAGCAGATTGAGCTTGGCGGTCTTTTGAGGGATCTTGGCGTAGCACTGGCGGCGAAACTGCCTCTCCAGAGGGAAGGCCATGGGCAGCGTGAGCAGTGGCAGAGCCATGCTGATGGTGTAGCGCGTGGCTAGGATGCAGAAGAGCAGGTAGGGCACGAACAGCAGCAGGTTGTAGATGACGTAGGAGAGCGTGGGCCCCAGCAGGATGGCCAGGGTGACGATGCCCGCCTGCTTGTCCGAGTCCATGTCTCGCGTGTTGTTGCTGTGCAGGATGGCCTCTGTGTTGAGCGCCAGCGGCACGGCGTACACCAGCGGCAGCACCGACAGATAACCCACCTGCACTGCGTGAGAGAACATCACGGCCAGGGGACCGAAGGTGATGAGGATGACCACGTCCCCCAGAGCCACGTACTTCAGTCCGATGCCTGCGGTTAAAGAGCAAGAACATGTCAGGAATATTAAGTGACTTGGAATAAATCTGGGCCCGTATTCACAAAACATTTTAAGGCTAAAAGTAGCTCATAACTCGCCGATTTAGGAGAAAATCTTAAAAATAATGGGCGTGTCAGTCCTAAATTTAGGACTCCTAAATGTTTGCTCTAAGAGTATTTCACAAAGCGTTTTAGCTCAAAAACTAGCTCCTAAATCTGTGAAAGGTTAGGAGCAGTGAAGAGGACTCCTAAGTCACTAAGACCAAGCCACAAACTATCCTAAAATAGCTGCTGCCCGCAATCTGCCTCGGAACGTAAACGTTTTAGAAACGTTTGACGATAATGAGCTTTTAAAAAGGTATCACCTTTGGTTTTGGAGGTTACACCAACTCCTAATTTTCCTTTGATTATATCCAATCTTAACATGAAGCAGCTGGGGAAGAAGTAACACCCTCTTCTTGATCTCATTTGGTTTTCTTTTACGTTTGCATGTCTTACTATCAGCCATGATTATTCTACTCTGTTAATTAAAAGGCTGTTTATAAGCATATTCACTAATTATGAGAAGCACACATGTAAGAGGCTGACAATTAGCTGGACATATACTTGTTTAATTAGTGACTCTCAGCCTGCATTTTAAAATCTTTATTTGAACGTGGCAACATTTTTATTTTTAAACCTTTATTTAAATATGGCAACATAATAGCGCGCTCTACAATATTTCTGTGAATAAATCTCTGACAGAGACCCCTATCTGCCAATCACTGTGTGCATAGTTAGTAATCATGCTGACATCATCCATAGCAACGAGGTAAACCGTTAATAACTCTGACTCTGACCGTTAATAACCCCTTACTCTGAGCTTAAGACTTCTCACTATTGCTTAGTACAAGTTTGTCTCAGCAGCTTTGTGAATAGGTTTCAAAAGAAAACTCTTAGCTAAAAACTTTTACTGCTATTTAGGAGAACTCTTAGTGGTAATACACAATGTTTTGTGAATACGGCCCTTGAAATTATTTGCGGACACCAATAACACAACCAGCCGAACCTCATTCAGACTGAGCAATCTACAGTCAAACCAACATGTATTCAGCCATCCTCCAACATTGCATAGCTGTCACTTTCATTTAAAGTACACAATTAGATAACACCAATTTAGCTCAACCTATTACCAAGCAATGCTTAATTTTGTTCAGTCTGTGGTGTAAAAAGATCACATTAGCAATTTAAAAAAAAACATTTCAGCAAAACATGGTCAGGTCAAAGTGTCTGAATACATTTTGGTCCCACATTTTACTGGTAGTCCACTGTATGAAGAATTGTTGGGTATTTGTCACAGTTTACTTTATTTTGCTATCCTCACTTACATAAATGAACTATAGTGTCCTGCATCCACTAGTAAAAAATTATATCTGGTGTCTGAATCATTTTTGGTTTGGACAATATGAAGTATATTTATAGTTAAGCATTTGACAGACGACAGGCTTTAAACAATTCTCTAGCAGTTGCTGCCAGATTAATCCAATAAGCTTTAAACAAGTAAACATGGTAATGATAAGCAACATATACTCACTTAAATTTCACTTAAAGCTGAAATGAATTGAACGACTCTTTGTTTTGTGGGTCTCCACTTAAGACAATTTTGTTCATGATAGTGTAGATCCCAACAGAGATTTGCTTTGTAATTCTTCAAACGCTCCACATGCTCTGGGGATTCGCTTACTTTGCCTGCTTCACTACAGTTAACCATGTTTGTTGTTAGCACAAGCAGACCAATTTTAAATTAAAATGCAACTCAGAAATGTAGAAACTCCCATTTAGATGCATTTACACAGACTGGTTAAAGCAGCTCAGAGTTGACATGAATGCATTTACACTGCTATACTGAAACACAAAATTAATAATAAAGAAAATTATATTTTTAAACATGAAACTAAAAGTCCCTGTCCAAGACCACAAGTGTGTAGAGCTTTTGATTGTCTGCTGAGACACTTATAACATTTTTTTGTTTCTTTTATAAATCTTTATTTACACATTTTGATTTTCAATACTTTGCACTTTAAAATCATAGTAGCTCCTATGTAACAGACGGCACGTTTTAATTGTCCTGCTTGAAAAAAGCAGTTGCAATAATCATTTACGCTGTAATAATAATTCAATATTTTTGTCAACTTTTTTTTTTTTTTTTTTTTGTGTTATTAACACCACTAACATGTGAAAAATGATTTTACTACCAATATCGATATGTTGTCATATGTGTCTGGGTTGAATTTAGATGTAGACGACGTGCGAGTTGTTATGGGCAATGCCATTTCAGGGCACATGAACTCAATAAGATACAATTAGCCTCTCTATTAGACATGGTGTGGATTTAGTGTGCGTTTAGAGTGCCGAGCTTCACAATTTATCAGATCTGGGACAGTCTTGCATATTTTATGGAATATATATTTTGTAAAGTGCACGATCACTGCTGTAGTGTACACACACTCTGAACTGGACAGGAGCAGGAAGATAGAATTGTGATTCATATGTGAATCCATTTCATCCCTACCACTCATGTTAGGGTGTTAGGGATCATGACTATGGGAACATGTTTCATCTCCAACAAAATTAATGTGACCATATCACCCAGCCCTATACGACAGCGTTTTAGTGCCATGTCAAAAAATAAAAAATAAAAATTAATAAAAAATTCTAAAATTATGAGAATAAAGTTGAAATGATGAGAACTAAATCATATAAATTAAAAAGGAATAATATTTTGAGAGTATAGCCTATATTGCACATGCAAATGGCCCAGATTAGGAGCACCGGGAGGAAGTTGCCGGTTCGGGATGATCT
This sequence comes from Sinocyclocheilus anophthalmus, assembly GCA_018155175.1. Lineage (NCBI taxonomy): Eukaryota > Metazoa > Chordata > Actinopteri > Cypriniformes > Cyprinidae > Sinocyclocheilus > Sinocyclocheilus anophthalmus. The sequence goes on from JADLZN010004127.1 coordinate 123,824, forward strand.
GAAAATATCGTGCTATTAGTTAGAAATCATACCATGTGGCAACGGCGGCATGGATCGCAGTATGACATTGGAAATAATATTTCACTTTGACTGCATTCATTATTTGTAGGGTGCCACCCACCCAATAATAGCAATAAGCTTTCTGCTTTTGGTACTTTTAATATAAAACAGTTTTGTTCGTCAACTTTGCAAAATCTGTCCATTTTTAAAGTGTAATATATCAGATTATCATGTTGTCTATAACTAACTTATAGGATGTGTTTGTTCAAGCTCTTTATTTGGTGTGTTGTGTTGAGTGGAAAATATAAACCGATCGTTATTCATGTGAATCATTTATTCTGTAAGTTATTTATGCGTTTGTTTAATAACTTTAGCAAAATTCACACCACCTACTCCGCAAAAACATGAATCAAAATATCGCGTCCAACCTTTCATTAATTCACATGAATTTGTTACAAACTCAACACGCCCTTTGTATTTTTTTAAATGATTCATAGTTGGACCGCGTAACTTACGGTTGTCTTTTCTGAGGTATATAACGTTAAGTGACTATTCACAAGCTGTTTTACTCGTGGTGTATAATACAGTAAATGATTGGAAATAATATTTCACTTCTTCAAATCCATTCATCATTTGTAGCGTGCCAGCAACCCAGAAATTGCAATAATTGTGCTTCACTGCTTTTAATATAACACAGCCCAGCTTACAGATTCTGTCAGTTTTATCATGAAATAAGCTATAAATTATAGAATGATAGCATGATAAATCAAGTTATAGCATGATATAAACGTGAAGGAACATCAGAAGTTATGAAAAATCAGATATAGCTAAGATTATGAAAACATGTCTCATTAATCGTAAGATGATTCGGCTTCACCATGCCGCTTACCGAATAAGGTGTTGCATGACTAGATTGCTCGCTATTTGCCTCGAAGGTGAGAACAGAAGGCATTATGTAAGAAACCAGACATGGTGTTGTATTTCACTTTAAAACGCACAGAATTTGAAAGCCGGGAATTCTCCCGTTGCTCCCAATCCGGGCCATTTACATGCGCAATTACAGGCTATACTCTCAAAGTATAATACTAGTAACACGTTGATTTTGATAGTCCATCAGACATTTACTAACTAGTAAGTAATCATTTGAAAGATACATGTTAGATAGCAGTCGATTAGGTAGTATTGCATGTAGCAGTATGTTGATATCTGCGAACTGTCTATACTTTGATGCGATGTGCCACGATTATAGACGTATGAGAAACTTTGCCCAAGAGTTATCAACTTATTCTACTAACCCCAAACCTAAACTAACAGTCTATTCTGAGAGTTAGTAGACGTGTAGTTGTGAATTAATGAGCATTAGTTGACGTGTAGTTGCAAAGCTACTTACTGTAAGTAGAATGTCTAAAGTGGACTATATCAAAATAAAGTGTTACCAAAGTTTGTTGTAAATTGCAGACTCGTAAAGGGTCTAGTTCGGCAGCGCCAGAGTAGATGAGGGAAGTTGTCTTAGTCACCCTCGTGTCGTTCTAAACCCGTAAGACCTTTGTTCATCTTTGTAACACAATTTAAGATATTTTTGATGGAATCCGAGAGCCTCTGACCCTCCATAGACAGCAAGAGTCCTAACATGTTCAAGGTCCAGAAAGGTACCAAGAACATCGACAAAATAGTCCATGTAACATCAGTGGCACTATTTTAACGATTGAACGCGCATGGGCTAAACCACATGGCGCAGGTGGCACTCTAGGGCGTGCCAAACGGTCTGCGCGCCCGGCACATGGTCTAAAAGGGTGGTCCCTATTCTCTTAATGAGTAATGGGAGTTTTTTGGGCGTAACATGCAATAAACCAATCAAGAGTCTCATCTCCCATCCCCTTTAAAAGCCAGTTGCGCTCGTGCCATGGCGGATTCGCTTTTTACACAGCGAAATTTGCAAGTGAGTACCCCAGAACGTAAATCAACATAATCAGCGTTGTTTAGGTTTAGCATGAGCGCACTTTCTACTGAACAAACACTGATTACGTTGATTACATTCTGGGGTACTCTACAAAATGGCAGAAGATGGTAACTCGGGGAAAAGAATTGCTGAATAAATTATGTTATCCTTGTTTTCTTTGCGCACAAAAAGTATTTTCGTAGCTTCGTACGTATACGTTTGAACCCCTGATGGTACATGATTATTTACCGATATCTTCTACGTTTCGGTTGCGTTGATTAGTAGGCCATATGGACGGGATTCAGAGAGTCATAACTCTGGAATTTCGTAATCAAACATATCTTAATTTGTGTTCTGAAGAAGAACGAAGGTCTTACGGGTTTGAAACGATATGTGGGAGTAATTAATGGCACAGGAATTCTTCAGATTTTTGGTTGTGTACACATACCCTTAATTCTGGAACTTTGACGCTTTATTCTCACCACAAATATGTCTACTGTTATCTTTAATCGTCTTGGGTTTTATTATTTTAGCTCGTGGCACTAAATACTCATCAGTACTAAACCTCAACGAATGCCATGCAAACAAGTCAGCGTATTTCCACCATCACAGTAGTATAGAAAAAGAGTGCTGGATAGTCCTCCGCAAATAAATTGCGAGCTAGATGCTCTCGTTTGAGGGTTGTGAGAGGAGTACGAGCAGAGTTGGCACAGAGCATCTCACGGCGTACAGGCCGCTCCAGAACAAGTCACTCACGGTCCTGCGGCTTCAGGATCTGTACGCACCATAGTCCGAGTCGTCGCTCTCATTATGAATATGATTCCCTCTGTAGGAAGTCATAGTAGGTGTTCGACAGATTGTGTCTCCTCGCCCTAGTTAAGGACGACGCCAAACAGCCACCGGCACACCACCAGGAGCATGAGCAGGTCGCTACCGGGCCCTACAGCTTATAGGCCAGAGCGCTGCCAGAGCCCGGGGGTGAGGGAGGTGCTGAAGCCCACTGCCTCAGGGTCCAACAAGTACGTCCGCGCATTGCCCGGACCATCGGAGCTGCTCATGAGGGGCCACGCAGGTGACAGACGGCTGTTCGTGGTGCTTCCAAGCTCCAATGTCCACGACGGCTCGTCCCATTCCGTCCGTTAGATCTAAGACCTGATAGGTACTAGCTACACGTCCGGTTTGTGTTCAGGCCTACACTAGAAGCAGACCAAGTGTCAGCTCAAGCCACGAAACCGAATCTTCAGAGAGGTCAGTAGGACGCAGTTTTGTCCAATCACACACACACACAAAAACTAGCTTATCAATTTGTATGACATGGCGAATTAATTTTGAATACAAGACACGATGTCCGAAAGAAAGGCTAAATGTACTTCAGGACTTCTCCAGAAGCAAAGTCGTCATACTTGGAAACTGTCTAAATAGCAACATTAGTGCCGCCCACTTATCATTCCCTTCATTTGTGCATGGGATTTACCTTGTGCGACCTTATGGCCATTGTCCTTTTTCGGTTTTGTTTTTTTGATCATTTTGCCTGTGTTAATGCCAACTGCATAAATTTTGGCACATGTGTGTATTTTAATTGGAATTTTAATATTTCACCCTCATTTCCTTTAATACATCTATTTTACACTAGGTACTAAAAATAGTTCCTCTCAGGACCTTAAGTACAAAAATGTCCTCATTGAAATCCATTAAATTTTACCTATGCAATTTTTAATCCCAGGGCCATTTAACTATAAAATGATAACATTTGTTAATAGGCTTTCATTCTGTTGTCAAGGCTTCAAAATTAAAAATTTGAAAAACTTTTACTAGATGGTGCCATTTTCTCAGGTTTGGCCTATAAAGCAAATACTCAAATCTTTCCTGTTTTCTGCTTTTGCTGTATTATAGAGCTAGTTGGATAAATTATGCAGCTATAATTGTGTGGGTGTGTTGGTATGGATGTCAGAGTGTGGTTTAGATGTGTGTAGCGAAAACTGTAATGTTGAGTAGTAAATATACATGTTACGCAAATCACCATTCCCACTCTGTCTTGGGTTCACCAGCGGAGCTTTGCTGGAATCTAATAGGAAAAGTTTGCATCCAAACAAAATCTTTTCTTTTCATCTCATTTTTTGAGATATCAACCTCGAATTTGGAACACAACGTGTTTAGGTTTATGGCTTTGATTTTCTAGCAATTTTTTGTGTTCAGCGTGTTTTATAAAATATATATTTTATATAAAAAATTGCTCAAATAATTTTCAGAAACCTCTATAACATTTTTACTACTTTTTTTAACTTCAACAATAATCTGTCAAGGGTCTTCTTTAAAATGAGAACAAACTTAAGTCTGTACTCCCAAGCTTAACATTTTTATGACAGTTTTTTGACATGGACATTTTTGTCCTTTATGAACCTATGTGCAACTTTTTTAACTGACGAACAAGGGTTAAAATGAAAAGTCTTTGTAAGGCAAGGCAAGTTGGTTTATATAGCACATTTCATACACAAAAGGTAATTCAAAGTCATTTACTGCGACTAGAGAGCAGTTTATGCCACACCAACCTAGGACAGCCCACCCTCTCCATTGACTTTGTACGAGCAGACCGTAGTCAGATATTATTAGTCATATCGAGCATTGTTCACCGATTTATCCATCGATTAATTGGATAAGAGAGTCAGTTGTTGTTTAATAGCGCAATACTAGAATAGTACTAAGAGATCAGATGTCATAGGTCTTCTATAACACTCAACACCAACTAATTGTGTTTCCCTTTTTAGAAACAATGAACGTTTTGTGAAATTGCAAACCCATTAATGCGTGTTGAATTGTCAAATTACATTACAGAATGCATAATACAATATAGGAATATATCACTAAGAATAATAAATAAAGTAAAATAAAAATAGCTAAGAAATCTATTGCACAGTACTTTAAGGAGAGATAGGTAATAGCCTTACAAACCTACAAAGAGGAGTGCATAAATCAAACAGTAAATAGTAATACTACCTAAACATTGCATTTAGTCATGCAACGTAACTTCACGTTTCAGCCTAATAAAGCTTGAGCATATACATGTCGGCCTTTCGCGTCTCTTGGCAGTGCTTTGGTTTTGTGAAGGCAGAACATCAGGGGACAGGAAGGTAAACTTGAAGAACAAGAACGAAGAGATCGTACACAATTTCTAAACCACATTTTTTCAACAGAAAGTAAGTTATTGGGGAGAATTAAACCTCTTAAATGTCCTATACGTACTGTGAGTGAGTGATTGAGTGTGCGAGAGGCGAGAGACAGAGAGAGAGAGTTGAAGTGGGAGAGAGAGAGAAACTTGTTTGTGATATTTTATATCGTGTGTGGTCAATTCCAGCAATGATAGAAAATAATAAATGCCCCCCAACCCCCCCCCCCCCCCCCCCCCCCCCCCCCCCCCCCCCCCCCTCTTCCAATAAGTGCAAATTGATTTTACATTTTAGGGGCATTTTTACCTTTATAAAGCCTTTTTTTTTTTTATCATCTTTTGAGTCAAATTCTTACATTTAATCCGTCAATTATAATAATAATACATTTAGGCTGTTACCAAACAAATTAAATCAGTATCAACGAGGACTGGACGAATAAATCAAATACAGATATGCATCACGATTATGAATTTCTCTCAAACGGGGATACGATTTGTGAAAGCAATTTCCGATGCGTTTCCCGTATATTGATTTATTTGTGGCGTTTGACTTAGTTGAATAAACATTAGCACTGCACGTTTCAAAATCAAAACACGTCGCAGGTGTTTTATATGAATGCATCTCTGAAGGAACCGAAGTCGTCACAGAAAGCTTTGATAAGCATGATTCATATTTGATCTGATAAAGAAGCGTTCATGAGCGGAGCTGCTTTGCTTACAGCGTTACCGGGGAAAGCGCTAGTTCTGCCGCTCTCACAGCGCCGCCTCTTTTTCAATCAGTTTGCATCTTCAATAAGCCCATCTCCAGCAACATGTTTTGTTGTAGCTTTTGTTTTTCTGCAGCACGACTCGAGCAATTTTATACTCTTTGATCCGGTGAAGCCACATTTGTTTCAATATATGAATCAGCCACATACCAGACACTACCAAACGGTTTGGAACGTAAGAGTTAAGGTTTTATTTTTTTTTATATATTGATTTTTTAGAAGTTTCTGCTCACCAAGCCTGCATTTATTTTATTCAAAGTACAGCAAAAGCAGTAATGTTATGAAATATTTTTACTATTTAAAATAACTGTGTTCGGTTTTAATATCTGTTAAAAATCTGCATCATTACTCCAGTCTTCAGTATCAAATGATCCTTCAGAAATCATTCTAATATGCTGATTCAGTATTACTAATATTATTATGAATATTTAAAACAGTGAGTACATTTTTTTTCAGGATTCTTGTATGAATAGAAAACTCAAAAGAACAGCATTTATCTGAAATAAAACGCTTTTATAACATTATACACTATACCATTCAATAAGCTTGTACGGAGTATGGTTTTTTTTTTTAAAGAAATTATAGAAATTATTACTTTCATTTAGCAAGGATTTTTTAAATTGATCAAAAGTGATGATAAAAACATTTATAATGTTACAAAAGATTTACATTTCAAAATAAGCACTGTTCTTTTGAATTTTCTGTTCATCAAAGCACCCTGAAATATTCTCCGCGGTTTTAAAAAAAACATATTCTTGAGACAGCAAATCAGAATATTAGGAAGAGATTTCTGAAGGATCTGTGAACTGGCGTAATGATGCTAAAATTGCAGCTTTGATCACAGGATAATTTACAATTTAAAAGATATCTCATATAGAAAACAGGTAAATAGTAAAAAAAAATTCATTATACCGCAAATTTTACTGTTGTGCTGTACTTTGGATCAAATAAATGCATGCTTGGTGAGCAGAAGAGACTTCGTTAAAAACATAAAAATTCTTATGTTGCCTATGTAACGTTAAAATATTAATTCTAGTGAGTCTGAGATGTTATTTGACAGGGATTTCACATTTTCTTGTTTGGTCTGAAGGCTAAATACAAAATAAAGAACGTGAAGCATTAATGTATTGTTGCTGGGTTTGTTTTCTAAGAATATATATGTTTTAAGGAGGACGGTTCATAGAATGGCAAATTCATTTTTCTAAGTTTCTTATGCACAGACATCTGTTGTTGGCGTTCCTCTTTCGCCGTTTTTATGAGGCTTTTTTTACCAATAAGTGTTCATACTGATATCAGATTAATACGTATCACACTGAAATAAGAATATACCTGATATCACTTTGGCCAATATCGTCCAGCCCCTATTATCAACCAAAATTAATCTTTGCAATGCAGATGGAAACGGACAGTAGTTGCATCCATGAATGAGCGGCACTTAGAGTAGGCCTATAACAATAGCTTAATGCAGCTCAGATGGACATGAATGCATTTAACCTGCAGTTAAAAAAATACATAAATAATGTTTTGTTATTTATTTGCGAGTGTTGTGCAGTGCAGTAGTAATGGATGTGGAATCCGTGGGGAACACAGTATGCTACGTGTTGTAGATTACAGTATATGGGACAAACGTTAAAGCCTATTTGCTAGATGAATTGTTTGTATTACTGAGTTACTCGAGTGAATGGTTTCAAGCCCTATTAGCGGTGAAGTGCCTCCTGTCACTATGACTTATAACAAACAAACAAGAACATATGTCTAAAAGCTGCTTGGTGTGTGAAAGTGTTCAGTAAAGAAGAAAAAACAGGACTACGTTTTCATAAGCCGTCGACCCAAAAAAACAAGCATTTAAGGACACAAATAGTTGTAGATGTCGAGGTATTTCACATTGGGCTATTCAGTTGGATCATTTCTCAAACAAAAAGAAGGTAAGGAAAAGGGGCATCGATCAGATCCAACACCCATTAAATTAATAATATATCTCCTCCTTCATAGTCGACCCATAGTGTGGTGAATAATCCTTTGACGATGGTTAGAGAGAATAATGAAGGTTCCTGTCGCGGCATTACTGATTTTCCCTCCAGTGCGGCGCGCGTCTCAGAGTAATATGAAACATTGCGCTCTACCTTTCGGTGTCCTAAATGCTTTGTTTTGTTGGGTGAATCTTATAATAACTGGCAGTTCTGGGTGTTTTTGGGCTTGTATTAACGTATCACGCACGTCACACAGCAGCTTTTAGCAGCTAAAACAGGTCACTAAATGTTGCTAGGACCTAATAAAGGCGAGTTCCACTGAGCTATATTAAATAAAACATGGATCAGTGGTGAGAGTCTCGGGATGTAGATAAGGTTGTCCCACCAAAAAAAAAAAATGTATCAACACGTTGATTGTTGCATATAGGCTTTTGAAAAATAAAAACAAAAAGAAAAAGTCTCTAAAGGGGTGAAAGGACAGTCTAAATACTAGATGTGTCATGAATAATCGACACTAAATTGCCTAACACTGAGCACATGACGTAAAAAAGTCTATAATATGTTCATTGTCCTTTGCATATGTTCATAAATTTTTTTTGTTTTGTCCTTTGTATGACAGCATGGCCAAAAATGATGACCGCACAATTTGGCATGTTTCATTGCATTATTAAGCACAAATAAAATTCATACGGGCCCTAGTAGCTACTTCATATTTAAGGACACGACGGTTTGTCCAGCTGCATAATAGCTAAAAGAGGACTAGAAGCCACGCACCAAACCAAGCCGCTATGAGGAGAATTAGCATTCAACATTACAGACTTTGATTTGAAGCAAAACAGAACGTGACCATGGAAAAGACAAAGGTGCTATAATTAGAGAAACAAACTACAATCCCATGAAGCATTGCAAATGATAGAATCAAATAGGGGTTGAACGACTTCTGATATTTTAAAGTCGACTTTTAAGTGATGAAAGTCGAGTCGAAGTCGGCTAGTCGCTGATGACGTCATTCCACTAGAACCGCCAGGTGGTCACTTGTATACCTAAAACCGCTAGCGGGTCAATTTTACCCACGCACATGACAGCTGTTTCTAAATGGCTAAATAACATATTATTTCACTGTATTATGCTAATGTCTTCACAAAGAAGTGTCTAGAGTCATGAAATGATTATGTCTAGTACTCAGCTATATTTTTGTCCTGTTGTTTTATGTTCAAGGCTTTTTTATGCAGGCTACACTAGTCACTTTTCATAACGGTCAATATGAAGCTAAACAAGCCTGCACTGACAGCAAGAATTAGAAGGAAGTAAATACATATTTGGGTGGTGTAAAAGGCTATTACAATACAATGTCATTAATCAATATATTAAGACAACCTATGTTTCTTGTAATACTAAAATAGACAATAGATCATTCACCATCATTTGCACAGGTTTCAGAGCTGGGCACAGCTTCACCCAACTAATTATTAATTTTGTTTAGTTATGTCATTTATAATTTGAATTATACAAGAACACCTTGTCAATAAGTACTTTGGGTAATCAAAAAAAAAAAAGGTTTTATTCATTACATCATATAGAAAAATTTTTAAACAAGATTATATTAAATAATCATATACCTAATTAGATTGTATATAAAACGATTATATAAAGCATTAATAGCAACACAGACGTGTACAATAAAGCCAATAGATAATGTGTAAGTGTAGGAGTACATTAATGAAAGCTAATGAGTAACCATGTCAATTAGGATAAAATGTCTAAATATGATCGCCGTCAGACGCTGAGCCGACAGATGCGATACTCATCTCCCCACCATCAGACTCTCCATCACTCACGGCATTTAGTGCTACTAACACCTCTTCAGCATTCATAAATCGCCTACTTTTACTCATTTTGTCTTTATTTATGAAACTGATAACCGCTAATTCAGTGAGTGAAAGGCGTGGCCTAGCAATGTACTGTTAAAACATAAGCAGCACAAAAATGACAGCGCAAACATACAGGCATTATATAGCGGGTAAAGTTGACCCGCGCTGGTGCTTATTATAGGTATAAATGCCCCATTTTTTGATCTGGCTTTATCTAAACAGTTTTTAACAACAGAGGATTGTAAATCACACACTGTACAAATACAGGAAGTATAAAATCACTCTAAGCAACTAGATTTTCTATAAATAAAACGAATAAATTATTAAATTATATCATGGTCTACCCAGACGTGCATTATTAGAGGTATTCAAATGATAAGAAATATTAAAAGTACAGAGGGGGCCACATAAGTATTTGATACACTGCCGATTTTCAAGTTTTCCCACTTACAAAGAATGGAGAGATCTGTAATTTTCATAGTAGGTACACCTCAACTGTTTTTGCGTCCAAAGCAGCGAAAGCTTAGTAATAAAATAAAAAGTCCAGAAAATATCACTATTGTTTATGATTTTTTACAAAATAATTAATTGTCCATTTTATGCATGAAATAACCGCTATATGATCTAGCAGTCTACCAACCGGCGTAAGAATTTAAGCTCTCACAAGACCTGTTAGTTTAGTTTGGGTTTCCCTTTCTTTCTTGTTGATAGTTTTATTTATTTTGTCTCGCCTCCTTTTATGGTTGTACATTCTTCTATTTTATTCTCTGTAGGTTTTTTAATTGTTTGTCTACCATGTTTGAACTCGTTTATTCCTGTATTAATATATGACATTCACGCGTTAACACTCAATCAATCAGCACTCCAACCTCTTCACATGGGTCAATAGAACACTAAATTGATCCGCTGTCTTATTGGGACAAGCAGGGACAATGACTAGTACCGCATAAGGTCGGGCTGGGCACATGGACAATAGGCAACACAGCTTTGTGTGAGAACTGGCATACCCATTGTTGGCGCAATTATTAGGAACCTGGAAGAAATCAGATGACTGTCACAATCTCCCCGGTCAGGACTGGGGCTCCATGCAAGATCTCAGCCTCGTGGAGATCAATGATCCTGAGGGAGAAGGTGAAGGATTTCGAGCCTAGAACTACACGGGAGGACTGGTCAATGAGCCTGAAGAGTAGATGGAGTATGCCACCAGTCTCAACGGTACCATTAGTAACACATACATCGTCACCTGGATTATAATCCTGCAGTGCCAGACAGGTCCCCCTGCTTAAGCCAGTACATGTCCGGGCCCGTCTGAAGTTTGCCAAAGACCACCTGGATGATCCAGAGGAGGCATGGGAGAAAGTCATGTGGTCAGAGGAGACCAAAATATAAGTATTTGGTATAAACTCCACTCGACGTGTTTGGAGGAAGAAGAAGGATGAGTACAATCCCAAGAACACCATCCCAACCGTGAAGCATGGGGGTGGAAACATCATGCTTTGGGGGTGCTTTTCAGCAAAGGGACAGGACGGACTGCCACCGTATTGAGGGGAGGATGATGGGGCCATGTATTGCGCAGACCTCCTTGCCGCCGCAAACAACTCCATCTCACACTCAGTAAGAGCATTGAAGATGGGTCGTGGCTGGGCCTTCCAGCATGACAATGACCCCAAACACACAGGCAGGGCAACTAAGGAGCGGCTCCGTAGGACGCATTTCAAGGTCTGGAGTGGCCTAGCCAAGTCTCCAGACCTGAACCAATAGAAAATTTATGGAGGGAGCTGAAACTCCATGTTGCCCAGCAACAGCTCCAAAACCTGAAAGATCTGGAGAACATCTGTATGGAGGAGTGGGCCAAAATCCCTGCTGCAGTGTTTGCAAACCTGGTCAAGAACTACAGGAAGTGTCTGACCTCTGTAATTGTAAACAAAGTTTTCTGTACCAAATATTAAGTTCTATTGTTCTATTGTATCAAATACTTATTTCATCCAATAAAATGGAAATTAATTATTAAATCATACAATGTTATTTTCTGGATTTTTTTTTTTTTAGATTCTGTCTCTCACAGTTGAGGTGTACCTACGATGAAAATTACAGATCTCTCCATTTTTTGTAAGTGGGAAAACTTGAAAAAACGGCAGTGTATCACTACATTTTTTTTTGCACCACCAATGTTATATTATTTGGTTCCAAAAAGAGCAGAGTTTGTTATGGGTTTGGAACAACAAGGGGGGGGAATAAAATATGACCATTTCATTTTTTTTGGTGAACTAACCCTTTAAAGAGCAGCCCTCCACATCCATGACCATTCGTGAGGTATGTGAATGTCATGTCTGTTTTAATACTTCAGTAAAAAAAATTGCTTTCTGAAAGCAATATATTTATTTAAACATACGACATGGCCCCACTACTATATGCATTACAGAGACGTTTAAACAACCGCACAAAGAGGCTGAAATGAGAACAACGAATAGTAACACTATCCTATACAATGTGGATGCGACCCATCTATCTGATACTAATTTGATATATGCAGAGGTTTTTAATTTAAATTGTGTTTCCTTTTTTCAAAGTGGTTTTCTATCTCCCTTTTTAGCGCACACTGATGCCAAGACTTATCTTAGGTGGGAGTAGGTGACATGAACATGGTGATGTAATGCTGTGCAAAGAGGAGCATGTCCCTTTCCCCTCAATGATGCAGCTGTGGTGGTTATTAATAGAGGAGGTCTGGCCCTGGATAATTAGAAGATGCTCTTTGCTGTGCTTCTTTTTACGCTGATGGGGCTTCTTCATGACTACATCAATTATGATAAAGAGATCATGAAATTGGCAGCGATGCCTGATCTGTATTTATGGACTATGAAACAAACTGTAAGTGTATAATTTGTAAAAAAAAAACAATGCGTGACTGATAGCTGCATGATTATAAATTGCAGCTGATGTCTGTTAATGCCATACTTTTCTGCATTTCTTCTCACATGCATGTTACTTTTGACAGTTTTCTCTTGTAGTTTTTAATAAATATTTACCTTTTGATAGTCATTATGTGAGTGTAAAAGTGATTGTAAAATGAACAAGATTTGTAGGTTTAACGTCTAGCTCGATTTGGGTTCATTTTAACATAGCAGTGTAGTAATTTTAAACCATAAAAAGCAACCCAGCATGCTGGGTCAGACATAACAACCCAACTTGTTGGGTTAAAACAACCCAGCGCTGAGTTGCCAAAATAACCCAAATTGGGTTGTTTTTAACCCAGCCGTTTTTAGAGTGAGAGTAAAGACAGTCACAGTAAAGAACTTATCATTAATATGAATGCATTATGTGAGCGATTGCGTGCGTATATTAATTTACCTGGCGCTACTCGCTCTACTAGTAGTGATAAGCTGTGGTAATTTTGTTAGAATATATGCTTGCACTTTTTGGTTCTAAGCTATTTGAGAAAGTCACCGCGACCGTGTTGACAATACATTTCACGCGCTGAATGGTCTGCGCGTGATGTACGAGCTGCTGTCTGTAGCCTGTGTGTGTGCGTTACAGTGCTGCAGCGCATTAGATTAGAATGGCGATTAACGTACCTGTACAATAAGCGGTTTAAAACGTGCATTCTCCCGTTCAATGTCGAGCATCCAGTAATATAATCACACATGTCTTGTGGAGCGCTTTCAGAGTATGCATTTAATTGTCATTTTAACTGTTTGGAAACGGAGCATAAATGTGGAAGTCCTTCAAAGATGTCTTATCCTGTTGCGCCCTCTATAGGGCCAGCGACTAGTCGACGTCAAGCTCGAAGCGGTCAGAGCAGAGCACTGAAGCCACTAGTCGCTGCAACCCCTGGATACAAAATGACAACATGTATTTAAATTGCCTGGAACTCTATGTACCTGATTACCCGGTTAAAATAGGGTTGCAAAGGGTGGAAATTTCCGGTAGAATTCCAGAACTTCCCAAAAATCCCTGGAATGTTTCCCGAAATTTACTGGAACTATTATGAAATAGCAGATTTTAACGTTTATTGCCCAAAACATCGTGGATAGGGGGGAGCTAACAGTAGCCCGGACTACTGTAGTTGGTGTGATGTTCTGCACCTGCATCTATGGGTAATGTAGTGTCAGCTGTTAAACAATTATTTTTAAAGTATCGCAAACAAAAGCACATACCCTCTTCCAGAGCCGACTGGTTGACGCCGATCGGTGGTAACAGGACGCACTATCTCCATTTATTTAGCTAGTCGATTGCGAGTACAATAAAGCAGTAGTCTTTCCAAAAAGGGAGAAATCATTGTGAATTATGTAAAAATAATACTTGAGTATTTATTATAGAATAAAAACCCCTTGCTACGTGTAACGTGTACTGCGTTAAGCTAACGGAGACTTGTTATAGCACCTGTATATCATTGCTCTTCTGTGGCTTTGTCCTCATTTGGATAAAAGCGTCTGCTGAATGGCTCGATGTAAATGTGTGAAAAGCATTTTTCATTATGTCCTTCAAAAACACAAGGACGCTAGCAAAGCAATGTGCCAATATGCATGTTTCTGGACATGTACTAGGTTAATAAACTAAATAACCCATCTCTACAGACTGTTTTTGAACCCTGATGCAGCAGTGCTTCTCTACAGTGCGGCGCAGTAACCAGAGCTGCTGGCCATCATCACGTGACCAGCTCTGGCTCGCATGCTTCCTCACTGATGCTGCTGCTGCTGCTGCATGCTACATGCTAACGCTAGTGAGAGAGATTACCAGAGGCTATCCAAGTGTCTGTGGGCTCGTACCTGCTCCGCACACGCTTCACCGGCGTTACTCACAGAAGTCCCCGCGGGGTCCAGTCGAGCCGATATTTATATTTACACGACATTAGCAACCTTTACTGACACACATCGCCATTTCCGTCCAGCACCGCAGAGCGCACCCGCCAGAACGGCCCGAGCGGAAACACGCGCAGCGACTGACTTCCGGCCCCGAGAAACCTCTCCCAGTTATTTGAATTACCCATAATTACCCAGTTCATTACAAACGTGCTCAATTTAATTATAGTATTCCCCCAATTGTTTATTTTGTCTTCAGTCTGAAGAAGCAATCAATCATTTATTTTGGGACTGTACTTATTGTAAAGTATTCTGGGTTGGCTTTTCCTATTTTGTTAAAAAAAAAAAAAAAATTCTTTGAATCTAGACCCTTCTCACTTTGAATTTATTATTAATTTGTTGCTATTTCTTGCCACATTTTACATTCTTAAATGTACATTTTCAAAGAAAACTCCTTCCTTTTTTATTTTCAGGAACATGTGGCTATAAATGTAAACTCTTTAAGAAATTCTAATAATTCTATTGCGTGTGAGGCTCTTTCACGGTGTGATTCTTATTGATTGTTTCCCAATTACACTTTATTGTTGGCATTCTGTCCAAAATCTCACAGCGTGTAGTGTCTCACACCAATTAGGCCTACTAAACAATACAATAAATGCACCGTAATACAAATACATAAACACACGGCTGCAGTGCATTAGAATAGTGAGTCCTTCCTATTTTATAAGCTAACCTAGTATGCCTTGGATTAATGTATCTAACCCTCATTGTCTTTTGTTCTCATTTGCATTTGTAATTGTTTTTCTTTACTGCATCATAATGAAAACAAACTTCTCTCCGCTGGAACAGAGATAGGAAGATATGTATATACCGACGATGGGGCGTTGTGGAAGAGAGGAAGAAATGCAAAGAATGTAGAAGGCAATTAATACATTAGTGAAGACTCAGATTCACTCTATAAAACTCAGGTAATTTTCACGCAAAAAGACTCAAAGTAAATCTAAGGTATTGGAACAGGTTTCATAAATCTAGTTTCTGGATGTATGAAAATTAAATTTGGATTACATCCTCAAAATATAGCAGACAACTATAAAAAGAGAATTAAATTCATCCAAAAATGAGTTTTGTTTTTCTGCTGAACATAAAAGATGATGTTTTAAAGAATGTGGGTAACCAAACTGTTGCTTGTAACCATTCATTTTCATTGTATTTTTATTTCCATACTATGGGAGTCAATGTCAAACGAAGGTGAGTAAATGATGACAAAATGTTTATTTTTGGATGAACATCCCTTTAATATACTCCGATCCTTGGCTGGGACTGATTTGGGGGGTCACCAGATCTCTATAATGAGAATATATACAATAGAGCTATAATAAGATCTGCAATAGACTGCATTCGTTCAGCTGCAGCATCACTGAAAAAAAGGTTGAAAGTACACAATCCCAGGCTTTTAGGATGAAGTGCTGCTTTTAGATTGTCTCCAGTGGAAATGCATGGGAGAAATATCTTTGGAAAGCAGGTGAGTATCAACAAAAGGACACCAGAACAACGGATGTTCGTGATGGAATGTGAACAATGAGGCACAAATATGGGAATTTCTCATTTCGAAATTTGTCTGATAGCTAGTGTCAATATCAGCTTTAGCGCCATGATTATTCCCAATGCAATAAGTCTGCATTTGCTGGGAAAAATAAATGATCATCAGAGAAGGATCTTTTAATATATCTATCTAATATGACCTGATGGCTACATTCCTCAATATGTAAAAGAACTTCGAAATGTTTATTCAGCAGAACGGATTGCATTTCAGGTGGATGGAAGAGCTTCATCCGCTAAATGGTTATTTGCTCATTCTTTGTCTAGCTTTACAAACTTAGGAAATCTGACTCAAGACAGGATATTCTCACAGAAACCCTTCACACCTTGTTTAGCGTTTAACAACAAGGATTAAAGGTCTTCTTTTTGGCTCATGTGGAGGATAAGAGAAATGAAGTATACATTCTAAAAAAATGCTGGGTTAAATATAACCCAGCGCTGGGTTAAAAAGGGACAAACCCAGCTATTGGGTTGTTTTGAGGCCACTGATGAAGAACAGGTGGTGTCTGGGATGACAACCCAACCGCTGGGTCAAAACAACCCAACCGCTGGGTCAAAACAAACCACTCTGCGTGGGTAAAACAACCCAACCGCTGGGTCAAAACAAACCAACCGCTGTGTCAAAACAACCCAACCGCTGTGTCAAAACAACCCAACAGCTGTGTCAAAACAACCCAACAGCTGTGTCAAAACAACCCAACAGCTGTGTCAAAACAACCCAACAGCTGGGTCAAAACAAACAACCCAACCGCTGGGTCAAAACAAAACAACCCAACCGCTGGGTCAAAACAAACCAACCGCTGGGTCAAAACAACCCAACCGCTGGGTCAAAACAAACCAACCGCTGGGTCAAAACAACCCAACCGCTGGGTAAAAACAACCCAATAGCTGGGTTAAAACAAACCAACCGCTGGGTCAAAACAACCAACCGCTGGGTCAAAACAACCCAAAAGCTGGGTTTGTCCCTTTTTAACCCAGCACTGGTCCAAAACAACCCATAGCTGTGTTTTTGCCCTTTAACCGCGCTGGTTTTTTTAACCCCGCGCTGGGTTATATTTAACCCAGCATTTTTTTTAGAGTGTAGTGAGATAAGGCTTTAAAGTACTCAAGAATACATTTTAAAGCGGAAATGAAGGGGTAAATGAAAAAGCAGACACAAGAAAGGAAGGGAAGACATAGGGAGAAGAAGTGATAAACTTTTGTGGCAAAAGAAGAGATGATGCAATAATTTCTCGCCTTTGTATAGGACACAGCTTTGCAGCTTTGAATCAGACTTAAAGAATGCTAATGCATAATACAGGATGGTGCAGCATAGATTACTGGAAACTGTTGAACACATTCTTCTAAATGTGCAAGTTATAATAAGCTTGCAGATAAGGTTAATGACATATATGTAGGAATAAAGAGGTTACCATTACAGAACTGTAAGTGACCACTGCTTTATTAGATTAAAGAAATCAAGTTTGATTAAGATTTTTCCTTCTACGTCAGCGCTTCATACTCCATCCCAGCAGGTGGCAGAAATGCACCATAGCTGGTTTGCAAACCATCATTAAATTTAATAGAAGACATTTCTCTGAGTCCAGTAGACAATGCAAAGGCAGACTCTTAGGAAACTCCACAGTCAAAATGATGAAATCCCTTCAATGCAGCACTTTCAACAGCTAATATAACGTCTACCAATACTGGACATTTCATGCATTGTATTTAGATGCTGCGAGAGTTAAACCAACCTCATCCTAGGTGTTTGCCAAATTTGCCAAATGTATGTTTTTTTCAGTGATAATGCAGGAATATCTGGTCATATGTCTAATGCAGGAGAGCTGCACACCTGCTGCGTGAATAAAGAATGCCCCTGTATGACTTTTTCTTCTGTGGAACATTAAAGAACACATTTTGAGAATGGAGGTCAATGGTAAAGTCCATGTATTTTATGTTCCTGCAAATAAATGAGAGTTCATGCAGGTTTGAAATAATTCATTTTTGAAGCACTAATTTTAAGCATTTGAACATAATTCAATAGAGCTTTTTTTCTTCTTCAGTCAGTTGTTTTCTAAATTTTGTCCAGTTGTATTTACAATAAATATGTCCTGAATTCGGTTCATGGACTTCCGTTTATTCACCACCAGAGGTCACCCTTTCCATTACATTGACTCTCGCACTACACAAACTGTTGCATAGCACCCCGGACTACATTTCCCATCATCCTTTGCACAATTTGCACACTGCCCTGATTGCACTCATTGCACACAGCTGTTTCTAATGACCTCATTCACTATATAACACCCACTCTAACCACATTTCTCTGCTGAGTATTGTTTAGCCTGTACCCCTTTCCGAGTCGCCTTGTTTTTTTTTGTTTTGTTTTGTTTTGTTTTGTTTTGTTTTGCCTTGCCTTGCCTGTTTTTGTGGTTTTGATCTTTGCCTGTTTTCTTGGATTTCTCCCTCTCGTCTCGCCCCTGTGATTCTGTCTGCTTATCGGTGACCTACGCTAGCCCTGTGACTATTCTTGTGTTTTGCCTGCCATATACCTGTTTGCCAGTGTTTTGACCCTGCCTGTTTACCACGTCTCTTAAATAAAGCCTGCAGATGGATCCACATGTCTCACGTCTTGTCAGCCCCGTAAAACAGTATGACTTTCGTTTGTGGAATATTTAGATCATATTAATTAATAAAGGGAAGAACATTTTGAAAAATTGTATTGTTAAACCTACACAACAGATTATGGCATTAAAATACAAAATTATTATAATTAGGTTGTAATTAAAAAAAAAATTGTAATAGTTTAACGTGTTTATATACATTTTAAGGAACAAAATAATAAACAAAAAATAATATGTGAAAGCTTGTATCAGTGTATGTGTAAAAGAAAGCTACTTGATGAGCCTGCTTTTGTCACCCACATTACTGGCTGTTTATAGATTAACAGAACATCATTATAATAATATTAATGATAAAGCTACTGTAAATGATAACCTGAGTTGAAATTAAGAGATTTGTGGTTTAGTGCCCTTTCATGACACTGTTCATCGCTCTCGTGTTAAAGGGCCTTTGACCGGATGATTGTGACTGTATTAATGTCATGTGTGTTGTGCTTTTGGCTGTTTTTCCAGGTTACTGCAGGCTATGAGCCAGGTTCATGTGGAAGTGAAGCAACAGGAGACTGAGGCAGAGCCGGCGGAGCAGGACGCCAAGGCAGAGCAGGGAGCCTGGGCGGAGCCAACAGAGTAGAGAGCTGAGGCGGAGCATAGAGCCAGGGAGGAGCGGAGAGCCAGGGCAGAGCTGGAGCCCACCTTGGTGAAACAGATGGAGCTGAAAAACACCAGAGCAGGGCAGAAGACCACCACGGCGGAATAGACGGATCTGGAAACCAGGGCTAAGATTGAGACCTCGGAGGAACTGAAACATAAGAAACAAACAGTGTACACGGAGAGTTCATTAATGGTTTTCTTGGCCACAACGGACAGTGTTGAAAGTTTATTGATGGCCTCCTTGGTAGTTACTGGACAGACAAATGGTTCAAACTTAGATGCAGTGGTAGAGACAAACAGTCCATAATTTGATTCATTAGGAAAAACTGGATGGGCAGACTGTTCATAATTAGACTCATTGACTGAAACTAGCAAGACAGATAAATCAAAATCAAATTCAACAGCAGAATTTAGACAGACAGACAGTTCAGAAACAGCATCTTTGGTCGTAATAGGGTGAGCAGAGAGATCAGGGAGAGCCCTTTTGACCATTGCTGGGCAGTCAGAGAGTTCAGAAACAAACTCCTTGGTCATTACAAGGCAAACAAAGAGTTCGGGACCGGCCTTCTTTGCCAGGATAGGACAGTTACAGAGTTCAGAATCGACCCCCTTGGTCAGAACAGGACAGAATGAGAGTTCAGAAACAGCCCTCTTAGCCATAACAGGACAGGCAGAGAGTTCACAGACGGCCTCCATAGCCATGACAGGACAGTCAGGGAATTTGGGATCGGCCTTATTGGTCATGGCAGGGCACTGAGTGAATTCAGAGGCAGTCTTAGCGACCGTAACAAGCAGAGCTGAGAATTCATGATTGAATTCTAGGTCCAAGACTGATTTGACAGGGGATTTACTGACAGTCTCCATGACCTTGTCAGGACAGACAAAGAGTTTATTAATGGGCACCCCTGTCTTAAGAGGAACTGAAGCAAACACCCCCACCACCTCTAGAGGTTCTGCAGTAGTAGCAATAGGAGCTACAACAAACTGGGAGTTCAGAGACAGCACTTGCGGCCATAACAAAGGTATCAGGAAACAGGGAGAATTCAAAACTAGTGTCCGTGGTAGAAACCGAGGCAACAGGGAACACTGAGAGCTCAGGGGAGAGTGCTGCTACGGTCTCGGAAGGAGTTGGAGCGGAGCTCTGGGGCGAGAGCGGGCACTAGACTGAGCTCGGGGGCTGGAGCCTGCACTGGACTCTGGTCTAGAACAGATACTCGGGAACAGGAGCCCTCTCTGGGCTAGACTCGGGAACAGGAGCCTCCTCTGGGCTAGACTTGGGATCAAAAGCCTTCTCTGGGCTAAACTTGGTTTCAGGAGCCTCCTCTGGGCTAGACTTGGGATCAGATTCGGGGCATAGAGTGGGCACCACCACCTCGGGAGATTCTGCAGCAAAGGCTGCCACCTCTGGGGAAACTATGGTGGTGTGTGCAGCCAAAACACAGAGAATGGCTGTAGCCATAACTGGCAGGACAGAGAGTATATCATCTATTTCCAAGACAGTCAGCGTTGTGCCTGGGGAACTGGGGTGATTAGTGGCCAGCAGGCTCGAGAGCATTGAAACCATGTCACTTGAGAACGTTGAACCTGCTGTGCTTGAGAGTGCTGAAATCATGTCACTTGACTGTACTGAGACAGCGGTGCGTGAAAGCTTAGAATCTGCGTGGCTACTGAGCGTAGAGTCTGCGTGGCTCTGGAACGTAGAGACCCTTGGAATGCCAGCAGCTCGCACCGACACCAACTGAGTGTCCTCCACGCTGGATGCCAGCCTTGAACAACTTGGGACTGACTTTGTGTCTTCAAATGCAACATTCACTCTGGAACACTGGAGTGGCATCCATGATGGCTGAAGACTGTGGCCCGACATCGCTAAAGGCTGGAGGCTCTGGTGTGGCGGCCCGGACATGAACATTTACATTTACATTTAGTAATTTAGTCCACTTTTATCCAAAGTGATTACAAGTCAGGCATCAACCAACGCGAGAGTACAATATACAAGTGCTGCGACAAGTCCAGTTAGTCTATTACAGTGCCCTAGCAAGATTTTATTTTTTTAAATAAATCAATTAGACCAAAACGCATAGACAGAATAGGTAATTGCTAGTATTAATTGTCAGCTGCCGATATGAGATAGCAGGGTGTCCTCCAGCGGGACAGTCCAGGAAAGGTCCGTCAGAGTACTTTGGTACCTCTTTGGGGATGGCAACCATGATGAGGTCGTTCACGGTTGCAGAAACACAAGCTCCTGAGGGAGCGAGGTCTGAATTTAGCCAAGTTTGGTATCATGGTGCCGCGGCAGTGGTTGCCTTGTGGGCAAGCATCAGTACCTTGAATTTGATGCAAGCAGATATTGGCAGCCAGTGCAAGCTGATGAAGAAAGGTGTGGGTGAGCTTTCTTCGGCTCAATGAAGACCACTCTCGCTGCTGCATTCTGGATCAGTTGCAGAGGCTGGATATTACATGCTGAAAGCCCCTCAAGATAGAAGTACAATAGTCCATTTGGAGGAACGAGCTTGGTAAGGGAGTGTTGTGGTGGTCTGCTCTGTTAGAATGTCTATCTCCTAATGTTGTATAAAGCAAATCTGCAGGACCGGGCCGTTGTAGCAATATGGTCTGTGAAGCTTAGCTGATCATAAATCACAACTCCAAGGTTCCTGGCTGTCCTAGAAGGAGTAATGGTTGACGAACCTAGCTGTCTAGAGAGGTTGTGATGAAGTGCTGGGTTTGCTGAGACCAAGAGCAGTTCTGTCTTAGCAAGGCTGAGTTGAAGGTGATGACCCTTCATCCAGCCAGAAATGTCTGTCAGACAGTCTGCAATGCCAACAGCTACCGTCGGATCATTTGGTTGGAATGAGAAGTAGATTTGAGTGTCATCAGCATAGCAATGATAGGAAAAGCCATGCTTCTGAATGACAGATCCTAAAGATGACATGTAGATGGAGAAGAGAAGTGGTCCAAGCACTGAGCCTTGAGGAACCCCAGTAGCAAGAAGTTGTGACGTAGAAACCTCCCCTCTCCAAGACACGCTGAAGGACCTACCTGAGAGGTAAAATTTGAACCATTGGAGTGCAGTTCCTGAGATGCCCATCTTCATGAGGGTGGACAGTAGGTCTGGGCAAAAAAATTGATTTTTCGATTAATCGTTTTTTTTAAATGACGTTGATTCGATATTGATTCTCAAAAGCCACGAATCGATCTTTTCCAGTATATATTTCAGCACACATTTAAAACAAGATCTGAGTAAAGTGAATCTTATCATTAGTCTTCTCCACTAGATGTCACCTTTATTTACCTTGAGCGATGTTACAACAGAAATCCCGTCATTCATTCAGCACTTATCATGGCAATACGCGCAATTCGCAATGCTCAGGTAAAATGCTATAGTAATACTACAAATCTACGGAAGCATTTGACATCATTCATAAGGCGCCATGATTTCCGCAATGAAAGAATGGCGGATGGTGCGGTGCACTGTTTTGTTTACTACACACATACTAAACCGCGGATGACGCTCGCGGTGTTTTCATATATCATATTCACATAACACAGCAGCTTGACGTTTCTTCACGGCAAACCCGTCAATAAAGTTTAGTTGAACGTTCTACTGTCAGAATAAACAAAAATATTCGATTGCAGTCTAAGACTCAATGCTACACTGCTAGAAATATTAATAAATCTTCATTTTAAAGATATACAATCTGTTTTCTTTTTTAATTTTTAACACTAACCTCTGTTGTGCACACTCTGTTTGTCAAAAAATAAAAGGGTTTATTTTAATTTGATTAGGATAAATTAATTTAATGTTTTATGCCTTCATCTGATTACCAGAAAAATTAAGAACATTTTATAGGGCCCTATTATTTAAAAAAAAAGGACCCTATACAAAAAAAGAAAGAATAGGTTTAAAATACAGGCATGCGGTTCTTAATTTCTTTTTATTTATTAACCATTTGTAAACTGATGTTTACTGTTCATTTTTTAGAA
Source organism: Sinocyclocheilus anophthalmus (assembly GCA_018155175.1). Taxonomy (NCBI): domain Eukaryota; kingdom Metazoa; phylum Chordata; class Actinopteri; order Cypriniformes; family Cyprinidae; genus Sinocyclocheilus; species Sinocyclocheilus anophthalmus. Next base: position 147,164 of record JADLZN010004127.1, read on the forward strand.
ATATCAATAGCATTTGTATAAAAACTATATTCACTGAATGTAATCAAAAAAAATCGAGAATCGAATCGAATCAAGAGCTTGCGAATCGAAATCGAATCGATACCCGCCCTATGGACAGGAGGATCTGGTGGTTAACGGTGTCAAAAGCAGCAGACATACCCAGCAAGATGAGTACTGAGGATTTGGAAGCTGCTTTTGCCAGATTCAGGGCTTCAGTAAACGAAAGCAGTGCAGTCTCAGTTGAGTGGCCGCTTTTGAAGCCAGATTGGTTGCTGTCAATGAGGTTGTTCTGTTTGAGAAAGGCAGAGATTTGGTTGAACACAACTCGTTCAAGTGTCTTTGCAATGAACGGAAGAAGGTATACCGGTCTGTAGTTTTCTAAAAGTACTGGATTTAAAGAAGGTTTTTTTAGCAGTGGGGTTACCCGAGCCTACTTGAATGCTTTAGAAAATGTACCAGAGCGAAGAGAGGGGTTGATAATGTGAGTGAGCGCGGGTATAACTGAAGAAGAAATGGCCTGAAGGAGGTGAGTGGGGATAGGATCAAACAGACAGGTAGTAGGATGATTGGAAAGGATAAGTTTAGAAGGCAAAGGCAAAAGAGTAATCCACAAGTCAGGCAATGGTCAGGGCAGGCAGCAAACAATCATAAACAACGAAACATTCCAGGGTCAGAAACACTAAGGCAAGGCAAACACCGAAACTTAGGACCACGGAAGAGCTAATAACAACATTCAACCACCACTATGTGTGTGCATGTGTGCATGTGTGTGTGCTATTCTTATGGTTTGAGACTGACGAGGTGATAAGAGACAGGAGATTGTAACTGATGGTGAGTCCGGGCAAAGGATTATGGGAAATGGAGTCCGGGGCGAATGGTAAAAGATACAGGATGGGGTGCCCTCTAACAGAGCTCGCGGGCACTCACTTACCACATTTAACATTCATCTACTCCACAGTTCATCATGTTGACGGAGTGTTCACCTGTACAGACGTATTTCTGATTAATTGTTTTTGTGTTTCACCAGCATTACTTTGGCCCACTGATGGTCATAGTTATCGAAACTGAAACAGATGGAGATAGGCAAGAAATTTGGCTAATGTATGCCTTGAAGAACATGTGAAATACCACCAAAACCTTTTAAGGAAACGTCTGTAATCAATGATTTAGATTGTTCTACATTAGTTAAACATTTGTCCGGTGAAAAAATGTTTGCACAATCATTTGCACAAATAAAGCTTCTTTATTGGTAATTGTAATTCCATGAAGAACCTTTAACATCCATGGAACCATTCTATTGGACAAAAGGTTTGGTAGTGGAATGTTTCTTCAGATTATTAAAATATTCCTAACACTAAGACTAAAATGGTTATTTTAAAGTCGGCATGAAACGGAAGTTGTGATTGTCTTTTCTTCTCTACTGTTACATATATCCGAGTGAAACGGCAACTGAAATGAGAGGGCGGGACTTGATTTCGTCCTTCGGGAATTGATTGGATCGTTGGAAGGTGGGGCGTTGCCAACAAAATGGAGGCAGATCTGAATGCCAGTTTGCATTTAGTGGTGGGGGATTTCTCTCTGAATGACTGCCTGAATGACTGAGCCTCCATCAGGTTGTCATACTCATGAAAAAAATTAGTTTGCGATGTCCTAAGAGTAATATTGTCGTAATATCCTAATGTCTTTTCAATGTTTAGGGGTAACGTACTCCCTCGTGACTGGTGTCAGTGCTATAATAAAGTGAAGCATCAGCTAGCTTCAGCTTTTCCCCGTGGTTTATCCCAGCGTTTACCCCTCACGTCACTAGCTCCGCCCTTGCGCCGTACCTCGTGACTGGATGAGAAGATGAGTCGTTTTGAGGGGGAGGTTGACGTTTTTGATTAAAGATTACGAGGGCACATGAATTTAAAAAAAATAATGAAGTGCACTACAGTATTCCAATAAAAAATAAGAATTTTCAATTTTGATTTCATGGTGGCTTTAAGGTTGTTTTATGGTTATTTAACTTTTCTGGTGACTCAGGGTTCATGTGACCTGATTCGTTGAAATACATTGTGTGTAAATGTTAAAAGTCCAATTTACATTTGTTAACTTAAAGTTTTAAAAAACAACAACTTTGGTACAAATTAAACCAATGCGGCCAATGCAAAGCTCAGCATTTTGTGGTATATTCAGTGTTGGGGAGTAACTAGTTACATGTAACGGAATTACATAATTTAATTACAAAATAAATGTTATTGTAATCAGTTACAGTTTCTTAAGCAAATGGTAACAATTACAAAGGGGGTTTTCACATACACCCACATACAGATTTGTCTGATTTCTTTCATGAATTGCAGCGACTGCTCTTAAATATGAGACGCCAGTGTTTCAGGAGTTTAGGACACATGCTTATTCGATAACTGTTTTATTTCCTATTTGGGTTTATGTATATGTTTATTATTGAAGATTAACTTTTTTCAAAAGCATTGTTAGATGCCAGTGTTTCCTGTCATAGCTGTGCGAAGATTTGATTTCAAAACAGTATCGTTACGGTTTTAAATCTGTATTTAACCTCAGAATGATCTCAAAGTAATATTTTGTGGTGGCTGTGTTTAAATAATAAAAATCTTATTTCAGTTGATGAAGGATTCTGAGCGTAAGGGTGCCTGCTTTACATGTTTGAAAATGATTAACAGTTGAAAACATTAGATATTTAGAAAAGTAATCAGTTACATTAATTTAATGAAGTAATTGAAATGGTTACACTATACTTATTACATTTTAAATAGGGTAACTTGTAACCTGTAACCTATTAGGCTGCATTTCCGAGTAACCTGGAGGTTCAAAAAAGGAATATTTGGGCTACTTTTGTATTTAAACGCAAGCATGCTGCATTCAGGAGGCCGAATCAACAGCAGATGTCTTTTGAAAGATGATTAATCCCCCAAAAATGACAACGAAACAGCAAGTGTGGTAAAAGCTGCATAGATTGCATTACAGTGTGTGCTTCAGCTGAGCTGCAGTCTGGCGCACTGACCGCTCTCAGAGCTGCAGGAACCCAATGGCAAGCCCAGTCACCCGCGGGGAATAAATGGTGAGGTCTGACACGTCTTTGTTAGGGGGAAACATTTGGACGGCGACGTCGCAAAGATGGTGCGTGGAGTTTATGGCAGTCTGCGGAAAGAAGAATACTTCGCAGGACTGCTTCTGCTCGCGGCGGCGGGGTTTGGGCTCTTGATGCATGAAGTCACGGCTTTGCCTGTCTGGAGACTTGAGGTATGCTGGAGTTTCATCAGAACGATCATTTCAGACGCGCAAACTCTAGACACGCGTCAAAGCGGCTCAGGGTCGTCACGCATGATGTGATACTATCCATCGAAACCCTAGAGTTATAAAACTACAAGTCGTAAGCGGCCGTCCATAAAATACATTAAAAAAGCGCAACGGAAAGGGACGCGTCGTGCTTAAAACGCAGCGCTGGTGGCGAGACGCGACGCGCCGCAGTGATGAGCGGCCCCTGACTGACGACAGTTATGACTTCTTCTGCGGTGCATTCGTGCGTTTTCTGCTGCGCTTGCTTTTCTTTGTGTGTTTCTCTTCTACTTTTACATCCTGAAACGTTCTTGGATGCACTTTTGGCAATTCCAAACAATGCATTTTGGTGTTTTGTGGCTTTAGGCTTCTTCACTTTGACTGATCCATACTAGTGTAACCCTTAGCAAAACAAAAACACTTACACAATATATAAAATATCCTGCTGTTCTCCTTTCTCTTCCAAGAAACAGGACAACTCATTTTCCACTCACAGGCTTCTCCAAAGTTGTGTCCTATAAAACTCTCCCTAGATTGAGTGCATCTACTCCTCCTAATACCACCTGCGAGGAGGTCTGTAATGCCTGGAGAGAGCTTTCCATTCATCACTAGGCAGGGTGCTTGGAGGCACATGTCGTCCTGGAAGTATGGGCACTCCCGAATCATGAGCCGTGAACACCTTGTGAATATAGGCATGAAATAAAAACGACACTAAATGCATGTTGTAGAACAATTAATCTGTGCATGTTTTGACTTCAAAATGTTTAAACTGGATGTTTAACTGACTATGACATGTCTCTGGTGACGTGTGCAGGACTTCATTTAGTGCACTTAATAGATGAGACGGAGCTTGTTTCTTCATCAAAATGGATTTGGAGAAATTTAGCATCCCTTGCTCACCAGTTGATTATCTGACGGAGGGTGCGCAGAACGTGAGTAAATAATAATCGTGGAACAAATCCATCAGTAGGTTTTTAACTTCAAACAATTGCTTCTGGCTAAAATACGAGTCCGTAATCCATAATAACGCTTCCTCCAGTGAGAAAGTGTTCTGGTGTGAATCAGGAGAGAAATCTGCACAGATCAAGCAGCGTTTAAACAGCTCTAAACACATATGTGGCTGGGTTTTGATGTGAGAGACAACAGCAGATGCACTTTTTCACTGGAGGAAGAGTTATTATGGATTATGGACTTGTATAGTTTAGTACTCGTACTCGTATAATAGCGTCTTAATGCTGGATTAGTTTCAGCTTTTGTCTTCTCCAGATGTTAATGATGGACTGGAGTGCTGTGGATTCTTGTGGATTATGTGATGTTTTTAGCAGCTGTTGGACTCTCATTCTGACGGAACCCATTCACTGCAGAGCATCCATTGCTGAGACACTGATGCAATGCTACATTTCTCCAAACCTGATGAAGATAAAACTCATCCTAATCTCTGATGGCCCGAGGGTGATTACATTTTCAGCAAAAAATGTTTTGGGTTAACTATTCCTTTAAACCTCACTTTTGAATGCCACGCTCTCATCTCAACATCCAATCAACAACTGATGCATAGAACCAAGTACTCACATGTTGGCTTTTTCAATAATCACTCAGATGTACTGTAAGTCACAATACAAAAGAAAAGATCTGTCACTACTTTTATTTCATTGTGACTTTAAAGTGAAATTTTAGTGCTTCATATATTGTTTGCAAAAAACATTTAATGGGAATAGCCTACAAATCTGCATTTGAATGGATGTCAAAGGAGACGGCAGCTGTTAACTAACTAACCTAACACAATAACCCTAACCCCTTGCCTGCCACAACTAGCAATAGCATGAGCCAATCATGGTTTACAGCGGTGACGTAAATAAAGGTTACTGGCTATTTACTAATAAAAGATAACGAATCCTTCTGAATGTCCTGTCCTGTTAAACTTCTTGTCAACACAGGACAGTGCTCTTCAAGTGACTTCATTAAGTCTAAATAGCCCAGATACAATCCCAGACAGATCTCACTGTCCTTTCAAGATGCAGTATTGGCACTTCTTGTTATTATGTGCAATACTGAATGTAGATGGAAGGTACAGTACCATACTATGCTCCATCTGTAGTAGTTATATAATCAGACTTTTCTGAAATATGTATATTGGCAAGGATAGTATGACTTTAGTTTACCCATCAGTGTGTTACTGACGCCTCGACTGTCTCTAGGATTTTAACCCTTGCATTACTTGGTGTCCAAGGTTTTTCAGTCTGACTGGTTTATGGAAGTGTTGACGATTTCGTTTGGGATATTTAGCTATTTGCTTTGGCATATTACTACACTGTCTCAGTAAATCTACAAACGTATCCAGTCCACATCTCAGACCTTTCTATTTCACAGAAGACTTTTCTGGGTCTAGCAGTGTTACATAATTTACAGTCAGCAGTGGCAGCTCATGACTGAGCGTTAAATCTGCTCATGGCCAACAGTTGAGAAAGCTGTCAGACGCAGTGAAAGAATAAGAGTAGCTCTTTCGATTTGTATGAACAATATGAACATCCGTTTTGGAAAGTGTCTGGTCATTCGGTCATCACAAAAGTAGCTGGGCAGAGAGTTTGTCTTTGTCATGGCATCGATAAGGCTCTGAAGAATCGCATTTTGGATTTGGAAAGGCTTTAACAATTAATTACAGCAACTCTCTTGTGTATTATGTTATGTGTTTGTTTGAACAGATCACTTGATTGATTGTTTGTGCTGAGGTCAGCCACTGTCAAACATGGTTCCTTGTCCATTAAAAGCATCTTGAACTGTGAATCTTGTGAGCAGCTGGAGATTGAATATAGGCCACAGTGTCTTCTCATGTACCGTTATGCAGTGTGGTGCTACAAAGAAAAGAGTCTTCGAGAGTACCAACCATGTGAAGAGGAAAGCAGCCAAACCTCAAGACACTTGGATCAAGCTGCTACCTACAGATTTATCCTTTTTCTGTTCCTGAATCTAACAGCATGACATGCAGGGCCGTTTCTAGGCATAGGCGAGCTAGGCGGTCGCCTAGGGCGCCACCAGCTGAAGGGCGCCAATGAGCGCACGTACTGGCACTTTTAGCAGGGTTGTGATAAAGAGTGGCATGGTCACCCTGAAATATGACTGCTGCCCCCACTGGATCCCCCAACATTATTGGGTTAGAGCAGTGTTCCCAAACCGGGGTGCCGTCTGTCGAGAGCAGGGGTGCCGGGTAAAAAAAATATTTTTGAATATTTTTAATTGCAAAAATCACGTTCAGAAAAAAAATCTATTATATAATATCAATTTCTGATGTCGCCAATAATTAGAGATGCACCGAAAATTTCGGCTGCCGAAAATTAGTTCACCGCTCAGGTTTCACTTTCACGTGGTGTGACGCTCTGGAATGTTATCGACGTCGCTCCACTCGCTATACGTTCAATGCTCACGAACGGCAAAGTCCACTCAAAACTGAGCAGACAGGAAACATTGAATGTAGTACAGTATGTGTCTGTCTGGCAATAGCCCTACTGGTAGGTACATGGTGTGTATATGGGCAACTTTGGTAACGCTGCCCTCTCATTCATTGATTTGCTAACCGCTATGTTATGCTCACGTGTCCTCTGATGATAATAGCTTTCTAGGATTAAACATTTTTTGGATAATTGGTAAAAAAAAAAAAAAAATTAAATATCTTAACCCTACTGTTAGACCTACCTGAAAAACTAAAAAGCAATGTATTTAATTCGAAGGCCTGTCGTTATTTTTTATTTGTGCTATCATTATTAATTTCTATATTTGTTCTATTTTATTAGTGACTGCTTACTTGTCATTTTTTTATTCAATTCAAAGTTTGAAATCAAGCTATCTCGTGCTACAGCACCAAAATTACCCCACTGTAAAATAAAAAAAAAAACACTGAGTGAGCAAAAAATTTGTGAGATAGCTAGTTATAATGTTAATTAAATAATTTAAAAAAGCCTACATTAAAATCTGTCAAATAAATTGGTCTCTTCATTAGAAATTAGCCTACTGATTGCCACCATTGATGGACCAAAATGTTTAATATTATTAAAAATATCTGTATGACATTATAATCTGCAGTTCTTCCCTGTTGTACCGAATATCTATACATTTCAAATGATCATATCGAAGTTAGAATTTCAAATATTGTGACAAAATTAATTTTGTAGGGTGCCACAAGTTTGTTAAAATTTCCAAAGGGTGCCGCGACTAAAAAAAGGTTGGGAAACACTGGGCTAGAGTACTGTCAATCTGACGATGCCTGTATGCCACTACATCAGAGCGCTGTCAATTGCTGCCTGAATGTTGCATGCAAAGTTTGCATTTGGAGAGCTCAACAACGCCATTAGATCAGTGGGCTCTGTCAGTGCTTTGGCAAGGGAACACTTTTTTTTGCCATGCAATAAAGCTAAGTTCAAAGGCCAATTTAAAATATTGGTCCAGTAAATAAAGTGCACAAAATCAGTAATTTGTTTAGGCAGTATTTGTGGCACTTTTGTGGCACATTTGTCCAAATATTTGTGGCCCATTTGTCCAAAAGGTGTGCGTTTTTTGCGCCAATGCATTGTTAAAGTATCAGCGTGTCATGTAATATTCCCATATAAACTTTAACATCCAATTAAAAAATTAGATTAGATTAGATTAGATTCAACTTTGTCATTGTGCAGAGTACAAGTACAGAGCCAATGAAATGCAGGTAGCATCTAACCAGAAGTGCAAATAACAGTAATACAGGATATACAGTGTCTCCAATATGTTACAAATGTACAAAAAATATACAGATAAGGCAGTACTATGGACATAATTTACAGATTTTTAAATACTATCAGCATGATATACAGATCGGTGTACTATGAACATACTATACAGATGGATTATGTAATAAGTTTATGTACACTATAAGCAGAAAAGTATGAACATATGAACATCATTTACAAATGAATATGTAAGCGATACATTAAGCTGTACAAAACACAAGTGCAATGGACATTTAAAAAAAGTGCATAGAAAATATTCCAGCGTGCAAATGGATGATTCAGTATTCTGGATGTACAGACAGCAGTGCAAGTAATAACAAGTGTAACAGTTTATTTATTTATTTGGTAAACCGATGTAGTGATGGAGTAGGCGGTGAGGAGTAGTGAGTGTGGTTGTGGGGGGGGAGCGTCAGCGGGCCATAATTCCAGTAAGGGGACAGCTGTAGGGGAAAAAAAAGCTGGTTCCTAAGTCGTGGCCTTGTCGGAGGCTCCTGAAGCGGCAGGAGGTAAAACAGACTATGGTCGGTTGAAAGAGTCCTTTAGTCCTTAGAATGCTGCGAGCCGACGAGAGCAGCGTTGTACATCGGATGTTCATCGCAGAAGTGGTGTCCCTGTGATGAGGTTGGGCGGTTTCACCACCCTCGCAGTGCCTGCGCGTCAGCAATCCTGGCAGGTCCCATACCAGACTGTGATACAATGGAAGGATGTTCTCGATCGCACACCGGTTAGCAAGTCATCAGGAGGGCGTGGACAGACAACTGGTTCTTCTTCAGTGTCTAAGGAAGAAGAAGAGGCGATGGTGAGCACTTTTGACCATGATGGAGGTGTTTGTGGGCCAGGACAGTCTACGAGATGTGGGTTCACAGGAGCTGAAGTCTGGAGAACGTTCAACAACGTCCAGCTAATGGGGATGGTGGTCTGCGTGTTTCCTTTCTTCTTCTGAATGTCCACAATAAGCTGCTTTGTTAGCTGGTGTAAGGAGGCAGGCTGTTGTCAGTGCACCATGCGCGCCAGGTGCTGTACTCCTCCCTGTAGGGCATGTCTCATCGTCAGGTCTCTGCATGAGGCCAATCACCGTGGGTCATCTTGAAACTTGATGATGGTTTGGATCAAAGCATAGGCCGGCAGTTCGTGGGTTTTATTGTAGAGGGAGTAGAGTATTGGGCTCAGCACACAGCCCTGTGGTACGCCGGTGTTGAGTGTGATGGTGGTGGAGTAGGTGTGACCTGACCTAACATGCTGAGGCCTGTTGGTCAGAAATTCCATAATCTAGTTGCAGAGTGAGGTGTTAATGCCCAGGTCTCCAAGTTTAGTGGTCAGCTTCGAGGGAATGACAGTGTTAAATGCTGAGCTGAAGTAAACAAACAACATCCGTACATATGTGTTATTATTGTCCAAGTGTGTGAGTACCGAGTGCAGCACTGTGCATACTGCATCCTCTGTGCTCCTATTGCTACGGTAGGCAAATTGGTGTGGGTCCAGTGTGGGTGGGATGCAGTTCTTAAGGTGAGCTAGGACCAGTCGCTCAAAGCACTTCATAACAATAGGTGTGAGTGCTACGGGGCGGTAGTCATTCAGGCACGTCGGGGAGGAGTGTTTCGGCACTGGCAAAATGGATGTGGACTTAAAGCATGTTGGCACAGTTGCTTGGGTGAGGGGCAGGTTGAAAATGTCTGTGAAGACCCATGCGAGCTGCTCTGCACATGCCCTAAGCACACGTCCAGGAATGCCGTCGGGGCCAGCAGCCTTGCGTGCGTTGATCCGAATGCGGTGTAGACATCTGTGGATGTGAGTTTGAGGGGCTGGTGGTCTGCTGAGAGTGTGATATTGGTGGCCATCTCCTTGCTGTCACTGTCGAAGCGAGCATAAAAGTCATTCAGCTCGTTAAGGAAAGAGACGTCTGTGACCGTTGGAGTGGAGTTGCTTGGCTTGTAGTCACTGATGACCTGGATGCCCTGCCACATGCGTCGGCAGTCAGAGTTGGAAAAGTGTTCCTTTAGCTTGTAGCAGTATTTGGCCTTCAGATGATGCCCCTCCTCAGGTTAGCCCTGGATTTGCTGCAGGCCTGAGCATCATCTGATCTGAAGGCAACGTTGCGGGCTTTCAGCAGGAGTCGCACCTCCTCGTTCATCCATGGCTTCTGATTAGGGTATGTTGTCATCTGTTTCTCTGTTGTAACACTGTCAACGGTGGTGTTGATGTAATCCATTACAGAGGAGGTATAGATATCAATGTCCATTGGAGAGCCACAGGCAGCCTGAGAAGCAAACATACTCCAGTCAGTGTATTGAAACCTGTCCTGAAGTAAAGAGTCTGCTCCCGTTGACCACACTTTGATGGTCCTCACTGATGGCTTCACACGGTTGATGAGGGGTGAATACTTAGGGGTGAGAAACAAAGAAAGGTGATCAGACTGTCCCAGGTGGGGGAGGGGGGTCGCGATGTAAGCTCCATCAATGTTTGTGTAAACATGATCCAAAGTTTTGTCTCCTCTAGTGTGGCAGGAAACATGATGATGAAATTTGGGGAGCACTGTCTATAAGTTGGAGTGATTAAAATCACCCGCGACAATAAATGCAGCCTCCAGGTGAGCAGTCTGTTGTTTAATAGGGCTACCGCATGCCATAGTTCTGTGATGATCGCACAAGCTGGCAATTAGCATCGACTGGTGGAATATTAGGCGCAGTATAATGGTGGAAGTGAACTGCCGGCGTGGCAGATAAAAACTGGTCTACCTTAAACCGTGGAGCAAAACTTCTGTAGAGATTAGCTGAGCCAGTGTTCTAAAAACAAGTACGGAGTTCGTATTACACCAAGCCATGTTAACAAAATGCACATGCTCCGCCTTGGGTCTCTGCCTGGAGTCATCTGCCGTCCCTATCCACCGCCCGGAGCGTCTTCTGTAGAGTCCAGGATTAGCTCAATAAGCACGTATTGGCGTCGTCGCATGGTTAGCTTGTTTCTGTGAAACTCATGACGTTGCAATCCAAAAAGGTCTCTGACTGTGAGGTGATGCAAAGGGGTCTCAATCGATCTGCTGTTGGAATTATTACTTGCTGCTAAGAAGGAATATTTCGTTTTCTGCTTATTTCTACGTTATATTTTTGTTTGCGGTTGTATTTTTGATTGCACTTTCTGGTAATTATAATAAATGCCCTCGGCTAAGAAGGAGCGCGTGAAATTTAATTGCTCCCTTCTTGCGTTTAAGTGCGAACTGTAGTTTCAATTGGAGGAATTGCCCTGCTATAGACTATTGGCTGTGCTAATTAGAAGACGGCCACAGCTGTTTTCACTTTAGTGTCTTAGACTGTGTATTTATCTGATGTCTGTGCGCTGACGCGGAAGCATCAGCGGAAGCGTTCAGGCCTCCTCGTGTGAAGACCAACGAGTGTAAAGACCTGCGACTTTACCTGCGCGACTTCACCGAGCAACGAAATCGCCAAGGCACTTAAGTATATTTTTGCTCTTCCCTGCACACACTCTCCTTTTCTGTCCTCTCTTCTCCACCTCTATCATGTGTTTCCAAAACATTCAGATTGTCTCTCGACAACGCTCTAAGGTCACACGCAGACGGCAACACAATGTTGCTAACCGGCGTCCTATCTCTACATCCTCTACTGCACCTCTTTCTTTTTCTGTGGGTCTCTGGAATTGTCAGTCAGCTGTCAACAAAGCAGACTTCATTTCTTATTTTTCTTTAAACTCCACACTTAGCATCTTGGGCTTGACTGAGACCTGGATTCGTCCAGAAGACTCAGCAACCCCAGCTGCTCTTTCGAACAATTTCTCTTTCTCTCATACCCCCCGTCAGGTTGGCCGGGGTGGGGGCACTGGTCTGCTCATTTCTAACAATTGGAAATACTCAACCCACTCTCCCCTATGCAATTACAACTCATTTGCATCTCATGTGATCACTATAACAGCTCCCGTAAAACTCCAGGTTGTGGGAATTTACCGCCCTCCTGGGCAAACTCTATCCGCCTTCCTAGAAGAGATGGATAGGCTGCTGTCCTCATTCCCGGAGGATAGCAGTCCACTTTTAGTCTTTGGCGACTTCAACATTCATCTGGACAAGCCTTATGCTACAGACTTCCATTCACTCCTTGCTTCATTTGATCTCAAACGACTTACCACTACAAGCACACACAAATCAGGCAACCAACTTGACTTAATTTACACACGCAATTGTATTGCAGACAACATTTTGGTAAAACCACTACACATCTCTGACCATTTTTTCATTTAATTTAAACTACATTTTGTTACCTGTGTGCCACCAACCCCTATACTGGTTACTTTTAGACGAAACCTATGCTCCCTTTCCCTCTCCCATCTTTCCTCTGTTGTATCCTCTTTTCCCTCACCTACCCATTTCTCATCTCTTGATGTGAATGCAGCAACTGACACTTTATGCTCTACTTTAACCTCTTGTCTAGATGATATTTGTCCTCTCTCCTCCAGGCCAGCACGGGCTGCCCCCTCGAACTCCTGGTTATCCGATGTTCTTCGTGAACATCGGACCAAACTCAGGGCAGCTGAGAGAAAATGGTGCAAATCAAAAGATCCGTCACACCTAAGTATGTATCAGTCTTTGCTTTCATCTTTCTGTGCTGAAGTCCATACTGCCAAATCTTCACATTTCCACAACAAGATCAACAGCGCTCCAGACACACGTAATCTCTTCAAAACTTTCCATTCTCCCCTCTGTCCCCCTCCACCACCTCCCAACACTTCTATAACAGCTGTTGATTTTGCCACATTCTTCACAGACAAAACAAGAACAATCAGTAGTCAATTCTCAGCACCACACACACAGGACATCAAACCAACCACACCCACTGCTAAAACTACCATTTTCTCCTTCTGTCCCCTCACTGAGACATAAGTATCAAAACTTCTGCTCTCCAGCCACCCTACAACATGCCCTCTAGACCCAATACATCTCACACATTTTCCAAGCAATCTCTCCCACACTCTTACCAGCACTCACACACATCAACACATCTCTCCTCACAGACACCTTCCCCACTGCATTCAAGCAGACTCGGATAACCCCACTGCTCAAAAAAACCTACATTAAACACTTAACTTACAGATAGCTACAGACCTGTCTATCTCCTTCCTTTCATAGCAAAAACACTCGAACAAGTTGTTTTTAAACAGGTATCATTATTTCTTTCACAGAACAACAAACTGGAACCTAACCAGTCAGGTTTCAGGAGTGGACATTCAACAGAGACTGCGCTACTGTCAGTAACGAAAGCCATGCGGATTGCTAAAAGCTGATTCCAAATCAGCAGTCACCTTATTCTGCTGATCTTTCTGCTGCTTTTGATCCCCTATTGTCAATCATCAGACCTCTGTCTCCCTCTATTCAATGGGCATCACAGGGTTCCACTTCGCAGTTGGTTTGAATCCTATCTCACATGTAGGTCTTTCAGGGTTTCTTGGGGAGGAGAGGTATCCAAAGAACATCAGCTGGTCACAGGGTTTCCTCAGGGATCAGTTATTGGACCCCTCATCTTCTCCATATACACAACATCACTGGGTCCCATCATACAGGCACATGGCTTCTCCTACCATTGCTATGCTGATGACACACAGCTCTATCTCTCATTTCAACCAGATGATCCAACGGTAGCTGCACGGATCTCAGGCTGCCTGGCAGACATCTCGGCATGGATGAAAGAATATCACTTACAGCTCAACCTGGCAAAGACTGAGCTTCTTGTCTTCCCTGCCACTGCAACTCTACAGCATGATTTCACCATCCAACTAAGTTCGTCTACAATTACCCCATCCACTTCGGTCAGAAATCTTGGTGTAACCTTCGATGACCAGCTGACCGTCAAAGACCACATTGCAAAGACCGCTAGATCTTGCAGGTTTGCATTGCACAACAACATCAGAAAGATCAGGCCCTTTCTAACGGAGCATGCTGCACAACTTCTTGTCCAGGCCCTTGTCATCTCTAGGCTGGACTACTGCAATGCTCTTCTGGCTGGACTCCCATCAAGCACAATCAAACCTCTACAAATGATTCAGAATGCAGCGGCACGACTGGTCTTCAACGAGCCCAAAAGAGCCCATGTTACACCTCTCTTTATCTCCTTGCACTGGCTACCGGTTGCGGCTCGAATCAATTTCAAGACATTGATGCTTGCATATAGAAAACCCACAGGCTCAGCACCCGCCTAGTTTCACTCACTACTATGAATCTACATCCCATCCAGAAGTCTGAGATCCGCTAGTGAGCGACGCCTCGTGGTACCATCACAGAGAGGCTCAAAATCACTTTCCAGAACATTCTCGTTCACCACTCCTGGCTGGTGGAACGATCTTCCCACCCCTATCCGGAATGCTGAATCCCTGACAATTTTCAAGCGACAGCTGAAAACTCATCTCTTTCGAAGCTACTTGACTTCATCATAAAAAAAATAAATAAAAAAAAGTATCTCTCTTTATTTATTCCTCTTTCTAGCTTGTACTTATTTGAACAATGTCTAAGAACTTGGTATTACAACCACTTCCTGTGTCTGTTTGCCTCTTTAAGAAGAATCGCTTTATGTATCCCCCAATTGTAAGACGCTTTGGATAAAAGCGTCTGCTAAATGACTAAATGTAAATGTAAATGTAAATGTATCCTGTCATTTGGTCACCAATGACCGCACATTAGCGAGCAAATGCGCGGGGTAAGAGGAGACGAGCCGGTTTGTTAGCTTTGCTTAGTGTCTTAGGCCATACGTGCTACCCCGCCCTTGTTTACGACAGACACGGACGGCGGACACTTACGCATCAGTCTCGGCCCACCTCCCCGGCCGGGTAGATTGCGTAGCCTCGGGTGTTCTGGAGATCTCAGGGATGAGTCGAGGATTGGTGATAACACTGTTGGAAAAGTGCACACCAATATCCAAAAGCTCCTGTCGGGAGTAAGATGCTAAGGCAAAGCTGTTCAGTGTGAACAGCCCCGAGATGAGCAGGAAAAATACTACAAAATTGCAAAAACTGGAGAGACGCTGAGCCTCCGGATGTGTAAGCGCCGCCATCTTGGTCGTAAAAAATATTTGTATAGTAAAATTTGCTAATTCACAAGATCAATACATCCTTTATTAAAAAGCTTTGTCGAATTTAACGCATCCTTACTGAAATGTCGAAATGCTGAATCAATTAATTCACTTCCAACAGAGCTTAATGGGAGCAGCGTCATAGAGGGCAGAGCGTAACGTTATTTAAAGGGACGTTAACGCGTTGACGAGTAGCAAATGATTAAGTAGCTGCAATTGTTACTTTTATGTCACTGATAAAGCTTTTATATGTCGTTTGGGGTAACAAAGGGTTTGATTGAAATAATAATGCAATAACTGACACTTAAAATCAATGTTTCAAGAACCAACAACAAAAAAAATGTAACAAAAAACAGATAAAGAAAAAAAAGTAGCCATTGATAATATCTAAAAACAATATGTAGTAGTATAGTATATAAAGTATCCAAATCAAAATGTAATAAAAATAATTTATGTGTGATTTATGTGTAAATTATGTGCAATGTCTTAATCACTAGGGATTGTTTAGGGCTATACAGGCATCTAGTGGCAAAACAATGATATTACAGATAATAAATTGTGCAAAAAACAGTCAATTTACAAATAATGCGTTCAGATTTGTGGAACTCAATGCACTGAATCTCCACAAATCAGTGTCGTTACTATGACAACCAATTTGAACGTGACAAGCAACTGGTGTCTGAAAAGAATTATAATATATATCTTTAGATATATATATAATATATATATATATATAAGTGGGGGGGGGGGGCAATAGGGATTTCGCCTAGGGCGTCAAATTGGCTAGAAACGGCCCTGATATGATTAGTTGTATAGGCCTATATCCTGATATCCTGCATGTGGAGAAAATTCCAAGAAAACACAATGATCAGAGACTCTTTCCAGGTCATTACCCAGGAAAAGGCTGCTTGGCGGCATTATCCCTGTATTCAGTGTATGCTAAATTACCTTTAATCCACTTTCTTCGCATTCATCCTCATCTGGTTTACTTGCTACTTACTTCTTCAAACAAAAAGTCCTTGAATATGATTCAAAGATTTGATGTCATGTATTTTGCAAAGTTATCCGTATCCATCCTCTGATCCCACACATGAGAACTGTCCTCAAGGTTATGCATATGTCCAAGTACATACACGTAATCAACGAGCCAGGTTATTGCTACCAAACGTAGTAATCATTTGCTGACTTGCTGGCCATCATTAGCAGTGTATAGGGGAAAGGATCTTTTAAAAGTAATGCATTGCAATATTACTCCATAAAAAAGTAACTAATTACGTGACATAGGTACTTTTTATAGCAAGTAATGCATTACGTTACTTTTGCCTTACTTTTTGTCTCCTGAGCTGGGCTTGCTTTTTTAAGTTTTAAAAACAAAAAACCCAAAAGTTATATTTTTGGCAACTCTAAAGACCCTTTCACACCAAAAGTGAAATGAATAAACCTTAGGCTGAAGGAAGTGCCTCTTACTCCCAATTTCTCTCAGCACAGAGACAGGAGAGCTCAGTGAATAAATGGGAAAACAAAGTAACTGGCATTACTTATTTGAAAAAGTAACTCTGATATTTTGCTGTAAATCTAAAAGCAATGCGTTACTTTACTTGTTACTTTAAAAAAGTAATCTGATTATGTAACCTGTGTTACTTGTAATGCGTTACCCCCAACACTATAGGTTATATGAAAAATGTTGGTCAGTAGTCAAACATTTCTGTGGATTTCATTGCAGACCAAAACAAGTCTCTGCTCTCTTTGCCACCACAGACCATTTCTCTATAGCATTATTCTCCACAAACCATTAAGTTCCCAGTGTACTAGACTTTAAATGCCAATCTTTGCCGTACTTCAAGGTGTTATTGCCAGTCGAACAGAGAAGCTGAAACGCTAAATGAGGAAATTAGCTGAAGGTTTAACAGTAGAGCAGAGCTCTGTGGAAATGCACCTGCTGGCTTATCTATGATCCTGTGGTTGCTTGGGACCTTCTTTTCTCTCAACTGCGAGTGACCAGAATGCACACAGCAAACAGTCCTGGAAGGCTCCATGTGCCAGCTGCAGAAAGCCGCATGAATTCCAGTTGACATTGACATTGGCAACCAACACCAAACCTCAGAGTTGGGCAAATAATGTGGCTCCAAATCATGTCCTGCTAAAAAAAACTTTTTATATATTTAGTGATGCTTTTAAAATGGCATTCTAAGAATTTGCACTTGTTGCTCTTGAAGACTACAGTTTATGAAGGCTTGTATTATTATTACAATAGTACGGAGCAGTAATACTCATGTATTCTGGATAAGTCACCCATGTATTAGCTTCATATGTTTCTTGAAATGCACTCATGTCCCATTGTGTTTCTTCTTGGTTCATGGGGTTCTGGGGATCTCTGAATAAATCTTTAGACAGTCCTGCGAGCGTCTGCTTTGGCATGTAGTTGCACCAACCCGCAAAGAGACCTTACTCAAGTCTCAAACTCTTTACATCACGAGGTCAAGGGTAGCTGAACACATATTGTATGATTAAACTAGGCGGCAAGCTGATCGCCCAAAAACACTGTCATTTGTGACTTCCACTCCGTCAATGTATCTTGGACCTAAAATAAGTTTTTCCATTTTCAATTATTTTCCACTGGAAAAGAATTTAAGTCTTGCTTGCCAAGAGTGCAGCTTAAAAAACCACGTCTGCTTGTAAATGCATGTGATATAAAGGCAGGCCTTAGAGTCTGGTCTGAAAGTGAATCAGTTCAGGAATGTCCCCTCTGCCCTGTCGGATCAAAATAGTCTCCGTCTCCTCTAGTTATAACTATCTTAACTTTACTGCTCCTATCAGCGTTTGCAAGTGGGGTCTGCTCGCTTTTTATCTTTTAAAACACTCGGCACTCCATCGACACTTGACCCTTGACTGCTCCGGGTGTGTGTTCACGGTGTGTGTGCACTGCTGTGTGTGTGCACTTTGGATGGGTAAATGCAGAGCACTAATTCCGAGTATGGGTCACCATACTTGGCCACATGTCACGTCACTTTCACTTTCACTTTTCCAGAAGATTGAGATAACAGTCAGCAAAGGACTTTACAGCACCTATAGAAAATCTTCCATGTTAGTCCATGCAGTCCATGCAGGTTTGGAAGACTGTACACTCTGTGTGAAGCAAAAAGGAGCCAAGCTTTATGCAAACACTGTCGATTTCTAACCCAGAGACTCCTTGGCTCTCTGCTGTGTTTGTGTATGTGTCTGTGAATGTCTGCTTAATGTGTCTGTTTCAGACACTAAGGTCAGATTACCAGCGAAGTGAAAAAATTTGGACAGCTTTATGAAACCCAGAGAGTGCTCTCAACATCAACGTCTGAGTTCAAATTCAGGCCAAATACCTTCTGGGATTACAATATAAAATGAGGCAAATTTTATGGCTAGTAAAAGACATGTTTTAATTTTTTCCCCCTTTTTCCCCCCCATAGACTTACATCTTCCTGCCAATTCATTACAGTGCACATTCTTATGAAATCAAAACTGGCTTTTTGTGGCTGTTAGCTTTGAGACCTTCATATAGTTGACAGTCCTTTAGTGGACACACACTTACAGTCTCATTTGCTGCTAAGCCTACCAACAATCTTGATCTTGCATGCATCATTTTTTTCTAATACATCCTCTCTAGGATTAATTTGACTCCTTCCACTAAATTACAGCGTAATTACTACCTGTCACCAACTAGCAGTTAGTTAAGTTAGCACTTGTACTTTATTTTTTTCAACAGCCGTTTGCAAAGAAAGTGGCTGGAATTTATTGTTGAGAATGAAATGTATTCATGAAAGTGCTTTCATCCATGGTTTAAAAAAAAAGATGGTAACACTTTATTTCGATAGGTAACTGGTAGAACATTTTATTAACAGTGTAAACGTAACTTTTGCAACTACATGTCACTGGCAGTATAGAGTAGTATAGTAGACTGTCTGCTTAATATCTTCTAAAACTTTCTTTGTCAACTTATTCTACTAACCTTAAACCTAACCTAACAGTCTACTCTGAGTGTTAGTAGATATGTAGATGCAAATTAATGAGAATTACTAGATGTAGTTGACATGTAGTTACAAAGTTACTTATAGTTAGTAGAATGTCTAAAGTGGACTATCGAAATAAAGTGTAACCAAAAAGATCATTTGATATGTACCACCAAAGCTTCGTGTGAATCACGTCAACAATGTCATGGACTCTTTAAAGTTATATTAATGTTTATTTGCTGTTGATTTTCTAGAATGACCACTCATGTAAGTTGATAGCATGTGTTTGCTGTGAATGTGTGGGCTGTGGTTGCACACTCTGACCAAAAAATGTAGTTTTCAACTCCGTAATACTGCAGAGGTCAAATTCTTTCACAAGAAAAGTCACACAGATAATAAGTTATGTGTGGTTAGAGCAAATCTGAATCTGAAAGTTTATTTACACATCAGATAATATTGTTTTGTGTGTATGTGTTTCAACTGTAGTATTATAAGAACATGATGTGTAAATCTCTTAAAAGCCTCTTAAGAGTCCTTCTGGCTGGAGTCGCGAATCTTCTTTGATTTACTATAGGAACGCTGTGATTCAACTCTTCTACCTTATCATCACTATCAGCAAGAGCCACGGCACTCACAGTCTGACAGCATCTGATTTGAACTTTTTAAATAGATAAAACTACTTCATTGAGGTCGTGCTGTTGTGTTTTGGTATTGTTTAATGTTCCTATTATATATGACAATTATCTTGTATTTGGAAATGAGTACGAAAAGAAATGTGAAAACACAACAGCAGGTTTTGAATGTGTAATAAGGGTGAACGGTTTGGAGTTTTAGACTAAGAATTTGTCATATTTACCACTTGTACAAAATAGTTCCTTAGTGAATTAATGTGCTACTGTAATTGAATGTAAATGTACTGCAGTGCTTTGCATGCACTGTTCTGTAAAGAGCATGAAATAATTGTCTTCCATCAGACAGTGGAGCAGTCTGGCTGAAAGATGAGAAGAGCAGCCCAACAAGTCTGACTTAATAACTGAACTGAACTTTCCTCTCTGTCTGCACTCTTTTCACTCCTGACTAATCAATACAAGATGTGTTCCTGGCTCAACAAGCCATTTATTCGAGCAAATCACACTTTAAAGCACCTCACAAGTGGACTTATCGCTCTTGTAGGAGCAAGCGTGGCACAGACCTTCATGGAAAATCCTGCTCACAGATCAATCTAATCTAATCTGAGATTTTTTTGTCCAAGGAAGAAGCTCTCATGTCTGGTGTTTTAATCATTGGAATTCATAAAGACGCCCGCTCCCATGTGCTTCACCTTTCCAGAAACAAACGCTACACGCTCACTCCAGAGAAACTGAAGTGGGACAAATTCAAGCTGACTTACAAGTAAGAATGCTTTTATGTTTTTGTGCATTCATCTGATATCACTGCCCTCTGTTTGAAACCTGTGAAGTCCCGCATGACTTCTGCTTTGTTGATATTTCATAACCTATTTACATTTTTTCCATGTTTACACGTATGTTTGGAAGCTCTAGGATTTCAAAAGCGTGTATCCAAAGGACAATGAAATGACAGAATTTGTTTCCCTCTGGTCATACAGTATATTTATGCCATTAATATTTCATTGGGGTCTTGCATATCCTGGTCTGTCAAAGTTTGATCTGGTATAAAACTTCTTTTAGAAATTCTTGTGTTTCACGGCAGGAAGTCATACAAGTTTGGAACATCATGAGTAGATGATGGCAGAATCATTTATCATGTACTTTTTTTTGTTTACTTGTCCACATTTTATTGGGTGCTTTGTGTGTTCCTGCAGACTGCTGTCATTTCCAAGGAATCTTTTGAATGCCAGTGACACAAGGAGAGGCATAGCCAAGGCCTTCTCTATGTGGAGCGATGTCTCGCCCTTCAGTTTTCGTGAGGTCCCATCTGATCAAGAGGCCGACATCAAAATCGGTACATCAAATACATTTTTGTTTGTTTGTTTGTTGCAGTACAGAGGAATTTGAAGTGAAACAGTAACACAGAATGAGGTAAGTTGGTGGTTTTGTGTTTCTGAGAAAAAGGTTTTTCGGCATAATTTGCCAACTATGGTCACAACTTCCATCATTAATGACATAGTTCAAGGATTTGGTGTTTCCCAAATCTAAAGTTTTAGCGAAATTCAGCACAACCCACCACAAACAGCATTGCAAAGTTGTGTGGTTGGAACTACAGCTCTCGACCTGTGGTTGGAAGCATAGTTTCTTGTTAGTATTACATGTTGACTTAGATCATGCACTTGAGCAAAATAAGCAAGCCAGCATGTAGTTCAATCTATATCTTTCATTCCATACATATACAATTTCATTCTACATCTTTTCGTTTCTTAAGAGAATTAAAGCACTGTTTTTGAAGAGTGCGCATGTGTGTACCAGCAAAATAGCAGAGAACAAAAACAAGATTCTTCCATTTATTTGATTAACTGAAGTTATCACTCCACCACCTGCTTGACATCATTAACGACCAAGGTGGTTCAAATGACAAATATGTGACAAAGTTCCTGCATTTTCAGGAAATGGTCCAGAATTGCTTGTTAGTTTCTCAACCATGTATCATACTGTGGTTAGTTATGCAGCGAGGCTCGTCTACCTGTTGCGGGACCAAACATGACCATCTAAGATGTCGGGTCCTTCAGACACTCTGACATGATTCTCATTGCATGACACGGCACACTCAGAAGGATCCACCCAGACCGTGTCAGGACCTAGGGGCTGACGTGGGTGTGATGTACTTCGAGACAAACGGTTTGTACTTGCTGGAAGTTGTGTTTCAGTCAGTTAAATGGGACTGATTCTGAGTTGTATTATAGACAGTAGGGAGCACTGTCAATGGTGTTGACTTTTGTGACGGAACCACTAGGATACAAAAGACAGGTCCAAAGATAAAGTGAGTCAGAATTTTTGAAATTGAGGATTTAGTATCAGTGTGTACATTTGAAAATATGCGGACATAGAATGCGAGCTTTCCATTGATGTGATGGTTTGCTTGGTTATGACTAGGAAACAGCATTGGCTGAGATTACCACACTTTTGAAAATCTGAAAAATGCATCTTAACCAGTTGCTTCCAAATGACAGTTATTAGACCATGGCAATTATATACCTAATCAGAAGAAACTATAATTTTTGACATATTTCCAGTAGGAAACTTTAAAAATATCTTAATGAATCTTTACTTTAATCTGCGTAATGATCTTTTGGCATAAAACGAAAAAATCTATAATTCTTGACCCATAAAATGAATATTTTTCGGCTATTGCCTACAGAAAATACACCACCAGTGACTTTAAGACTGGTTGTGGGCTCGGGGGTCAACGATATCGTCTTTGGTATAAGATGGCGTATAGGATATGCGCATACTAGAGGTGTACCACACATTCAGAGACATCATATTGGATTGTTAGAATGGTCTCGTAAGGCTTCTACTCTGGAAAACTCACACAGGACGGTCTGCAGCAGTCCTACCTCGACCACCACTGTTCGATGGGGCCACCAATGGAGATCGGAAACATGCGGACGACACGAGCCTTCTTGTCCTCAGGAACCGGATAAGCCGATGAGCTGACCACTTGATGATGATGAGTTATGGATTCTGGAAAACATGCGCTTCGCTGGAATAAAGGCCTGTCCGTGGTGCCCCCAGTGGGAAAATTGAGGAACAACTGGAATCTTGACGGAAGTAGCTGTTGTCCATGTACCATGCTGTAGAACATTGTTACAGAAGAGGGACCATATGGAGGTCGACCAATATTTGAGAACGTGCTACGAGTTCATAATTTACACCAAACAAAAATTGACAGACAAACACCAAAAAAGACCACAGATACGAAACATATCAACAACTGATAGTATGGTGTGAGTGTAAACAAGTCGTTTTACAAAGGGGGTGGTGCCTGGTTTTTCTATGCTTTATTGGTTATGGGGTGCAGGTCTAACGTGTTAATGCTATAGTTTAAAAAAAAACTACAGTTCTTTGTTGCACCAGTATTGCACTTTATTCCACACCGCTCGGTCCTTAATCCTTTAGACGCCGCTGATGATTTCCTGGTTTTGTGAAGCCCCTCCCTCAGAAATATGCATTGGGCTCAGATTGGTTAGCTGGCTTAGTGTGTTGTGATTCGCTAAACCGCCTCTAGAGCGCGTCTGAACATCCTGCCCCTCAAGCTCAGAATGTGCTCCGGTTGTGTTGTAAACACTGGCGTCGTCAATATTGCTTATCAATTTGAGCGAGGCCAGATGAAGAAGCAGAGGATATTATTGAAGAGGATTGTGCAGAACCTGTGCAAGCACGGCTCTTGATGGTATGTTTTTTTGTTTGTTGTTGTCTCATACTTTTAGATATTCTGTTATTTGTATATGCTACTGCTTATGTTAGCTTTTATATACGGTTTTATCCTGATTAAAGCTATAATACAGCAGAAAATCCGCGGTGAATGTCCATGTTTTAAACGCTTCTCGCCCTAGCTATGTGAAAAATAAGAGTGTATAATTGGAACAGGTGATTGTTGAGATGCTGAGCTGAATGAGGGACGAGAAGAGATGAGAGAGACCCGTGGTTTGCAGAGCGGGAGACAGTTCCCGATTGAGATCATTGGATTGAGAAACCCGGCTGCTTTAGACCATTGATGTTTGAAACACGTGTGAATCCTAGTTAGAAACCGTTGAGAAGACAGGAAATCGAGATTGCATATTATGAATAGATTTTTACATGCCACCCTCTAGTTCTCGTCTCTAGTGTCATTCTCTAATGGGGCAGCGAGACACATGGCCTCGACCCCAGTTGTTGCCTGTTCCCTCGGCTGGGGGTTATCGGGTTGTGACGTCAGCAAAACCCAGGAATCAGAGTAATCAGGTATAGACCTAGTATCCCATTTGTTGGTGAGGCACGTATTATATATATAATGACCCCCTTTAGAAACGCACGAATACACAAACGCCATACTCCGTTAGCCATTGAATTTTCAGACTGTCTAATCTTAATACAGAGTTGGTTATGATCAAATAGCCAAATTACACACAACGTTAACAGTGGAAATCACAATCAACCACCCCTTGTTTAAGCAAGCTTAAGGGGTCATATGATGCGATTCCAATTTTTTTTTTCCAATCTTTGTAGTGTTACAAGCTCTTGGTGTATAAAAAAGATCTGTAAAGTTGCAAAAACTAAAATCTCAAATCCAAAGAGATATTCTTTATAAAAG